>NW_010729260.1:172586-183073 GCF_000365185.1 Nelumbo nucifera
CACCTGTCTGATTTGGGATCTGACGCCTGACAGCCGCACTTCAAACGGCTTCCTGCTACCGCCACCTGCAACCGTCGTCACCAGCCGCAGAGACGGCTCCGACAAAAGGAGCAGTGGCGGTTCTGTCCGGTCAGAGGAAATGACATCCGGACTAGCAGGGGTTCAGAAGTAATCATGCCCGATCTGACGGAAGCCTGGAAGTGAGTGCGCGAGGTGGTTATAAAAGGCCCCTACCCCCAGGAACGAGGTATGCTAACTTTGCGCTATCTGGTTTATCTTGCCTCTGAAGGATTCTAACTTAAGCTTCGGAGCCCTTACGCCGGGTTCTCCCCAGAGCTTCTCTTCTCCTTCCATTTCAGGTCCCTGTTACACAATTCAGAGGCAAGATCGTTGACAGCTAAGACCGGCCAGATTGTGCATCATCACTTATCATAGAACTCCTATACACTTCAAACTCTTTGTACTACAACTCTATAAATTCAAATATCTCGGTTGATAGCTAATCATTCGAACAATAATATTTTCTTCTCAAATCAGGTCTATCTCTTTTATTATTTTGTATCTTATCATGGCATTAGAGCCACATTAACAGACATAGCTCATAACAGCATCATCCCAACTTCTTGCAATGCTAAAGCAGATTCAAGTTCATCAACCATTGCAGGTTTAGTCCCATTGATTCAAAATGTAACTCGTTATCTTCCCATCAAGTTAAGCACAAACAACTACCTATTGTGGTGTGCCCAGTTCTTGCCCATTCTTCGTCATCATCATTTGATGGTGCTCATCGAAGGTAAGAAGAAGCCATCACCATGAGAGATCTTAATTCCCACAGGTACGAGTAACATTCACAATCCGGAATATGATAAGTGGAACCTTGACCAACTGGTACTTAGTTGACTGATCTCTTCACTTACCAAAGGAGTGATGGCCTAGGTAGTGGGTCTATTCACTGCAGTTGAAGTTTGGGGAACCTTGGCTCAAAGTTACTCAACTCATTCTCATTTAAGAATTCTCCAAATTGCAAAGCCTCAAGAAGAGTACGCTATCAATATCAGCTTACGCCCAGCGTGCTGATATACATCCTCCCTTTTGTTTACGTAGCATGCTGATACAATGAATGGCATTTGTCATGTTCCTTCTATTTTCAAGAATTTTCTATCAATTAGCTATTTTACACAGGACAATGACTTCTTCTTTCAATTCCTCCGTGATTGTTATTTTGTAAAGGATTTATTGGGGGAGAATACTTCTACAAGGGGTCGTAGAGATGGCTTGTACTGCTTTTCGTCTTAGAATGAACATCAATCAATAGGTGGTACTTGCGTCCTGATTATGTAGCTCCTGGAGTTGTACAATAGGTTATTTTACAATATGGTCTTCCTTATATAGTTGTGATAGGTCGAGTCAATCAATTTGTGAATCATGTCAAATGGGTAAAGATTACAGATTGTTCTTACAGTGTTCTACCTGTCGATCTAAGAATCTATTGGATTTAATTTACTCAAGTGTCTGGGGTCCAGCCCCAATTAAGTCAGACAATAGACATTTCTATTGTGTTTTATTTTTTTATCATTTTCCTAAGTTCTCAAGGATATATCCTAGGGCTCATAAACCTAAGGTGTTTGATATTTTTTTCAAATTTAAATGTTACACTAAAGTTCTTTTTAATGCAAAAATTTGTTGCTTTCAATATCATTGGGGAGGGGAGTATTGGAGCCTCTCCCATTATTTGGATTTATATAATACGCCTTGTATCAGGTGTATCATATCGTATAGGTGCATTGGGACCCTTTTTTTTTAATAAAAAATATTATTAAAAAAACTAATTTTTAATAAAAAACTAAAAAATTAGTATCGATATCCCTCTGTTGATACATAGAGACATATTGATACTTTGAACCTTGGGCAAAATCCCTCTAAATTGCAGATGTGAATGGTACTATATTGTGCGAATTGCAAAGAAGATTGGAGTTGAGTTTGTGTCAAATTTTATACCCATCTCCTATACCAATGTTCTCTACAAGATACGTGCTAAATATAATTGCTAACAAGCTTAAAAATATTTTGCCCAAGCTCATTACATTGTTGCAAAATGCATTTGTGCCCGGATGACAAATCGTTGATAAATAGAATCATTGCATCGAAAGTTGTTCACTCATTGAAGAAAAAGTGGGGAAAATTTGACAGTTTCTTACTAAAGCTCGGTTTGTCTAATGCTTATGACAGAGCAAAGCAATGTTTTAAAAAATGATTCGGAAACGGAATTACTGTTCTGGGCACTGGTTTTCGGGTTAATGGTCTGACCGTCCGGTTCAAATGGACGGCCCATTCTGACAGCAGAATAAAAAAAAACGATCAAAAACTATTGAACGGATCAACGGTTCAACTGTCCGGGTCAACGATTTGTTGACTTTTTTAACGTTTTTTGATCAGATTTTGGGTAAAACGGAACCGGTTGCCCGGACAGTTTTCGGGCCAGACGGTCTGACCGTTTGGGTCAAGGGCGGTTCAAAAACGTTGGAATAGAGTGAGCATTAGACAGAATAGATTGGGGGTTTCTTCTCTTGAATTACTTTTACTATACTGTTTATGCTAGATCTGATCAGATCTTATAGGCCTTGACCTGAATTCGAATCCTATCGGTAGGTCAGATCTTCAAATTTGATATATGATCTAACTTATTTTCCTTAAATATTAATAAGTTATTAAAAGAAAAATAAAATATACCAATTTGAATAAAGAAAAAATACAAGTTTTTTTTAATTATTTTCATCATATATATACATATTTTTATAAAAAATAAATAATACAACAAAATTATAAAAATAAAATAAAAATAATATATTTATAAATAAATAAATAACATGTAAGTTATATATATATATATATATTTATATTATAAATATATTACATTAATGAGATCAGATCGTATAGAAAGTAATCCTATTATCCAATCCGAAAATTCGAACAAGGGTGTCCAAATTCTACCAAATAGAATCAGATCATGATTCAACCCATTTGCATCCTTACGTCACAAGATGTCCCTTGTCAATATATTTATTTATTCTCGAGCTGGATGTCCTTTATTTTTGATAAGTACATAAAACAAAATACAGATAGAATACAAAAAAGAGAAGAAAAGAAAAAGGTGATCCCATGCCCAATACAAAAACCGAATCCGATCCATTAACACCAAACCTGAAACAATCACGAGTAATTCTTTTGCCCACCAAAACCAAGGGAGAAACAACTTTCGTCATTCCTAACCTCCCCACAAGCACCCCACCCGCAACATACAGAAAAAGTTAGGGACAACCCTTGATAAAATTGGGAGCCCTCTAAGTCCTAACCCGACTTGACTCCCCATCTTTCCTTCCTCTCTCTCTAGAAGACTTTTTGCCTCTGATTTCCTTCTCCACCACCTTGACATGAATAATCCATGTAAACCTTTGTCAACCTTCTTACCTTCCTACTCCAAAGTAACCTCCACAGTTTGAAAGCCTCCTCGGCATCATCAAGCGAAATATACCCAGCCTAGCTCCTCAAGACTCTGGCCTCCGGATCTGATGATCTACATTGGTCCGCTTTTCTTGCCTCCTTATCTCCTTTTTCGAACCACCGACACACACTCTCTCTCGTGGCAGCTTGACAACCCTAAAATATTTGTCACGCAAGAAAGAGAAAATATTTTCTTTTTCTCTCTCTTCATCTTGTGCGTTGAGATTGTTTGCTCCTCATGAGCCCGCGAATAATAACGTATAAATACAAGACATATTCCCAAGAAGTAAATTTCTTAAACTATTCTTATGGTTTAGTTAATTGACTAAGCGTACTTTTACTATTTGAAAATTGACTAACGCTACCCCTATTTATGACAATTGACTAATCCTTCTTAGTCATTAACGTGCATCAACAATAAAGATATGAAAAGACTATTTTACCCTCCATTATAGATTACTTAGATCTCTCCCTATCCCTCTCATTCTCTTCACTGGAATTGTTGGAACCACCGAAACTGTATATCAAACAACAAAAAGACTCCTCTGATTAACAACCTTCACAAAATTCTTGGATTCCCATTTTTGCCTCCTGTGTCTCTCTGGACTCCCTCTCCTTCTATTGTCTCCTAGATTTATCCCCACTAGGTCTAGTTCGGTTGATATCTTAGCATCTGGTTTGCCTCTAGCTTCATGCTTGGGAGGATTTGGTTGCTTCCAACTGATACCTTACAAGGTCCAAGTCCCAGTGCTCATACCCAGAACCATGGATTTTGTTGTTGTTCAATCCGAACCATTTTCGTATTTTAGAGGAAAATGGAGGATTTTGTTGTCTCTGTTTGATATCTTACAAGTCTTGGTGCTCAAACCTAGGACCATGGAAGCTTCAACAGAGAATATCTTACAAAAAAAATTGCAAATGAAAAGAAAACCAAAATTTTTTGTTGTTTTTGTCAGCAATCAAAGAATTTTGGTAAGGGTTTTGTACAGGAGCATCAATCCGATCTGCCCATTTCCCCATTTTCTGATGCTGGTATTGGAGCCCCATCTCTTATCGCACAAAGAAAACCATAGCTTGTTGTCGCTTTGATAGAGCGAAACGAAATGCTTTGAAGTGCAGGCAAAAGAAGCGATCTTGGAAGGTGTTAGGAAAGAGAAAAAACCGAGCTGAACATCTTCAGGAAAATCTGAAAAGGTAAATGATGTTGATGCAGATGGAGTTTCTTCATGATTGGGGGATTTCAATCGCCAAAACTCGCCATTTTTACCGATTTTCTTGATTCTCTCGGGTGGGTGGGTGGGTTAGAGAGGAGGGAAGAGATGAAAATTGGCCTTTGGAGGACTTTGGGAAGGGAATGATTTTCCCTTCGAACCAGCAATCAGAGTCGAGAAAATTAATGAATTCACCCTTCGAAGAGAGACCCATCCATAAAAAGGGTGTCATGTAACCCAAAGGCCAAAGGTGCTACTATAGATCTCTCTAGAGATCTGACTTGTTTCGAATCTTCTCCGTCCACGAAAGGGTCTTCATCTTCGCACCCACCGGCAGAATCAATGGCACCACATCTTCTCAACATCTCAACTTCGTCAACCATACCAATAGTGGCAACCGCAATAATCACTTGTTCAGCATCGAAGACATTGGCGTCAATGAGAACTTGCTCATGTCAAAGACTGCCGAGCTGACTGGTTATTGGGGTGAACTGGTGTAGACAGAGGTCAAAGGGTATTTTTAGGAATGGAGGTGGGAACGGTATTTTTGGAATTTTTGATAAATATATTAGTTACATGATATCGTATGTAACAGAAAGTTAACGGATGCTCACGACAAGGAGAGGTTTAGTCAATTGTCAGAAATAATAGGGGTAGCATTGGTCAATTTTCAAACAATAAGGGTACACTTAATCAATTAGCTAAGCCATAAGGGTAGTTTAAGAAATTTACCTTATTCCCAATGCATGGTGGGATGTTCATGTAAGGTCGTTGTGAGGAGCCCTGTGTAAGGAGCAGACCCAGTCTCTTGATTGTTTGGTAGTGGGCACCCCTCCCGAAGCGCCTGCCTCCTCCCCTACTGGCTACTAGAACCACCGCAAGCTCCATGGTACCTCCATCTTTCTCCTCCTTAGCTTGAGTATTTGCAGCTGCCCATGAGTCCTTCGTTCGCCAGAAATGGATCCTACAAACTGTAATCCCCTTTGTCTTTGTCTTATTCTGCTTACATTACATGTATCCCCTGCTTTTTTTCTTGTCTCTTTCGAACCAGGATCCTATTAGATTTTAATCTCATTAGAGATATCCAATGGTGTATGATTGATCAATTAAATGAAAAACACACCTGCACACATTTCTTGAAAAATAGTTTTTTTTTCTCTTACTAAAACCAATTTTTAACTTGTCCCACATTGGAAAATTACAAGACCTGTTTTGAGTTTTTAAATAGTAGCTTGTTTACACTCCTTACAAATAAAGAGGAGAGTATGGAGGCTTGCTACCGTGCAATGCGGATACATGTGTGTGTGGCACAATGAGATGCTTTAGAGGCACACTTTGGTGCGAGGCTGACCATTGATGTTTCAATGGCCACAACTCGATCAGGTGTGATCAAGAGGCACTATTCAAAATTAATGGTCAGTAACTGTTAGCTACCTTTTAACAGTCACAATTATTGAAATTGTGATTATTGAAGGAGCCTTTTCTAAACCAGTACCTTCTTTTGGTCTATGACTCTTTAGAAATTATTTAAGGAGTGTTCAATCAAGTAATTGCACACACAATTTTCGAAAACCACTTTGTCTTTCTTAGTCCGATCTGCTACTATCTCATATAAGGTTTCTTCAGAGACTTTCAACTTTGCTGGTTACAGATTCTTGCCCAAGGGTCTGTTGTATTGTGGGAATGAATTTACTTGTAACCCAACAACAAACTCAGTGGGGGCAAATAACAATCTAAAAACAATATCTTTAAACATACCTCAGAACTTCTCCAAGTTTCATTGACCCCAATTCTCAACAGATCCTCACATGGCTCGGTGGTCGTCGAAGCTTCCTGATTTTCGTAGTCCAACTTGCAGTCTACTGCTAACATCTTATAGCCCCCTCCCCCTCAAAATGTTCTAGATTCTCACATGGCTCGGTTGTTTGTGCTTCTAAATCTTTCCAATGCTACAGAATTTTCAATTGCTACATCCACGAAACCCCCATTACGTGAACCCAGATTTCCTACACTCATTTTGGTGTGGGGTGTGATGTACTTTCAATCAGATTCAACCACGTCATACGTTACATGATTCCCATTTCACATGTGTGGATTAAATTAAACGACAAGTTGGAGTGTTATGTTCCAAAATTTAATTTTTGAACCTTAAAAGAAAAATACAAAGAAAAGGAAATCATTTTCTAGGAACAGATCGTTCTTTTGTCAAGAGGCAGAAGAGAGCATTCCTCAACAGCCCAACAAAGATGCCATTAACAAGCGATTTACAGGAATAAATCGTTCTTCAATCAAGAGGCAGAAATCATTTTGTGGGAAATGGGGTTTCTTCTTCACTGGTTTGTTTTTTTTTTTTTTTCTTTGGGCGCCATTAACAATAGATTTGTAGGAAATTGTTTTGGATATAGATTCAAGGGACAAAAATTGTTTTGCAAAGGGTGTGAGTTTTACAAAGACAGCTTATAGTTTATTCTCACAAAGGTCCTTCTAAGAGCTTTAATCATCTCAAATGGGTCCCAGAGAAATTTCTTTTGTAGCTTGATGTCGCAAATGCTATTGCTTCACTTGCAAAAATCAGTGTCTTCAAGCCAAGTGAGAAGAAGAAGAAACACAGATGAAATCAAACGATTTCTTGTAAATGGCTTTTGCCTTTGGCTGAAATCTGAAGAAGTAAGAGACATCTATAAACCCCTGCTTGTTAATGGCGCCCAAAGGAGAAGAAAACGAAACAGTGAAGAATCTTGAAAAAGGATTTTTGCCCTTGATCAAAGAATGACCTATTCCTGTAAATCGCTCGTTAATAGTGTCTTATTCGTCTAGGGTTTGGAAAGCAAAAATTTTCTGTTTTTGTTTTGTTTAGTCGACAGTCAAATTTCTTTTTTTCACTTTTTTCTTTTTTTAATTAAAAAAAAAGAATTTTAGAGGCATAACACCCCAAATTTACCAATTCCCAGTACGTCCCCTATTTCTTTGAACATCTTCCAGCTCCAAGCATGGAGGGGCAAACCAAAACACCGGACCTTCCAATTTTGGAATCCATCCAAAACTATACCCCTTTCCAACTCAGGGGGACCAACAACGTAACGAAAATTTCAATCCGTTGCACCGAAATGGGTTCTAATTTGAGAGCTTAATCGCCTCTGTTTCTAAGTCCAACACCATCAGAAACCTATCTCTGGCAAGTGGTCTTACTCTGCCCCCTGTTTCGCCCTCAACATGCGTTTACCAACCATCTCTGCAATTCGACTTCATTACTAAAGTGACTGGTTGGGCCAGGAGGTTAATTTTGAAAAATCCTTTATTCTCTTTAGTAAGAACACTCTCAGAAAGGTGAGGAGCCATAATTTGCAGAACCTTGGAGTTCGATTGATGAATAAGACGGAGAAATATTTGGGTTAATTGCTTTATCCAAGAGTCACGGGGAGCAAAGGAGAAAACACTGTAGGTGGTAGAGAAGGTTAAAGCTCGGTTGGGAAGTAGAGCATCAACCATACCCTCATATTTTATGGCCACTAACTAGATTATTCCCCAAATCAGTCATTTCGAACATTACAGGTTTGGAGAGAGGATCCAATTGGATCTAGGCCATTCTATTTGAGAGGGGTTGGGGATGAGTGATGAAAAAGTGAAAGGAGGAAGGAGGTATTGGAATTAGGGATCTAGCCTGGTGAAGAATAAATCCCTTATCATGAAGTTATGTTGGCATTTTTTAAAAGAGGGAGGGGGATGAGCTCTGGTGCAAACTGTGCAATTAAGGTTCTAAAATCCAAGTTAAAGTGTCGAGAGGAAGTCAGGAGGGATGCAGATGCTCAGTGGTGTTAGTTGGTTCTGGGTGCATGGGGTAGTGGAGTCTTTTTCTGACCATTGGGTTCTTGGTCATATATGGCTAGCTAGTAATTTGGATGCCATTACCATCTCGTCTGAGCCTTGTACTCAGATCCTGGGCGAGAGTTGTAGAAGAGTTTCTGAACTTGTTTGGTAGTGTTCTCATCAATATCAAATATGTGCTGTGTGTGAAGTTTAACTTTAATTTTTGTTGGGTAGTCTATCTATATTAGAGAACTAATTGTCTTAGCATCACCACTATATAACTAATAAATTAACTTATTAACATGAAATTATGATCAGAGAGAGAGAGAGAAACCTGTATCATGGAATTTCGCCGGTAACTGTAGGGGCCATCTCCGCCTTTCATTACAATAGATTCCATCTCTGTAATTCTGTATATCGAAAATTGGAATTATTGATCTTTTGGTATGGGTTGAATGAGGTTTCGTTGGACCATGTATTTTATAGGTTGGGCTTTGCTCTATGATCCTCCTCCTTGTATATATAGCTGCAGATAAATACAACATCTGATTAGTGATTACCAAGGCTTCGCATTGCTGGCGTAAAAGATGATCTATTATTGTAATCCTCGTAACGCTTAAATTTGTAGAAGACGACATAGGATTCAGGATAGACAAACTGACGACCACCTATCAATATTAAATTGTCAAAGAGGAAACGGTCCGGTCACACTAGCACATGGGCTGCTGTGTTTGGAATTTCCACATGGGTATCTATCATTGGGATTGTATGGTGGTGGAGTATGTTATTCATTATTGTGCCATATAAATTGGATATGGATATATTTTGGAAATACATGGATATAGATTAATAATATAGAAACACTTAAATAATATAGTAGAAAAATATACAAAAATTTTATAGATATATTAAGGGTAAAATACAAAAACCTCCCCTGAAGTTTCTGATAATCATAAGAACCTCTCCTATAGTTAAACTTTAACAAAAACCTCCTCTCTATTTTCGAAAAAATTAACAAATACCTCCCTTCCATCAATGACCATGATGGAAAATGTTTAACCAATCATTTTTTTTTTCAAAATACTTATTTTACCCTTTTACGAATTATTGTACATCTTTTTTACTAAAATACCCATGTCTATATTATATACTTTGTGCCCTCTCTTCTTATCCCAGTTTCACCTTTTTCTATTTGAAGAGAACTGAAGAGGAACAAACCCAAGAAGAACGACCAACCCAAGAAGAGCGAACTTAGTTTCCTCTTCTCCACTACCTCCAAATATCACAAGTTTGTCATCGTATATGACTCTCACGAGGGAAAGGTGGGGTTCCTTCACATTTGGGTTGGGTCCATTCTTCTATTCTAAGATCCAATATATGAAGGTCATATGTACCTTCTTGGAGCCATTGGTACCTCAAAAATTATCATCCTATGCCCCACGAGTATTGCACTGTGGTTGTCTTTTGTACCAGGCTGTTGATGAGTAGTTACAAGGGTGCTCCATGCCATTATTTCAAGATTAAGCATGAGAACATCACTAAAATGCAGCCCTCAACAACAACCCTGAAATTGAAATAGGTAGAAGGAAAAAACAGTAGAAGAAATAAGAATGTAGAATGCAAATGGAAGGTGAACTTTTAGTTCTTGGTAAGGAAATCCAAATTTTCTTTGTTCCGGAACGATCCTAACTAGGTAATTTGCTAGAAAAAATAGACCACAATCGTCGTCTGGTGAGTGGGAGATGACTAGGCATCAAGGATGTGGTCGCACTTTTCTACTCGAGCTTGAGGAGCTTGGGCTGAACATACTTTTCTGCAAAGGTTTCTAAGAAACTGAGAAACTCGAGTTTGAAGGGAAAGATTTTCTTTCTCTGTGTGTTCTTTCAACCGAACATTACAAGATATATATAGAGGTAGAGTTAGCTCCCTCTTGCGATTAGGATACAAACTCCTACATGAACAATGAAA
>NW_010729260.1:184558-221559 GCF_000365185.1 Nelumbo nucifera
GGGTAATGGTTAAGTAAATTAAACGACCTACAATCCTCCTGTAACTCTCTGGTTTCATCATCAGAGGACCATCTGCCAGAGCTAGTTTATGATTTTGTTCCAAGGGAAGTCCAGTTGGCTTAGATCCTAGCAATCCAGTTTCTGATATGATATCCAAAGCATACTTCCGCTGACAAAGAACAATACCTTTCTGGCTTCTGGCGACCTCCACTCCTAAAAAATACTTAAAACCTCCCAAGTCTTTCATGTGGAAGCATTGGCTCAGATACTTCTTGAATCTCCGTATGGCATTGCCATTATTTCCAGAGGTGACAAGATCATCCACATACACCAAGATGTTCAACTGTTCCTGCTTCCGTTGAAGTGTAAACAAGGAGTAATCAGATTGTGACTGGATAAAGCCATACTGTTTTAAGGCTGTCGTTAGTTTAGCAAACCAGCAACGAGGGGCCTGCTTCAAACCATAAAGCGACTTGTGCAGCTTGCACACCTTCCCAGGTAGTCTTGAAGCAAATTCAGGGGGCATCTTCGTATACACTTCTTCTTGCAGATCTCCGTGAAGGAACGCGTTCTGCACATCCATCTGATGCAGTTCCCGGTTTTTAGTCGCAACTACTGCAAGGAATGTGCGGACTGTAACCATCTTTGCCACAGGTGCAAATGTTTCATTGTAGTCTATCCCTTCAACCTGTTTGTTTCCGAATATCACCAAACGCGCCTTGTGCCGCTCTATTGTGCCATATGAGTGGTACTTTAAGAGCCTTTTTCCCTGGCGGTAAGTCCACCACTGTCCAGGTTCTGTTGTTTTCTAAGGCTTCAATAGCTCTGGGGCTCATGATTAGCTGTGACAGTTGCTAAGAAAGAGCGATGTTGCAAAGAGAATTTATCACAATTCACATAATGTGTTATAGGATAGGGAGTACCTGAGGAGTGAAATTGGCGAGATGAACTAGCAGAAGGGCTCAGACTGTGGTCAAAACACCATGTGGTGTGTATGACGTAATCCTTGAGATGGGTGGAAGGATGCTTCACTCTATGGCCTCGTCCAAGTTGCTCATTCCCTGCATTCATTTCTACCATAGAACCCCCCTTACTTCATGCTCCCCTTCATTATTTTCATTCCTGTCGCCTTGATCTGTCTCTCTTATGATCTCACGAGTACCATTACCCCTTCCTCTCTCACTATCCTCTTCGCCATACTCTTCAGTCTCCTCCTGGTCATAAGCAAGATTACCATCATCGGGTTTGCATTCGACTTGTTTTTCTTCAATAGCATAAGGAAATTCAGTTTCTGAAAACATCACATCCCTAGAAACAAAGTATTCATTATTTTCTAAGTCATAAACTCTCCATCCCTTCTTGCCAAAGGGGTATCCCAAAATGACACAACGTCTGGCTCTACTGGCAAACTTGTCTTTGGTCCGATTCAGGTTTCGTGCATAACACAAACATCCAAATGTGCGTATATGTTTGTAGCTTGGTTTCTCCCCATACAACATCTCATACGGTGATTTACCCAAAAGGAGAGTGGAGGGGGTCCTGTTGATCAGATAACCGGCTATCATAACACATTCTCCCCAAATCTCAATAGGGAGATTGGCCTGAAAACTAAGAGCTCTGGCAACATTTAGTATATGTCTATACTTTCTCTCGACACGTCCATTCTGCTGCGGTGTTTCAACACATGAGGTCTGATGTATTATACCTTGTTCAGAAAAATATTCCTTCAAGCAAGTAAATTCAGTACCATTGTCGCTTCTAACTATCTTTACCAATTTTTCATATTGGCATTTTACCATAGTGAAGAAGTTCCGCAGTGTTTTTCCTACTTCACTTTTGTCATTAAGTAAGAATACCCAAACGGCTCTTGAGAAGTCATCAACCACGGTCAAAAAATACGGGGCACCACAAGACGCCCGTACCGAGTACGGACCCATAAATCACAACGAATCAAATCGAAAGTCCCTTTAGCATTGTTTTCACTAGAATCAAACGCACCTCTTGTCTGTTTGGCTTTTGAACAAACACCACATATCCTATTTCTACTGTCACATCTAATGTTCAAATCAGGAAGAAGTTTAATTACTTTCTCAGAGGGATGACCCATTCTCTTATGCCATAACTCGTATGAAGCTTCAACCTTTGCTTTGTGAACTTTGCTTGAGTGTGCACATTTGAAACAGTAGAGCCCTCCACGTAGTTCACCCGCACCAATCACCATCTTCGAAGTGCGGTCCTGTATAACACAAAATTTATTAGTGAATTGGATATTACAATTTGACTCTTCTAATAATTGCGACACAGATATCAAGTTACAATTTAAACGAGGAACATAAAGCACATCTGTAAGCTTCATGTGCTCATTCAAAATGGCGATCCCTTTCTTTATTGCCATGACATGCTTTCCATCGGGCAATCCAACCTAACAACCGGTCACAGTCTCAGTATTACACAAGAGGTTCAGGTTTCCTGTCATATGGTGCAAAGCTCCTGTATCAATTATCCAATTCATACCTGTCAAGTTCTCGGTTGTGCTGGGTTTGCAAGAATTCAACAGATTAAGGAAAGTGGACCACTGGTCATTAGTCAATCCATCGAACGCAGTGCGATCTCCCTCTATCGCGTGGGTCGGTTCAGAAGTTTGCCCTACCGCTTGTGCAGCATTCGCTCTCTGTCCGCCTCCACGTCCACAACCAGATTTACCTTGTGTTCCCCGGCATCGAGCTTTCCCACTCCCAGTAGATCTCGGCCGGTCTCCCCACCAATCCGGGTAGCCGATAAGTTGGAAGCAACTCTCGGCCTCATGTCCTATTCGTCCGCAGTTGGTGCACACTCCAGATTTCTCTTTTGTATCGTGTCCCGTTCTTTTTGTGCCACCTTGTGCTTGCACAGCAAAGCTCATCGCCTCTTTTCTTTCTTCTTTGCTGCGGGTCATGGTTCTCAGCCGCTCCTCTTGTATCACCATGGCATAGGCTTTGTTCAAATTTGGCAGCGGATCGATGCCCTGAATATTAGAACGCACTGTTCCATATACTGAGTCATCCAAGCCCATTAGAAACTGATGAACTCTTTCTTCTTCTCGTCTCTTCTCCAGTTTTGCAGCGATGTTGCAGTTGCAGCCTGCACAGACGCATGCCGGAATTTGCTCATAATTAGCAAGTTCTTCCCATATTTGCTTCAGTTTGCCATAATATGCCACGATTGGGAGACCGGCCTATTTGCTGGTCGCAAGATCTACCTTGAGTTGCTGAATTCTTGGCCCATTGCCCACTGAAAACCGTTCTTTGATGTCGTCCCACAAGTCCTTCACAGCCTCCATGTATGTGACTGTAGAGCGTAAGGCTTGGTTTTATCGTGTTGAGGATCCATGAAACCAGCATCGAGTTTACAGTCCACCAGTCTTCCAACTCTGGTGAATCATCCGCGGGCTGAGATATAGTTCCATTGAGAAATCCGATTTTCTTCTTGGCTCGGAGTGATTCGTATTGCTCGAGCCCATTCCTCGTAGTTATCTCCTTTCAATTGGACTTGGGTAATTATATTACCCAGGTTGTCGTTGGCCGCCAGGTAGTATGGCGAGACTACCTTTCTGCTTCCGCCCTCACCTTCATTCTGCTTCTCTCTTCCATCCACCATGATCGATCGGCCAAAGCAAGATGTTTCCTTCTTGATTTTAGCGAAGAACAACTACAGGCTTTGACTAACTGTTGAGAAGAGAACCCTGCAGAATCCTCAGAGATCCGCTTCACGAGCAATGATCGAAAAAAACAAATATCGCAACCTCCAGTTTTGACGATCGAAAGAAGGTAGAGTTCTGCAAACTCTTTAGCGATCTGCTCCACGAATAGAGGTTAAAGAAGATCGAACGAGCAAGTTCAGAAGGCGGTGCGAAAGTCGAACGAACCGCACTCTGATACCATGAGAAACTGAGAAACTCGAGTTTGAAGGGAAAGATTTTCTTTCTCTGTGTGTTCTTTCAACTGAACATTACAAGATATATATAGAGGTAGAGTTAGCTCCCTCTTGCGATTAGGATACAAACTCCTACATGAACAATGAAATCCAAAACAAAGAACAACTAAGATACATACACCAGATAGGACTCATACAGCAAGAAGGATAAAGCTACGCTAAGAAAGCGCGGGCTCAATAGTTTCCAGAATGTGGTCATATTGGCCATGTAGAGAGCGTTCAAGAGTGGTGGTGGGTGGTGGGGTTGGCGAGAGTGTTGATGGGTCAGGTTTGTCTGAGGGCAGGAGACGTTGCAGCTTGAGTTGTTTCTCATTGAAGACTTCCCACCACTTGCCAAGGCGCTTGGTGGTGCGACTGAGGACTTTGGAGGCGATTTTCTTCCACTTGTTGCCATACTTGGCTTGGAGAGAAATGACGAGGTTATGTTCTTCTAGGGTCAAGGAGCCTTTCTTGATACCAGGTTTGAGACAGTTCTTCGGGTTGCCAATGTTGCTGCTCTTTCATCTCCTAACCAACATATCTCTTGCTGTTGCAGCTTCTTCTCTTCTGAAGAAGATGAAGATAACAGTTCACCATCTAAACTTACATTTTTTTCTTTCTTTTTTCATTTCCTTTTATCTGATGTAGAATTGGAAGTATGGGCTTTAAACTTTGGAGTTAAATCAAGAAGGTCGAGACATGAGAGAGAAAGAGAGAAGTGATGAGATAGTGGCCAGGGCAACAAAGTGAGATGGGACAGAGGAGGCGTCAAAAGGGATGGGAAAGCCGGAAAGACGGGACGAGAGATGAATGATCAGGTATTGTATTTTCAAATAGGTCAGATGAATGAGGTCTAAGGGTAAAAATGTATTTCTACACAATTTCCGTCTTGGTCATTAACGGAAGGGAGGTATTTGTTGATTTTTTTAAAAAATAGAGGGGAGGTTTTTGCTAAAGTGAAATTATAAGGGAGGTTTTTATGATTGTCCGAAACTTCAAGTGAGGTTTTTGTATTTTACCCATATATTAATCACACTAAAATTAAGGTTAAAATAGTTACAAATAATATATACATACTTAATATATGTATATTTTAATGGTATATAAAAAATATATTACAATTAATATAGCAGGATGGATATATATCATACAATTTTATTGACAATGCTTCAATCAAAATTCTAAGACATATATTATATGGATTATTACAAATTAATTAACATTCTCATTTAAAAGGTAAAAGTTACAAACATTGGACAGTTGAAGAGAGATTTAAAAGTGATTTTATTTATTAGAGAGACTGATAATAGATTTTATTAGGAGGTCCATGTGACAATTGAGATAAAGAAGACTCTGACCTCCCTCTTTTCTCTATATAATATAGATATATAGATTAATATGAAAATTGCAAATTAGGAAAATGAATGTATAGGAGGTCCAGTAGAGGTATCAACTGTCAAACAGCTTGGGTCCATGCATACACAGACCCAGGCCTGGACCTTAGCCATTTTACCAAAGACAGATTGCCCAAGGAAAATTCTTAGAGTAGATTCTAGAATATCAAGAAAAGTCGGAGAAATGTTCAAAGACTATTTCTGGGTGCTTCTGGTGTTATATTGGTGCTTAGCGTTTACTAGGCTTTATATGGACAGTTTTGATTTTCGGGACCATCTGGAGTCCTTGGAGTTAATTAACGATCCCATTTTCTTGAGCTTGCAGACATAGAAAGTTTAATTTAGGAGGCATTCTGGAATTGTTTTTCTTGTTGTGAATTAAAAAAGATAAATCAAAACCACCTAATTTGAAAATAAATTACTTCTTAAAACAAAAATGCAGAAAACATGTTCCTGTTTGTATATTCTTGCATTTCTGGTTTAAAGAGCATTTATTAATCTGGTCATTTAATATCGTATTCCACAGATCTGATCATATAGTATCTATACTATGAAGTTTGTTTTTGTTTTAAAAAACTGGAGAATCCAATTAAATGACCAGATGCTAAGAATGGAAATAAAAAATTAAATACCACAGCCATTCAGGCTCCACCAGAACTCACATGTTCTAGTTGCAGATGGAAATAAAAAATACAGGCCCCCCAGCAATGGAAATCAAGAAGTAGTTCATATGATGTGTTATGAATTTATTTCCATCGCTGGCCTCTTTGTGTTTGATTGGGAGATAAGAATGGAATGATAATGCTGCCAGGGTCCATCATAAGTTATATAGGTATGAAGTGTTCGACGTTATTCCTCTACATTTCTGAATTCTGAAACAGTAAGGAAACAAACCCAAGCAACATTTAAACAAACTCCGCCCCATGGTATTTTATTTAGAAAGATCATAAAGAGCTTAGATTGACAGGGCAATCGATCTATCAAGCCCAAATGGCATCAATTAATCAATCACGCTTTAGTTCCGCTTCAAAATAACAAGCAGGTCAATTGCCCATCCGTCAGAGTTGATGAAGATGGAAGACATGGCAGATTTCTCTGCGAACCGGTGGAACAGCTCATCTATGATCTCGGTTCCGAAGTGTTCTCTGATGGGTCCCTCCAAAGTAGCTCTCATGTGCGACAAACAAAGTTTGGCATTATATGCAGCGTCATGAGTCATTGGACGATTCAGTGCCTCCATTCCCTCAACGCTGAAACACCCATTTCTTTCTATCAAAGCCTCCAACTCCTTGGGCGATGTGGCGTAGAGGGGCAAATTGAAGGAGTCCACTTTGTCTTCACTCATTAATCCCTGAAACAAAATGAAACCTTCACATAAATGAAGAGAGAGAGAGAGAGAATTGTGGCAAAATGGGTTGATCTTCCCTTACCATCTTGGCCATATCCAGGAAGCAAGATCCCAAGAGGTCCATCACTGCACCAAAAGTGGATTGAGACACAGGGGTTTCATTAGGGAGGGCTGGGATTATAATGGTCATCAAGCCTCCAGAGACCATCTCTTGGGCCCTAGCATCAAGAAAGGACTGAATGTCCTTGGAGAACTGAGCAGAATAAGCCTCTAAGACTTCATTAGGGGCACTTGCGTAATGCACTCTTCCTTGATTCCATGCAGGAGAGCTTTTGTCCACCACTTGTGGTGGTACTCTGGAGATCCAATGGAGTGCATACGAGGAGTGTACAAAATGAACGGAAGCCTTGGGAAATAGCCGGCCGTGAAAGGAACCAGGCACACCCACTACATAGTATGGCATTTCGGGAGAAAGGGATTCGAAGAGTTTGTTGAAATCATTGGAGGAGTGGTCATTGAAGAGAACTTGAAATTCGGGAACGTCAGAACTGAATGTTCCTTGAGACTTGTACTTGAGCACTACAGCTTCTATTATGTTCTGCACTGCGATGAAGGTGTTGGGTCCAAACGAGCAGCCCAAGTCTGCGATTGTGAAGGTCTTCAAAGAAGAAGGGAGATGTTTGATGTCAAGCTTCTCGGCGATTGCTGCCTGAATCTTCGCCTTTGTGCTGTCAACTCCCTCTTTCTGCAAATTAAAGCAGTAGAAGATAATATTATTTCATTTGGAGAAGACAAGCTAAATGCGATACTAGACACGAAACAGGTCTGACGACCCATATACCAGCACAATAAGCAGCTCCGTTGAAGCTTTTTCCCTTTGGGCTGTGAGGATTACCTGGTAGGTCGAATTGTGGGCATAGCTGTAAGGCCCGTTTCCACCGTTCATGGGAAATGCTTCACTGGTCTGCTTTGCCATGTGTGTGTGTGGGTGAGAAAGGTTCCTTTTTAAGAAGAGGAACTCGAGAAAAATTGTAACTATATGTACAACGACTCAAGGACAAGGCCGATGAGGGAATCGGTCTATGTGCCACCAATTTAGACCCAATATATATATATATATATATATATATAATATTTTCAGCAGGTTTATTATAATTGGGTCCATTGGATCAGGCCCAATTGTCCCGAAAACCGATTAATTCTATTGTGGTCTAAAATTATGATTTGATTGAGCCCGGATCTCCTACCTAAGAGAATCCTGCTTACAGTTATTGCATTCACACATAGAGAATATCTTATCCTCTGCATAGTATTATGTATGGGGAGATGTTCCCAATTCACGGGGGTGGTGTATTATGGATAGGCATGGATAGAATTCTCGTGAACAGGAGAGACGGAAACGATTTGATATTCTACCCTGTCCTAGCTAAACCTGACCCGTTGACAACTCTATACATTGGGGCTTCCCAAGCCTTGTCGGATTTGTTCACTCAATTTGTTTGCTCACTTCAAGGGTTGCATTTGATACATTTGTCAATTTCTATCTAAAACGGTTTTGAATTGATCAATACAAATTGATGAAAAATATGTATTGACATCACCTATGATATTCATTTCAATTAGAAATTATAAATATAATTGACCAAAACCCAAAGAGTTTGATAAGTAGAAACAGCAATATTACCAAACACAACCGTCATGAGTTCCTAGCTAACTTAACTAACACCGTTCATTTCTTTCGCTCATGTGAGGACCACTAAGCATTATCAGGGTTATTCCTTGGGTGACGATCGATTAGGCTCTACGTGGATTGGGCATGGGCTGGATCAAGATTCAAGAATTCGAAGGTAGACCTGGTAAGAAAGCTATATAAAATAAACACTAGATCCAACTTCCAAGCAAAAATGGCTGACACTGACTGATCTATTGTAATAAAGAAGAAAATGGCAGATGTTATAAATTAAAGCTAAGATTTTATATGGAAACTATTTGCAGATATAAGGATGCATTTGCTGGCTTTGCATAGTTGGAGTAGTAGGTACTGATGTTTTGTTTGTTTCTATTGCATAATTATATTGTTGCAGGAGACGTGAAGTTTTTACCTAATTTAATACTCAATATGTTTGCATGCATGTATCCGATCGATTCTAGGTAACATAAACATGAACAGTTCACGAAGAAAGTAGCATTCTGAGTTTTTATTTCTCTGAGCAGGAACCACCCAGTTTTTATCACCTCTTGACACATATATCAGAGATGGGTCGTCTAGTAATGATTGAATTAGCTGAGCAGGTCTAGTTACTTGTCAGTTTAACTAATGACTAAACAATAGCTAATGCTTATTTTGAAGTACTACTTCACCCCTTAATGTTCACCTCACTATATAACTACATTGTCTAAGAAATTCAGTTCAGATAATTACTCTAGGGTGGAGAAGTGGCCATATATATATATATGAGAGAGAGAGAACCATTTTTTAAAACCAAAACCAAAAGAAAACCATATAAAAGAGCATGAATCATTTGGTTCTTAAGAGAGGTTAAGGCTAGGTCTTGAGGGAAAGAAGAGTTTGGCAGTCTGCTGATCTTTCTATTTTCAATATTTTTATGATTCTAAACAATGGGGGTTTACTTGTAAGTATGTTAGAAAGTTTAGGAAAGATAATTATAATTAGCAAACTTCAAGAGAGGTTTCAGCAAAAACTACAGGTAGGGGTGTCAATTGGACTAGATCTGGCCCAATCCGATCCAGTCCAATGTGAGTCCATTATAAATAGATCAGGTTCAATCCAATCCAATAAATGTTTTGGACTGATCCAATTCAATGTCTAGACTGTCTAATCTGTTCAAATTTATTTTGATTTATATTGGTTTCAACCCAAACCCAGTCGATTGACACATATATTCTTATCTTATATCAATGGATCAGATATTAGCTTAATCAAACCCAATTCAATATAAATTTGTTACGAACGGACCAGGTTCAATCCAATCTAATAAATACTTTGGACACTGAATTGATCCAATTCAATATGTCTTGTTGGTCCATCTAATCCATCCAAATTGATTTTGGACTGGATGGGATCCAATCCAAAACCAGTCCATTGACACCCTTAGCTACAGGAGAGGGCAGAGCTAAGAACATTCGGGTCTTGCAACCACTTGAAATGCAAAACCTACAGATGCTCAGAAAAACCTACCTAAAAAACTTTCCATTCACACCAACAATCATCCTAAAACCTGATACAATTCTAATTTCCCACTCTGAAACCAAAACCTTTCAATATGGTAGCCATGATCCTCCATGAGGAAAAAAATTGGCTGTCATGGCCTGTGACAGTGCACACGACACTCTTTGCGTGACACAAGGTTTTTAAAATTGGACCGGACAGGGAGCCGTTCTGGGTCTGATTATTGGATTGAATGGTCAATTGTTCGGTTTGAATGGATGGCCCATTTTAATAAAAAAATTAAAAAAATTAACTAAAAACCATTTTCCAGGTTGATGGTTCAATGATTTGACCGCTCAAGTCAATAATTTACTGATCAAATCAACGGTTTTTAGCTAATTGGGGTGAAACAAAAATCGATTTCCCATTTTTCTGATCTAACCATCCGGTCCGGTTTTGACAACACTGGCATGACACGTTTCCTTGCAACTGAAAGCATGATTCCATAGAGTAACGTGTCACATAAAAAGAGCCGCCGTCAAACAAAGACACCCATATAGTTTTCTCCATTCATGATGTCCTTCTACAAGGACAAATGATACACTATAATGAATGAATTACCTATGTACAACTCAAGTGTTGAATAGCTTTATTCCTAATTCCCAACACCCTACCAAAGTGCCGAACTTGCTAAAATGTGTACGGAGTAGGGCTGTTCATAACAAGACCGAAATCGATCAAACTAACCAATTCGGTTCAATCTAACTTGAGTTGGCCGGTTTTTCTTCATCATCAGTCGGTTTCGGGTTACAAAAAACATAAACCGATGGTTCAGTTCGGTTTCAGTTTTCATGTGTGAAAACTGAAATCAAACCGGCCTGAACCAACTTACATATTATATATATATATATTTATATATTTCAGCTTTATTTCAGAAATACACATATTATATATAAAATTTCTGATATATAAAATATCAGTTTTAATCCATCAAATCATTTTTAATTTCTAGGCATCCAACTTTTGCTTTCTTAGACTTGAATCCTTTACCATTCACACCGAGAGAATCATTCACAAAACCGATTCAAACCGACCATGTCGGTTTTACTTAGTACTGGGTCGGTTTTGGTTTCATTTCTAGGTAAATCGACCAAGTTGGGTCAGTTGGAAAAACGCCAGTAACCTGACCCAACCCGACCCGTGAACAGCCCTAATACGGAGTCCCTCCGGTAATAACTTAAGTTTATATTTGTTTGCAATGCAATTTCCTTTGCACTACTACAAATGCATGGGAGTGTCTTTAAATTTCCACAACTTTGCTTTACTTCACATTTTATTTTTATTTTTTGTGATCAATGAAAGGTATTTTTATTAAATGGAGATGGAAATAGTACATGTTACCTCCCCTTAAGGATGGTCTCAAACTCAAACACTTCTCAAACTCAAAAACAAAGAATCTCTTGAAGCCCCTTGTTTAGTTAAAGAATCTGCCATGCAATTGGTCGATATGCTAAGCCACTAAAACTAATTGACATAGTTCTTGTAAGCCATTTAACTTTTTTTGATGGTATCCCTGTAGCCCCAAAAAACAGTATTCAGGTACGACAATAATCCTACTACCACCTAAGAGCCTCCCTCAACTAGGGGTGGTCACGGACAGAGTTTCTCATGAGCTTTTCGAGCTTGGCTCGTCTCGGTTTAAACCAAGCTTCAAGCCGAGCTCGAGCTCAATGAAGCTCAGCTTGTGAGACTCGCGAGCCTAGTACAATAAATAAATATTTTTTTATTACATACATACATATACATATAAATATATATAATAAATAATTTTTATTTTATATATAATATTTTATTTTTTTATGTATAATAGTAAATAATTTTTATAATTTTTATTTTTTTGTATGTAAAATAAAAACATTTTTTATATGTATAATAATAAATAATTTTTATAATTCTTAATTTTTTGTATGTAAAATAATTTTTTGTTTAAAAAAAATGGCTTGTAATCGAGCTCGAGTCGAACCAAGCTCGAACTTGCGAGCTTTGAACTGAGCCGAGCTTGAGCTCAAGTTTCTAGCTCGAACCTAATACAATTTTAGTGAGCCGAGCTCGAATAGCCAAGTAATCGGCTCGGCTCGGCTCGGCTCGAATCCACCCCTACCCTCAACTATCAAATTATTCACTCCAAGTTGGTTGGTAATTTATAATCCTTGTATTGCAGCTAGTAACTTGGTCCTTATTGAGTCTCCAAATCCCACTAGACCTAAAAATAAGGATAGGATGTTGTCCTTATTCCGCAAGATCCCTTTTATGCCCAAAGGCCTTGGATTATTTTGATTTCTCCTATCGTAGTTCAACTTCACAACTCCCTCCAGAGGGGTAATTACCACCTTGCTTGTATTCTTTTTTTTCGTATTTTGAGAGGGGGAAAGTTTGTAAATGGAATTTTGGTTTCCATTGACTGAGATATCTATATTCTTTTTTTCAGATTTATGTGGGTTCATGAAAAAATTATTTTCCCTAAGTATCACTCATCTAGGTAAGTGATACCCATCTTCAAAGGTAGGTTAATAACTTTTCTACCTGGGGGAAGTTGTTAACACTTGGATGAGACAAAATTACCTCTTTTAGTAATGGCTTTTATGGCTAAAATGGTCATTTTGTTATTTACCTAGGAAATAAAAACATGGGTAAATGCCCTTACCCAGATAAGTATTTCCTAGGAAATACTTACTTGGGTGAGCAACTTCCCGAAAAGCAAATAGGGCCTAAGGCAAAAACATATGATGTTAGAATCGTCGTAGATCTGTTAGATAATGAATAAAATAATATAATCATGTGGCATCGTTCAAAGTTTTAAAATGCCACTTTATATGCTAAAAAATCTATTAGTTAAAAAGTAATTTTTATTAACCTTGAAGTAAACTACTTTAATGATTTTATCGAATTAGAGCCATTAAATTAACAATAATTTATTTAACAATAAGAGTAAACTATTACTTAAACAATAACTTAATTAGCTTAGTTAATAGTAAACTAACAATCACTTTAATTTATTTAATTAACTTAGTTAGCTTAGTATCTCAATTTGCTTAATTGCATTAATTTACTTAATTTCTTAAATTACTTTATTTATTTAATTTACTTATTTACCTTAATTAGCTTTGATTATTTAATTATTCTATTTATCTACATGTAATTCACTTAATTACATGTAGGCCTGTAAACGGATCGAATTCGAATCAAATCAGGCTAGATTCAAATTTGAAACCGATTATAGATATCAATATCCGAATTCGATTCGATATCCGATGGATATCAAATATATCAATTCAAATTCGAATTCGATTATTAAATCGAATATTCAATTTAATTCGAATTCGACCGACCTTTTAAATATGAATTCGAATAGATTCAAATCCGATTAGAGACAAATATCAATAGGATTTTGAACTGTGCAAGCAAGTTGTAGCAATGCAACGCCTAGAAAGATTGGGAGTCAATAATGGATGAAGCAGACCTTCGACAGATCCATTCAATGTCAGTCTTTAATATCAAAATATTAAAGACAATTTAAAAGGACAGGCATAAGAACACAGGTTTAAATATCAAGATTGGGAACCAATGAGCAATCCACTAGTAAATCTCCAGTTCAATGTTGAATGCAACCCCAACCACTAGGGCAATAATTGGCTAAGTTCTGTATGAAGCTAAATCTTTTCTTACCACAACAAGTCCAATTATACTTATACAATATCAATCACGCAATATACTCTATCCATGCCCAAAATTATACAGGCAAATTCATATCCACCTTCTACTGAGCTTTCTTTCAATTTGAAAGAAGTTGGACACTTTGATATTTGATGAAAAAGATAATTTGTATGTTAACAATCAAGACACTCTTTAATGCAAACTTGCTTCAATTTGCAGTATAGTTTATTTATTGTTGAAAGATACATTTAAACCTCAATTTGGCATGTAGAAAAGAAAATGGATGATAGGGTTTTACACCATTTAGTGAAAGAATATAAAGAGTTACTATTGGGTTGGCATATTCTATCTAACTACCAAGTACCACCTGGAAAGCATTCTTAAAAATCCAACGTACTAGTTCCCACTTGCCAGTTTTCCTCCTCTCACTGGGAAATGGATGAGTATAGTTTAATAAATACAAGTTCAGTAATGAATTTCAGATTATCAATAATCACAAACAAGGCCATCAACAAAATGTAAAATAACAAAGAGAAAACACCCACTCTGGATGCAAAGGACAGAGGTAGTATGTTCAAAATTTCTTATGCTAACATATGCAATTAAATCTATAGGAGAAAAACACGCTATGAACCTTATGAATCTAAAATAAGAGAAACAATTGAATAGCATGAGGATGAACTTTATGAATCTAAAACAAGAGAAATAATTGAATAGCACGATCAACGTACCCATGCCAATCTCTAGGGTTCCTTCTTCCATGTTGGAATTTTTCTGTTCCATACCCATCTTCAACCTGATTAAGCGCTCACGTATTCTAACCAAAATATAATATAATAGTAAAAGTGGCTTCCTCATCAATAAAGTAACCTTACAAAGCTAACAGAAACTATAATGCAAGCTACAGTATAAGAGTTAAAACTTAAAATTGTATAGTTATTCGAATGTTTGATCAAAGGTCATTTCCCAACATACATAAATCTATATCAGAAAAAAAAAAAAACTCAGTAAGAAGAAGTTTTATAACTGGCCTCAGACGAACACCCTCTGGTGATTTAGAGGTGGGGGTTTTACTTTGGATCCGGATCGTTAGCCAAGTAATCACAAGTTCCGGGAATCAATACAAGAATACGGTGCCAATTAAAGTTAAAGATCAAGTTCAAGACAATTTAGCCCTAGAAAACTCAAACAATTTCGACTTTTCTCGGGTGAGGAAAGAGCTACGATGAGATTAACACTAAATTTTATTCAAAACTTCGATTAGAATCATATATCATTACTCGATCAGCATTAGATCGAATGAACAGAAACCCTCCAATTGATCCGAATGACCATTCGGATTGGAAAAAAATTATCAGACACGAATCCAATTGAAAAAAATGCTTTGTCGACTGAATGGTTCAGTGATGAATAAGAAGAATCAAATTTGAAACAAAATCAAGAAGAGGTCTGGGGAAGGAAGTTACCTTTGATCTCTGAAGGAGAGATGTACAGCGAGAGACGACGTATAGAGGGAGATCTGATAGATAGGGGAAAAGATGAACAATAATAGGTAGGGGACGGCGGCAGGCATGGGTTCCCAGCAGTGGGCAAGTGTGAGTGTTTGACTGATAGCGTGGGTTCCCGGCGGTGCGAATGCAATGGGTTCCCAGTGGCAGTCGTGGGTTGCAGCACAACTGCACAGGGCCGGTGATGCTGAACGGTTGATGCCTGAGAGTTGCTTGAGCTTGAGCTATGGCTGGCGAGCAGGCGAACAGGCGAAGGAGACAGCATTGAGCTTGAGCTAGGACTGGCGACCAGTGCTCGACTGCTATCACTGACGCTGCCATCAATGAAGGTGGTTGCTTGGGCGGCGAGTCACTATCCCACTGAGACTCTGAGAGAAGAGAGATAGAGGTAAGAGGAAAGATGAGATGAGCGACGAGACAACGACATCCAACAAAAGGTTGGTGGTTGCTTGGATGATGAAAGGTGGTGACTGGTGATGGACCGATGGTGGTTGCTCGGGCGGCGTCTGGCGACAACAAAGGGAGTGACGAAGGGTTAGGGTTTTACTTTAGGGTTTTGAGAAGTAATAATGGTGAGGTTCGAGAGTTCAATTTTGAGAATCTGAGATTTTCGAACTCAATAATTAGTTATTTTTCATTTTAATTTTTAACCTTTATATTATATATAATATTATATATATATATATATATATATATATATATAATATATAATTAATTCAAATATTTACCAGATCAGATCAATGTATATCTGAATTCGACCGAATATTTGATTCGAATTCGATTCAATTATACCAAATCTCGGATTCAAATTCAGATTTTTGAATACCGTTTACAGGCCTAATTACATGGTTTTAAAATCGCCATTGACCTATTGAATTGTTTGACCTAGGAACCAATCAATTGTTAGATTCCATTTTATACTTGGCCTGAAAATTATGGCACTGCAAATGATTTGGGTGCAAAATCTGATTTATTTTTGTTTCAAAATTTACCTTATTTTGCTTGATTACAATACAAATAAAATACAATAAGACTAGAATAAATTAAAAGAGAAAACAAAGGTAAACCAGAATTTGCATTCTTTTCGGTTGCACTCCCATGCATTTGTACTAGTGCAAATAAAATTGTAGTGCAACCAAACACAAGGTTTTGCACTTTAGTACTCATTCCAAAGCAAAATAAATGTAGTAAACTAAGACATGGAGTAGAATAAAGTAAAATCCAAAGCAAAATAAACGAGGATTTGTATTTTTTACATTTGCACTCCCATGCAGTTCTACTAGTGCTAAAATTTCATTACAACCAAACACAACAAGGACACATGTGAAATCCCTTCAATTGAGGAAAATAATTTTTGTCCTCTTTTAATTAGGGAAAATTCCCGATTAGTACCATGTACTTTGGGCCTAGTGCCATTTTGGTCACCGAACTTTAAAGTGCAACAATTTAGTACCTGAACTTTCAAAACGTGTCAATCCAATACTTGTCGTTAATCAATCGCTAACCAGCCGTTAAGTGGCATTTGAAAAGACACAAATGCCCTTTGAGTGTAATATAATTTTTTTTATTAATCATCCAAATGTTGACAAAAAATGAATAGTCACAAATCCTTTTCTCTTATATTCAAGAAAGTTGGGGTCATGTCTCAATAGCATTCTGGTGACACCAACTTTCTTAAATAGAAAATGCAAGGATTTGGGGCTATTCATTTTTTGTCAACATTTGGATGATTAATAAAGAAAATTATATTACACTCAAAGGGCATTTGTGTATTTTCAAATGCCACTTAACGATTGGTTAGCAATTGGCTAACGGTAGGTACTAAATTGGCATGCTTTGAAAGTTCAGGTACTGAATTGTCACATTTTAAAGTTTGGGGACCAAAGTGACATTAGGTCCAAAGTACAAGGTACTAGTCGGGAACTTTCCCTTTAGGCCCCTTTTGCTTTTCGGTAAGTTACTTACCCGGGTAAATGCAGTTACTTGGGTAAGTTTTTCCTAGGAAACACTTACCCGGGTAAGTGCATTTACCCATGTTCTTTTATTTCTCATGTAAATAAGGCAATGATTATTTTAACCATAAAAATCCATTATTAAAAAGGGCATTTTTGTCCCATTCAAGTGTTGGCAACTTTCCCCTTAGGTGAGAAAGTTATTTACCCACCTAGGAGATGGGTATCACTTACTTAACCAGGAAAATAAATTTTTCCTAATCCCCACATAAATCTGAAAAAAAAGCACATGATTCTTGGTCAATGAGAACTTCCCCCCTCTCAAACTCCGAAAAAAGAACGCCCCTTAATTTAATGATTCTCTATCCTTTCTAGATTGACAAGGCCCTTTTAGTCTGAGGATAGCAAGGTGCACATGAGATCCACTGACTATACCACAGAGGGCCTGCAATTACATGGGTTTGATCATGCACCTATATTTTAGAAAGGATGCCAGGTGACTAACTCAGCTAGGGGTGTCAATTAGACTAGATTTGGTCCAATCAGATCCAGTCTAATGTGAGACTATTATAAATGGACCAGGTCCAATCCAATCCAATGAATGTTTTGGACCGGTCCAATTCAATGTCTGGACCGTCCAATCTGTTCAAATTTATTTTGATTTAGATTGGTTTCAACCTAAACTTGGTCCATTAACGCATATATTCTTATCTTATATCAATGGACCAGATATTGGCTTAATCCAACCCAATCCAATATAAATTTGTTATGGATGGACCAGGTCCAATCCAATCTAATAAATATTTTAGACTGGATTGGTCCAATCCAATATGGCTTGTTGGTCCATTCAATCCGTCCAAATTGATTTTGGACCGGATGGGGTCCAATCCAAAACCGATCCATTGACACCTTTAATCTCAGCTCGTGGGCTTGCTATTGGCTTATGTGTATAAACCATGATTTTTAAAACTAGATCGAAAATAGAACTGTTTTGGCCACTAAGCTAGTTCCTGAGTCAATTGGTCTGACCATCTGATCCAAACCTGGGTCGATGATTTTAGGTCCAAAACTAGACCTGGACCTATGATTGATTCATTGGTCAAACAGCCCAACCATCCGGTCCGGTCCAGTTTTCAAAACCATAGTACAGACAATAGTGTATTGCTCTTCACCCATAGGACTAATTTCAGTTTAAAAGCCATTTTCCACTTGTTCTATATAAAGCCCTAATATGAACATATTAAAATATAATTAAAACCATAACAAAGCTAATATCACAACAAGAGAAATCCAATACAAAGCATGTTACAACAAGGGCATGGTCTGAAAGACCGAACCTGTGGCTAAATCTGGAGAAGCCTGAACAACTTGCAAGGAGAAGGCTACTTCTGATGGGGGAAATACATGGTATCGAATGAGATTTGAGCAATCAAAACACCCTATGAAAATGAATACCAAACAAATCAAAACACCCTATGAAAATGAATACCACCTGTTTGGTCACTATTTTGATGATGTCTTACCGCGGTACCATACTTGAACCCTAAATTAAATTCACTTTTCGAGTGTTTGGTTTCTTAGTCGTTTATTCAATAAATGTGCTACATAATCATTGGTTTCTTTCTCTTGTGCTTTTTTCTAGGCATGGAAAATGATAAAAGTGGACTTTGATTTTGTGTACACTAATTATTTGTGGAAGTTATTTTTAAAGCCGTTAGACATTTTTTCACTATTTTACCAGCAAATAAATTACAAACGTCGAATGAAAAAATATAAACAGAATCAAACACATAATTTATAAGATGGGTATATTTTTAATTATTTTGGTTAGAGCGCCTTCAACATTTATACAACAAAAAAAAATCAAAACTAATAATATTTTGGAATTACGGATGCTTCTATTACTCGTAAAAAAAAAAAAAAAGTTTTACACCATAAATGGCACCCAGCTTATGGGCTGGGCCAAATGCCTTGTCATTTTTGTGTACCCACCCACAATATATGTGACCCATTATTACACCACCAACCAACTAACCAAAATCAAATCACAGAAGAGCAGATAGATCGTTCGAGAGAGAAAGTGTGTCAGTGTAAGTATCCCTTCCAGGCTCCAGCCTCCTACTTAACAAAAGCAAGTGCAAGTACCCACTCTTGCATTTCTTTCGTTCTTCCCGTTTTCTTTTGTTTCTCATCTCAGGTCTCAACCTACGTCCTACACCCAAGACCCCAGATGGAGAGCTTCAACTTGCTGCTCATCTCTCTCATCGTCCTTGTTCCTTCCGTTGTCTGTGCTTCTTCTTACAAAATTCCGGCCATATACACGTTTGGAGACTCCATCTTAGACGCTGGAAACAACCGTTTCAATAAGAACTGCAGCGCTCAAGCTGATTTCCCCCCTTATGGCTCCAGTTTCTTCCACCAACCCACTGGAAGATTCACCAATGGTAGAACTGTCGTCGACTTTCTCTGTAAGTACCTTCGTCGTCTTCTCTTTTTAAGTTTCGACCCCACTTCTTCTTGGTATTCATTTGCATCATCCTCTCTGATGGAGTTGAATCGAATGCTGATAAACAAATGCAGCTCAGTTCCTTGGTATTGATATCCAAGAACCGTACCTGGAGGCAGAAATGGGAGTTGCTAATGGCAGTCGAAAGGCTTATCCGTCCAACGGCATCAACTTTGCCAGTGGCGGAAGTGGTGTTTTGCCGCAAACTAACAAGGATTTGGTAGGCCATATATCTTTGTTCCACAATCCAATATTAATTCTTTTTCCAACACTCTTTTACGTCTGTTTAGAACTCGATCGACCAGCTTTCGCCGAAACGATTTACCGTCGGCCTGTCAAACTCCCCGACCATACGGAAACTTGAATAGAGAACACATCGTGGTTCGTGCATGGCATTAAGTAGTGAGAGAACCAAATGCATGAAATTTCCACTCGTAGCAAATGTAGCATTCAATGCAGCTTTTACCCGGTTCTGGCTGGCAATAGCATATGGGGATCTCTGCTGCACTTAAATTCAGTGTGTGACTGGTGTCCCATTACATTAGTTTCACTTACACGGTTACACCCCAGATCCAGGGCGTTTGGATCTGGGGTGTCTTATTTATTTTAAAAAAAAATGTAATCATAAAGATGGTCGAGAGCGGTTTCAATGGGACGGATATCCTTCCAATCCAATCCGATCCATTATGGATCCAATCTGTTCAGAATACATTCCAATCCAATCCGACTCCAAAAGAATATAATCATAATCAAATCCTATCTGTTGAATCGTTGGACATTTGGTGAATCCAATTTTTGATTAAATATTTAGTCTTAAGTTCAAATCCAATCCGATTAATTTGATGGACGTTTAATCCACTTTAATTGGATTGGTTCATATATCTTCTTTGAGTCATACTACTTCAACATACAAGCACAAAAAATAAAAATTAATAATTGCCTGAAAGCTTCATCTCTTATTAGGGTCAGCATCTGGTAAGTACATTGCGTGACTCAGACCTGTTCATGGGCCGGGTAGCCTGATGGGCCGGCCCGGCCCAGCCCGATCTAAGTCGGGTTTGAACAAGATTTTAGGCTCGCAGGTTCGCGCTTGGGCCTAAAATATCAGGCTTGACATTTTTTTGGGCCGGGCTCAGGCATTCTCAAGTAATAATGAGACTTTTCATTATTTTTTTAGGTTTTGAGATATTTTAGTATAAATAAAATAGCTTTTAATTGAATTTGAAAGGAAAGAAAATATTTTTGTTCAAATTTTTACCCAGGCTCGGGTTTGGGCCCGGGCTTCAGGCTTTATATGAGAGTCGGACTCGGGCTCAAGACCTAGGCCCAATTACCAGGCCAGGCTCGGGCTTAGGCCTGAACATATTCTGTTAATTTAGAGGCAAAGCCCGGTCTGTGAACAAGTCTTGAGCATACTTAATAATAATTCCACATTTTTTTACACCTGTCCAATAAAAGCCCAATTTACTCTTGAAATGATTCAAAAGTAACTTCTAAGACAATTATCAAAATATTTATTAATTGCTTACTAATCAGGTCACAATGGTATATGCCTACTAGCCAAATTTGTGAATCATGGCCTTCAATGCATTGGGGTGTGACCTTATCACAAGGTCACTTCATTTAATTCAAGGCAGGGCAACAACATTACATCAAAGGCTTTGATTTCATGGCATATGGTGGCAAGAGTGGTTTTATCTTTTTAATCACCGTGGACATTTTGCTGAGTTTGGAACCATCTGTATTGGACATTTGGACTTAGCAAATATTTAGCCATTTTACTATTATAATAAATAAATAAATAAATAAATAAATAAATAAATAAATAAATAAATAAATAAAGGGTCATTTACTAAAACACCCCCTATATTTTGCAATCAATTTGTTTAATTGACTTTCCATCAGATGATAGTGAAAAATGACAGTTTTGACCCTAATGTGTATTTGAATAGATTTAATAAAAAGAATATAAAAATAAAAATTCCATTTTTGTCCTTAGTAAGACATGAAAAACCACTCTATTTGACTCTATTTGGTCAATTGTCTTTTTTATATGAAGAAGTGTTGGGGGTAATTTTAGAAAAAATAATTATGAGCCCATGCCTTTAGAACAGTTCACTTAGTGTAGGTGATTATGTTACTATTTTCAGATGAAAAAACAAACAGTTCTTAGTGTAAAGTCGAGTAAGTAATAATTGCTAACTATAGGGAGTGTTTTTGTAAAATAAAAACAATAGGATGGGTTTAAGAAAAACTGTGAAACTACATGGGGTGTTCTAATAAATGACTCATAAATAAATAAATAATTATATGAAACTTCCAGTTCTTTGACTTGACTGATGTGTCTTGTTGCTTGGTATTGTTCTTTAGTGTTTTTGGGTAGGGTGGAGTGGTTAAGGAAGATTTTTCTTGTTTTGGTTTTTGAGAGTTGGGGAAAAGTGGTTGTCCTCCCCTGTATCTTTATTCTTCCTTTTAATGTTGAATAATTAATAAAATTTTAAGATAACCGCCCCTCCACCTAGAGTAAAGTTTGGGGTTAACCCACAACTCCACAAGAATCTGCAGACTAGACCAGGACATCTTTGATTAATGAATCATGGATACCGACCAACCCATTAAAATTAAGTGGGCAGAGACCAAGAAAAGAGGATCATTTGGTTCAACGCCTCCTTGTTACTCTTCCTCTCCGTACCTAGATGTTTTCAATAGACCACAAAGAAGGACCGAGGATTCGGAGGTGCAGAGGCCATTAGTTTTTCCTGCCATGTAGTTGCTCCATTGAATGCTTGCTTCAAGGAGGTAGGCCTTTGGTGCTATTCCTGTAATAAATGGCTGTCCTCTCTGAATCTACTGTGAATGCTTTCTAAGTGTCATTTTCATTTCTTTGAACTTTGATCCTGTTCCACCTTATGTGTGGTGCAGGGGGTAATTCCTATCCAAGATCAGGTACAACAGTTCCAGACATTAGTGAATGAAAACAAACTTGATAAGAAACTTGTTCAAAAATCACTCTTCCTCTTTGAGTCGGGGAGCAATGACATCTTCAACTACTATAACCCATTCACTGGACCTACAAATCTTGATCCTGAAGCCTATGTGCAAGCTATGCTGACACAAGTCAAACAGTTCATTGATCAAATTTACAGTCTTGGTGCTCGACGAATTGTCATCATCGCTCTAGGACCTGTTGGCTGTGTTCCGGCGAGGATGCTGCTGCCTGGAGGGCGGACTGATCGATGCTTCGGCAGGATAAACCATATAGTTAAGAAATACAATGCCGGCCTGGAAGGCTTGGTTAAGGACACGCCTATCACACACCCTGGTGCAATTGGTGTTTATGGAGAAGTATATAAAGCTGTTCAGGAATTTCGCTCAATGCCCAAGCGTTATGGTAAGGTTGTTTTGATCAGTGTTTTCAAACCGTAGTTGACCCGGATGATTGAACTGTCACCTGGTTTCAATTTCAGTTGGGTTACCCAAACCCGGGAATTGGTCAAAACCGTTGATCTGGCAGTTGAATCATCAACCTCGTTTGATCCAGATAATGGATCATGGGTTACAAATTATTATATACATATATATAATACATAAAAACATGGTTGCGCTATAATTATATATTATATTAGGAAAAAACTGTTCAACCTCTGAATTGGTTTTTAAAACATTGTTTTTAATTGTTTCGTTCGAACAGGGCATGAACATTATCTGTGATATACTTGGCTTATTGGTTTCTGCCTTTTTTTATAGGATTTTTTAACATTACTGGTGCTTGTTGTGGCGATGGAACTCTTCGAGGGTTGGTGCAATGTGGAAAGGACAGTTATAAAGTGTGTGAAAACCCTAATCAGTTCTTGTTTTGGGATTTCTTCCATCCATCAGAGCATACTTATGAACTTGTCAGTAAGGCTTTATGGGCTGGGAAGCAGTCGCGGGTCAGGCCTATCAATTTGAGGACACTGGCTAGCATCAGTGTTTAGTTCATCCTCAGCTGAAGGGGGTGACTGCAACCATTAGTGTATCTTAAAACAGTGAATAATTCATAATTTCTTATCCTAGTAGAATAAGCAGTTTAATTAGTTTCTTATATAAGGCTTGTTTCGTCATGTAATGAAGACTATCATGTAGATAGCCATGTTCACCCCAATGTAGAAAGGAGGTATCTGTTAATGAAGTTAATATAATTAGGCTCTGTTCATTTTTGATAAGTTATTTATCCGGGTAAATGCAATTACTTATGTAAATTTTTTCTAGGAAACACTTACTCAGGTAAGTGTATTTGTCCATGTTCTTTTATTTCTCACGTAAATAAGGCAATGACCATTTTAGACATAAAAAATCCATTATTAAAAGGGGCATTTTTGTTCCATCAAGTGTTGGCAACTTTCCCCCTATGTGGGAAAGTTATTTACTCATTTAGGAGATGGGTATCACTTTCCTGGGTAAATGATACCCATTAATTTGAAAAATGAACATGGGGTTCTTGGTCAATGGGAACCAAAATCCCATTGACCAACTTTCCCCCCTCTTCAAATCCAAAAAAAGAACGCCCCCTTGGAATAAATCCATACTCTCTCTCGAAACAGCAGAGGAAAATAGTTTCAACTAATTCCTAGACTTTTCCACCTTTTAAAATAGAAACTGATTAATGCAATTGCATATTTGCATTTCCTCTTTCTTGTTGGTTGTTGGAGTAAAGAGCTACATGTCAATACATGGGTGGATATATATATATATATATATATATATATTATTTTACTTAGCTAGTTCATGTTTTGCCTTCCTTTGTTTTTTTTCCCTTCTCTGATTAGGGGTAGGGGTGTCAATTGGACTGGATTTGGTCCAATACAATCCAGTACCATTTTGGACCGGTCCAATTCTATGTCTGAACCATCCAATCTATTCAAATTTATTTTAATTTAGATCGGTTCTAACCCAAATCTGGTCTATTGACATCAATGGATAAGATATTGGCTCAGTCCAACATAATTTCATTAAGTATGGCCAAGTCATATCCAGTCTAATAAATATTTTGGACTATTAAATCTAGACTTGCCCAATTCAATTTGTCTTGTTGGTCCATCCAATCCGTCCAAATTGATTTTAGTTTGGATGGGGTCCAACCCAAAACCGATGCATTGACATCCCTAATTAGGGGTGCTGCACCACTATAGCCCATGCCCACAGAGGTAGCATTTCTTCAGCTCAAAAACTTAGGAAAAAAACTGACAAACGGGAGAAAAAACAGTCATGCTATATGTCAATCCAGCAAGGATTGATGCTTGCTGGGAGTTGGGAGGTGGGTTTGGTTGACAAGGCAAATTCACTGAGAGTAGGGGGTGTCAATGGATCAGTTTTGGGTTGAATCCTGTCTAAATCAAAATCAATTTAGACAGACTGGACGGAGCAATAAGACATATTGAATTGGATTAATCCGGACTTAATGGTTCAAAGTATTTATTGGATTGGATTGGACCTGGTCCATCCATAATAGATTTATATTGCATTGGGTTGGATTGAATCAATATCTGGTCCATTGATTGAGGAACGGACCAGGTTTGGATTGAAACCAATCTAAATTAAAACAAAATTGAATAGATTGGACAGTCCAGACATTGAATTAGACTGGTCCAAAATGGTTCAGTGTATTCATCAGGTTGGATTGAACCTGGTCCATTTGTAATGGACTCATATTGGACTGAATCAGATTAGACAAAATTCAGTCCAATTGACACCCTAACTGAGAGAATACAATCATCAAGAAAGGCCAAATAAGCTTTTATGTCAAATACAAAGAAACAAAAAGATGATCTAGTCCCCAGAAAAGCAGGCCAATCTGATGAAGCAAGAAACACATAAATTTGAGCATTGGAAGAGGATGACTCATGAGTCAACTCATGAGGCCGAACATTTGAAATGCCCCAGGCCAACCATAACGGAGAAGTGAGAGATTGATTGGTTGTGGGTTCCATGTATTTTATAAATAACATTAAGCACTGATTTCACAGCCCATTAAGCAGCCATTGCATTCAATTAATCCAATCTCCAATGAAGAGGGATGCCTAGGGGTGTCAGTTGGACTGGATTTGGTCCAATCTGGTCCAGTCTAATGTGAGTCCATTACAAATGAACCTGGTCTAATCCAGTCCAATGAATATTTTGGATCATTTTGGACTGGTCCAGAGACTGTCCAATCTGTTTAAATTCCTGTTAATTTAAATTGGTTTCAGCTCAAACTTGGTCCATTGACACCTATGTTCTTATCTTTTATCAATGGACCAGATATTGGCTCAATCCAATATAAATTCATTATGGACAGACCAGGTCCAATCCAATATATCATATTGGTCCATCCAGTTCATCCAAATTCAATATATTTTATTAGTCCGTCCAATCTGTCCAAATGAATTTTGACTTGAACGGAATCCAACCCAAAACCGGTCCATTGACACCCTTACGGATGCCTTCTTCCAACAGAGAGAAAGTATCTCAACAAGTGAATCTCCCTCAAAAAAAGAATGAACGTGATGAATCCCAACTCCGTAGCCAATTTAAATTGGGTCCAATGAAGATTGTTTACTTTAACAAAATAAACAAAATCATGAAGGTTCCAAGATGGGCCAAAATCGAGGTTGGTTCAGCAAAATACCAGCCCATGAAACAGCTATAACCCATCGTGGCAAAGCCCAAGATTCCAATAGGCCCAGAAGGACAAACAATTATGGGCCAAAAAATACGTGATAGTAATTCAAGGTGACATAGTTTCCCAATTAATTACCTTCATCCATGTCATTAACCTGGATTTAAGAAATATTTGCTTAATTGATTTTGTTAAACGAAAGTATGACTTTTACCTATTTCTCAAAAATTGCTTTTGGGGGTTCTTTACAACTTAATTAATCATTTAACTTACTTAAATGATTAAATTAAATAAAATAAGAACAATTTTGATTGAACTGTTAAGGCCATTACTTGATGGTAAAATCTCGGACTGATTAGTGTGAGATCGTGAATTCAAATTTGAAAACAGCCACTTTGTGCAATTATAAAATGCGAAATGTGAAGTTCACATCCAGTCCACCCCTCCCATGACCTTAGATATACCACAGACCAACAAATCCACCTCACCCATGATCCAGAAACCTGCAACCAACATTGGCTAACAGCCAATTTACTGATTTCTTTTGCCAATCAGACTGGGGATTTCAATGAAGCAGCAAGTATATTCCATTTGTTTTGTCACAATTCATGCCGATTATAATATATTGGGTCATATTTTAATTATTTATCAAGGATCAAAATATAGATATGATATGTCAGTAGCGATGCACCTAATTATGCATGGATACACTGATAGAAACATATTTTAAAGCATTTAAGACCTTGGGATGAGATAAGGCATCCATCTAATCATTATAAAATAAAACAATAAAAATATAGAACAACAGTCGTATCAATACGCACCAATAGGGATGTTAATGGACCGGATATTGGTCCAATCCAACCTGGTCCAATATGACTCCATTACAGATGGAATAGGTCCAATCTAATTTGATAAATATTTTGGACTGGACCAGTCCAATTCAATGTCTTATTTGATCATCCAATCTAATTTGATAAAGCACTTAGCTTGATAGAAGTGGCAAATCTATATCCATAGCATACTACTCTAAAAAATTAGGAATAAGCCTTGAGTTTTTGAACTATTTCTTTTTTAAATACCCTTACTTTTTAATTTCTCCCTCTCTTTTGTAAAGTTAAGGCTGTACACATGTCAGTTCAGTTTGGTTAGATATTGATGGTGTGCAATCCGGTCGGTCTTATCTGTCGGTTACCTCGCCTTTGACGGAGTTGAGGGTGCCTGAAACAAGGAAGAAATTGGAGACTTCCAGGGAGGAACCCAGTTGCCTGAAACAAGGCAAGGGGAATGAGGGCCTTCAAGACCAGAAAGCACAAGAATCACATACCTCATTATTTGGGGGAAGGGGGCCTTTTATAATCACCCTGGTACACTCACTCCCATACCTCTGCCAGATCGGGCTTCATCACCTCTGCCAGACGCCAGTTCGGGTGTCATAACCTTCACTGTCTTCCTTGTCAGAGCCGTCTTTGCCACGTCTGAGATGGCAGTGGCAGGTGGCCGTTGGAGGGCGGTTGTCATGTGTCAGACCCCTAATCAATCAGGCGCGCCACCTCCGTGTATGGGCTTCCTGGGCATCAGATATGGTTGATCAGTCAGGCGACTTGGAGCCGAAGTGGTGTGCGAGGTGAAGTCTTGAGTTCGGATAGAAGTGTGGCCCAAACTGCCCCGGGGTGGGTCAGCTCGGGTTTTTGCCTTTTGTGCTCCTTGTAAGGCTCAAGACCTCCAAGGGAGAGCTTAGGTTCTTCCTTGGGGAGCTTGGGTCGTGGGTTCCTTTTTTGGGGTAGCTCGGGACTCCTTTTCTTGGAGCTCGGGTTGTGGGCCCGCTGCTGTGCCGAGCTGACGCTTCTGCCAGGTCACTCTCGATTGCTTTCCACGTATCGCGTGGCTAAGGGGTCGGGCCAAATCTCCCTCCATCAATTGCCCCCCACTCCCCGTGCCCGGGGTCCTGACTTGGTGTGGGGAGTTCACGGGATGACGGGTGGATTTGCCTCGTGACGCTTTGGCCTTGGTTTGGAGCTTCTTTGGTCTGACCTGCTTGTGTTTTTGGTCCGATCAGGGTCAGCTTGGTTTGACCAGGGGTCAATCCCGGGTTGCGTGCAGCTCACGTGCGGAAGCCAAACATTTTTTAAATTTTTGAACGTTGAAAATGTGCGCAAAAACTAACTTCTCCTCGAGGGGCGTGCAACCGGTTTTGCGAGGTGCCGTTGGATGGTTTTGATCTTGGCCGTTAATGCGCGAGTACAGTGGCTATAAATAGTGGGGGGCCCTGGTCACTTTCCTTTGCCATTCCTCAGCATTCGTTCCTTGAGCTCGTGTCATTCTTCGTAGTCCGGTAGCTTTTCCCCGGTGAGTCCTCAGCTTTCTTTTTGATTCAATGTCTAGCTCGGGTAGTTTTGATAGTCTTTTGGGGGGTCAGATGCTGGTTCTACAAACCGAGCTACTGCGCCTGACAGCCTTAGTGAGTCCGAGGCGGGGCCCGAGGTAGAGCTCGAGTTCGAGCTCGCAGGCCGAGTTACCTCGGGTAGCTTGGCATCCACCTCCCATCGAGGTCGGGTACCAGATAAGTTCGGGCATTCCACTATGACGCCCAAGAGACTTTGGTCCCTTATTGCTCAGTATAACCTGCCTGGGGAGTATACTTATATTTTACCCTTGGGCGACTTTCCTTGGGAGAACAGTCTGGACGAGACCTTGATATTCCAGGAGCAGCTTGTTGCCGGGCTGCGCCTTCCTTTCCATCCCCTTATTGTCGAGGTCATGAATCACTTCGGCGTTACTGTCGGTCAGCTCCACCCGAACTCCATTCGTAACCTTGTTGGGACCATCTCCCTTTGTTGCGAGCACTGCCTTCGATTAGACCTGGAAATCTTTTCCGCCATTCTTATGCTCAAGAAGCAAGCGGGTCCCCTACTCGGAAGTAGGCGGACCTACTACTTGTCTCTTCGTCCGAGGTTCAAGCTTTTGCACGATCTTCCAAATAAGGTCCCGGCATGGAAGCGGGACTACTTTGTGGTTCGAAGTGCTACGGGGTGGCCGTTTCCTACCGAGTGGGGATTGGCCGTTCCTGATCCCGGTGCCACGTTAGATGAAGAAACGGTGAAGGGCCTCTAGGACTGGGCTCGGCTTGTACTCAAATGCGAAGTCTACCTGACGGAGGCCAAGCTTATGCAGGCCAGTCTGAGTTCGAGTAAGTTTCTTGCTCAGAGGCTTGCTTTTGCTTTATTTTTTATTTTCGTCTTTTGACGTCGAGCTCTTTTTGCAGGTGTTATGGAGGCAGAGAAGACTCGAGGTGCTAACTTGTTTGATGGTATGAGGAGGAGGAAGCGAGCTGCTAAGCGGGTCCGTGCCGATCCTTCCCAGGTTCCGGAGCCCGAGGCACCGAGAATAGACCTGTTCATGGGCCGGGCTTTTAGTGTTCATTAACAGAAAAATAATAGGCCCGAGCCCGAGTCCTCGACCAACGGGCCTAGAACTTGGGCCCGAGCCTGGCCCTGATAAAAAGCCTGAAGCCCGAGCCCGAGCCCGAAGCCCGACCTAATAAAAGAAAATCAAATTTTCCCTATTCAAATAGACATTATCTATTTTAATTCAGATGTTTTTTCCCCTATTTAAATGAAACAATGGACCTATAAGTGAATCAACAACCTTTTCATATCAAAAAATTTATTCAAATGGACATCACATAGGGTTTTTACTTAGGTTTAACTATAGGTTGGGCCGGGTTTACTTAGGTTTAACTATAGGTCGAGCTGGGCCGGGCTCGAGCCGGGCTATTTTGGCAAAGCCCGAGCCCGGCTCGAATTTTTTGCAGGCTGGGCTTTTTGGCCCGATGTTAAGCTCGTGGGCCAAAAAGCCTATTCAAGCCCATCCGGGGATCGGGCCGGGCCGGGCCGGCCCGTCGGGCCACCCGGCCCATGAACAGGTCTAACTGAGAATGGAGCCTCCTGGGGAGCCCGTGGTGGCCCCTTTAGTTCAGGAAGCGGCAGGGGTCCCCTACGCCGATACTGCTTATACCCGGGCTGTGCCTTCAAGCTCGGGAAGTCAGGATGGGGCTGGGAGCGTGCTGATGCCGAGCTACGCTCTCCGAAAAGGTAAGAAGGCTATTTGCTTTGAGGAGGTCGAGGCGTGGGCGGATCTTCCTCCGCAACACATAGGCGCGCATGCTGCTACTCACGCCATGGTGGTAAGTTGGGGGAGTTTTTTTTTTTTTTTTTGCCGAGTTGATCTTCCTCTATCCATGCTCTAACAATCCAGGCGGAGAGGGGCTTGAAGCGAGCACAAGCTGCCGAAAAGGCTTCCCGCGCTGTGCGAATCGAGCTAGCGAGGTCTCGGAGGGACAACGATGCCTTAGGATTGGTGGTGAAACACATGGCAGACTTAAAGCTGGACCTGGAGCATCAGGTCGGGTACCTTTAGGCGATCTTCTCTCAGGCCGTCGAGGAGGCGAAGGTGAAGGCCGTTAGCGATTACATCGCTTTGCCGTGCTTTGATGACATGATGGTGGTCTCGTACAGAAGGGGTTTCAAGTTGAGCCGATGGATGATAAGGAACACGTACCCCGAGCTCGACATTAGTGCCATAACCACTTCGCGCATCACTCCAGAAATGGCTGCTGTAGCTGATGATGATGCGGATTCCGAAGACGAAGCGGGACCTTCGGGTATTGTCAAAGTCCCTTTTGAAGGCGAGGAAGATGTACCTCCGGGCCTGTGAGCTCGTTGCCGTTGTTTTTTTTTTTGTATTTTTGAAGTGTAAGCAAGATTATTTTGCATTGAATAGTCCTTTTTTGGTTAAGTGTTGGGCAGTCATTTTCTCTTTTCGTTGAGCTAACTATGTTGCCGAACTACTAGACTTAGGCCCCGAGGCGATTTAACATAGTAAGGCTATACGCCCGATCTATTCTCCACCTAGGTTAGTTAACATAGGCCTAGAATTGGGCCCTGGGTTATGCACCTCGAGATCCATACTCGTGCAGCTTGCTTTGTTGATGAGGTGCCGAGGTCATCTTTAGCTCGGCATTCTGGCCCTTACGGTGCCGAGGTCCTTGTTAGCTCGGCATTCTGGCCCTTAGGCTCTGGAAGTGGCTCATGACCTGCTTAGTTTGATAATTTATAGGTAATATTATCTTAAGTTGACGATATTCCATGCCCAGGGTATCTGTTTATCCTCTAGGGTCTCGAGCTCGTATGCTCCCTCAAGTGCTTTCTTTACTCGGTAGGGTCCTTCCTAGTTCGGCCCGAGTTTGCCAACGCCGGGCTCGGGTACCATGACCTTGCGGAGAACCAGGTCGCCGATGCGGAAGTTTTGTCTCTTAACTCTGGCGTTGTAGTCCCGAGCTACCCTTTGCTGGTACGTCGCGGTCCGGATGTATGCAAGGTCCCTTACTTCGTCAAGTAGGTCGAGGTTGGTACGTAGCTCGTCGTTATTAGTATTGTCGCTGTATGCTTCCATCCGAAGTGAGGGTATTTCGATTTCGGCTGGGATGACTGCCTCCGTGCCATAGGTGAGGTTGAAGGGAGTTTCTCCAGTGGTGGTCTTCTCTGTAGTTCGGTATGCCCATAGGATGTTGGGCAGCTCGTCTGCCCATAACCCTTTAGCTCGGTCTAGCCTGGCTTTTAGTCCACGGAGGATAGCTCTGTTCGTGACTTCTGCCTGACCGTTTGCTTGTGGGTGCACAACCAATGTGAAGTTTTGCCGGATCCCATGTCTTGGCACCACTCTTGGAATTTGATGTCCTCGAACTGCTTGCCATTGTCGGAGATCAGCACCCGAGGTAACCCGAAGCGGCATACTATGTTCTTCCAGAAGAAGTTCTAGATGTTTCGAGCTGTGATGGTTACGAGAGTTTCAGATTCAACCCACTTGGTGAAGTAGTCTACTGCCACTACTAGGAACTTTCTTCCTCCTATTGCTGGCGGGAATGGCCCGAGTAGGTCGATCAATACCCATTGTGCGAAGGGCCACGGGCTGGTGAGGTACTTGAGGTTGGCGGCGGGCAGGTGGTGAATATTGGCATGCTTTAGGCACTTCTCGCACTTCCTGACTAGCCCGACGACGTCTGCTTTCATTGTTGGCCAATAGTACCCCTATCGTAGTGCTTTTTGAGTGATGGCCCTTCCCCCCAGGTGTCCGCCACATAGGCCTCCATGAATGTCGTGGAGTATGAGCTCGGCTTCGGGAGCCTACAAGCAGTGCAGGTAGGGGAGCGTGTAGGATCTTTGGTACAGTCGTCTGTCTATCATGACGTACTTGGCAAACTGGCGCTCTACCCTCCTAGCGGCGTTGCGGTCTGCGGGGAGGGTTCCGTGTAGCAGGAAGCTTGCGAGTGGATCAATCCAACTTGATTATGCTTGGGCGACAGGAGCGACCTCCTTTGCCCCCTAGAGAATGCTAGGCCGAGGTAAGTCCTCTATGTACACAGTTCTCATGGTGTTGTCACTGGTGCTGGCTAGCCGGGACAGGGCGTCGGCCTCAGCGTTCTCCGACCTCGGTATTTGCTTGATGAAGTGTGACTAGAAGCTAAGTAGAGCCTCTTTTACCTTTGCTAAGTAAGCGATCATACTTGGCTCGCGGGCTTCGTATTCCCCTGTAACTTAGTTGTCCACAAGCTGGGAATCGCTGCAGATAAATATGTGTTTTGCCTTTACCTCTTGCTCCAGGCTAGCCCGGCTATCAACACCTTGTATTCTGCCTCATTGTTGGTTGTCACGAACTCGAAGCATAGCGCATACTCCAGTTTTGTGCTACTCGGACCGTAGAGAACTACACCGGCTCCGCTGCCCTACTGATTTGAGGAGCCATCTACGTAAAGGATCCAGGGCTCTTCATTCCAGTTCGCGCTCGGCCTAACCAGGAGAGATACCGAAGTGGGTGCGACCTCACAGGGCTCGGACTCAACCGGCCTGAGAGCTCCGAGCTCACCCGAACTAGGAGCCTCGTGCTCAACCGGGCTGAGGACCTCAGAGCTAAACGTGCATTCTGCAACAAAATCCGCCAAGGCTTGAGCCTTGATAGCGATTCGTGGCTTGTACTGGAGGTCGTACTTACTGAGTTCGATGGTCCACTTCGTCAATCGACCAGAGACCTCGGGCCTGAGCAATACTTGCCTCAAGGGTTTGTCGGTGAGGACGATGATGGTATGGGCTTGAAAATATGGACGGAGTTTGTGAGCCGTGTTGACTAGCGCATAGGCTAGCTTTTCTATCTCCGGATATCTTGTTTCTGCTCCCTGCAATATTTTACTAACATAGTAAATGGGTCGTTGGACCCGATCTACTTCCTTTACCAGTACCGAACTGACCACTTTGTCGCTTGCCGAGAGGTACAGTTCTAAAACATCGCCCTCTTCGGGTCGGGTCAACACTGGGATACTGGCGAGGTATTTCTTGAGCTCGTCAAATGCGGGCTAGCATTTTGGGTTCCACTCGAACCCTTTGCCTTTCAATGCCTTGAAGAAGGGCAGGCAATGGTCTGCTGACTTAGACATGAAACGACTCAAAGCGGTTATTCTGCCGTTTAGCCTCTGAATCTCTTTCACTATTTTGGGTGGTCTCATATCTATGATGGCTTTTATCTTGTCCGGGTTGGCCTCAATACCGCGTCGGTTGACGATATACCCTAGGAACTTACCCGAGGTGACACCGAAGACACACTTATTTGGATTTAGTTTCATATTAAATTGACGCCGAATTTGAAAGACAGAATGCAAATCTTGTATCAATTGATGCGAAAACTGTGTCTTGACGACCATGTCGTCTACATAACATTCTATCTTTGCATCAATTAAGGGTTGAAACAGCTTATTCACAAGCCTTTGAAAGGTTGCCCTAGCATTTTTCAGTCCGAAGGGCATAACCTTGTAGTAGTACAAGCCAAACTCGGTTACGAAGGCGGTTTTTTCCTCGTCGACTAGGTCCATCCTGATTTGGTTGTAGCCCGAGTAGGCATCCCGGAAGCTTAGCAACTCATGTCCCGAGGTTGCTTCAGGTCGGTGTAGTCGACGCACATGCGCCACTTGCTATTTGCCTTTTTTACCAAGACGGGGTAGGCTACCCAGCTTGGGTAATGAACTTCCCTTATGAAGTCTGCTGCGAGGAGCTTATCGACCGCCCTTCAGCGTTCTGGGGCTAAGTTGCATTTCTTTTGTCTAATGTTTCTAACTACAGGGTCAATATTGAGCTTGTGAGTTATGAGCTTAGGGTCTATGCCGGGCATTTCTGCCGTGGACCAAGCGAAAACATCTAAGTTACTGAGTAAGAAGCGTACCAGTTCGGATCGTAAGGGCTCCTCTAGGGAAGCACCGACTTGAAGTGATCTGGTTGGGTCTTCTGCTGAGACAGGGATGGGAACAGTTTCCTCCGTGGGTGCAACTCGCTCCTCGTTCAGTTCCACCGGTCGCTCCAGTTCGAGGTCGCCAGCTACCTTGGCTTTTCCCTTGAGGGCGGCGACATAGCACTTGCAGGACTCGAGCTGGTTGCCCCGCACTACCCCGATGCCGAAGTCCGTTGGGAACTTCATGGCTAAATAGTAAGTAGACACCACGACTTTTAAAGCATGGGCGATTGGCCGACCTACTATGGCATTGTAGGGGGAGGGGGTCGCGACCACCAAAAAGTCGTGATTGAGTCTTACCGTACTAGGTCACGTGCCGACTTCCACGGGTACTGTGACCTTTCCCAGGGGTCTGACCTCTTCTTCATTGAAACCGACTAGCGGGGTGTTCATAGGCTTCAAGTCGTTCTCTCGGAACTGGAGTTTGTCGAAGGCTACCTTGAAAAGGATGTCTGCCGAACTGTCGGAGTCAATGAGTACGCACTGGACTTCGAAGTCATTTAATTTTAGCTTTATGACAAGTGCATCATCGTGGGGGTAGTGGACCCCGCGCGCATCGTCTTCGGTGAAGAATATGGGGTCTTCTGTCCTAGGTCACTTTGGAGGATTTTGCTCTTCTCTGGCGGCCTCCCGGGTTAATGCCCAAGCTGCTGCCGAGGTGCACCCTGCTACGATCGATCCTCCAACGATCATGTGAATTGTTCCTCGAATTGGTCTTTCCTCCGGGGGCTGCTTCTGCGGTTCGGTTGGCCGGCTGCTGGACTCGGGAGCATCTCTGTTGTGCTCTCCCTGTCGACCTGACTTATTACTATTATTATTATTATTATGTTGTACAAAATTTCTTAGGTACCCGCGACGGATAAGTTCTTCTATTTCGTCGCGGAGATTATTACAATGTTTGGTGCTATGACCGTGGTCTCTATGGAAACTGCAGTACAAGTTTCTATTCCTCTCGTTCGGGTTTCCCTTCAGACGAGGTGGCTATTTCACGTACGGGGCGTCTTTGATCGTCACTAAGATCTCGGCCCACTTCGTGTTAAGGGCGTGTAGTCCGTCTGACCTGCTAAGGGAGCTCGGAACGATTGGCTTGGCTTCATCCCCCGAGGTGGGTCTTTCTTTCTCCTGTCATCTTGGTTGGAGGGTTCGCCTTCCCTCTTCCTTTTTTCGATTCCGCTTTTAGTCCTTTAACTGATCTCCTCCTCTGTTCTTATGAATTTGTCCGCGAGCTTGAGGAATTCAGCTACGGTCGCGGGCTAGTCGACTACCATGTGCCACTTGAACTCCTTGTGTGTCACACCCCTCTTGGCTGCCGCGAGCTGTACCGCGGGGTCTAGGCGCAGTATCTGTAAGCACGCATCATTGAACCGTTTGACATAGCCCCGAATGGACTCTCCTTCCCTCTGGACTATTCTGAGGAGGCTCTCCTCGGTTTGGGGGCACCGCTTGCTAGTAATGAAATGCGCGGTGAAGACTTGCATGAACTAAGTCCAGCTTCTTATCGACCCGGGGGCCAGGTTCCTGTACCAGGTGCGGGCCACTCCCCTAAAGGTGGTAGTGAAGGCCACATACATGTTGGACTCACTGGCCCTTGCTAGGTGCATTTGGGACTAGAAAGCATCAACGTGGTCATTGGGGTCAAAGGACCCATCATACTTGTCTAGGGGAGGGAGTTTGAAATCTTTGGGCATGGGAACCGCAAGGAGTTCTGATGACAGGGGGAAGGAACTGAAAGAATAGGGGCAACTTTTTCCTCGTCCGAGCTTGTTTCTTCTTTACCTCGGAGCTCGGGCAGGATGCGGGTGGTAGTTCGGCGTCTTCGCTGCTGCTTAGAAGGCTTGGTATTGGCGCTACTTGCCTCGGTGTTGTCGAGCTCGATCGGCCCGGACTGTTGATAGTCCGCGGCCAGGACGCCCAATTGGTTCTCTGCGAGTGGGAGCTCGAACTTAGAGCGCCGAGGTGCTGACTTGATCGGCAAGGAGGTTCTTGATCCGCCGGCGAGCTACGAGGTGGGGGTAGTTAGTCTTTCCCTCTTGCTCGGGGATGAGGCCTGGATTCTAGAGGGGTTTTGGAGTTGGGAGGCTTCCCCTCAATGAAGGTGCCCGCCCTGATGGGAGGGCTTAACCGGATTGGGAGCAGGGTGCCGAGGTGGGAGCTGCGGTTGGTTCAGAGGCAGTTGGGGGAACTGTTGTTGGTAGTGATGCTGGGAAATGTGGTGTAGTACTTGCTGTTGATGGAGCTGATGTTGCTGGAACTGCTACAGTTGGGCTTGCATTGCCCGCATGCACTGCAGCAAGTCATCAAGCTGGTTCTGGCTGGTTGCCAGAGGGACAGCGGTCGGTTCGGCGAAGGTTGTCTCTATAGGGAGGGGAAGGGGAACACTCATAGGGACCACCGTGCTTGGTGCATTGAGGCTAGGGATTCCGTTCGTCGAGAGGGGGACGGTGAACTGTCCTATGCATACAGTGGCGGGCTGAGGGTGTTCCCCTAC
>NW_010729260.1:221966-248895 GCF_000365185.1 Nelumbo nucifera
TGGGGGAAGGGGGCCTTTTATAATCACCCTGGTACACTCACTCCCATACCTTTGCCAGATCGGGCATCATCACCTCTGCCAGATCGGGTGTCATCATCTCTGCCAGACGCCAGTTCCGGTGTCATAACCGCCACTATCTTCCTTGTCAGGGCCGTCTCTGCCACATCTGAGATGGCGATGGCAGGTGGCCGTTAGAGGGCAGTTGTCCTGTGTCAGACCCCTAATCAGTCCGGCACGCCTCCTCCGTGTTCGGGCTTCCTGGGCGTCAGGTACGGTTGTTCAGTCAGGCGACTTGGAGCCGAAGTGGTGTGCAAGATCAAGTTTTGTGTTCGGATAGAAGTGTGGCCCGAACTGCCCCGGGGTGGGTCAGCTCGGGTTTTTGCCTTTTGCGCTCCTTGTAAGGCTTAGGACCTCCAAGGGAGAGCTCGGGTTCTTCCTTGGGGAGCTCGGGTCGTGGGTTCCTTTTTTGGGGGAGCTCGGGACTCCTTTTCTTGGAGGTCGGGTTGTGGGCCCACTGCTGTGCCGACCTGGCGCTTCTGACAGGTCACTCTCGGTTGGTTTCCACATGTCACGTGGCCAAGGGGTCGGGCCAAATCTCCCTCCATCACATATAATCTACCCAACCAAACCGAGCTGCTTGGGTTGGGGATTACATCACCTGAAACCAACCGAATTTTCTTGAAAATCGATCAAAACATGAGGAATCGATTTTGGTAGGGTGGTCAAGCCTAGGCATCTTCCCTGTTGCAAAAGAAAAATCAGATATTTTGCTTGTTGGGCAAAGACAACAATAATAACATAAAAGAGAGCTCTTTCATCCTTGACAATGCACCTAATTAATCAAGAATAGAAACATAATGAGAGTCCTCTTGTTTAACAAGTTTTCTTTTAAACTTATTCAAACCAATAAACAAGAGAGATTAAAGGGAGCAAAAATAATAAGAAAACCAAAAAACACATAAATATTTAGAGAGAAATTAGAGAGACTTCCAACCAAGCACGAACTCTTGAATGCTTGCAGCCCAGCCTTGAACTTATAGGTTTTGTACTTGTATAAATAAAACATCTAGAATAGCTGTACAAGTATGGTTTCTCTCAAAGGATGAAAAGATAGCTGAAGAGAAATATTGAAATAAACTAGAAGACAAAAGAGAATAGAAAATATAGTTATTTTTCTTCTTTTAACTTATATTTTTTATTCCTTATTTACGTAGGAGTCTTGGAGAGGACTAGACTCTAGTCTCTAGATTAGATCATCAGATGTTATGTCACTCTATTTTGGAAATCACGAAAAAGTAGGAAAGTCCATTGTCAAAATACTATAATTGATTAATGAGATATTGGAAACATGGAATTGGAACATGTGGCATGAGAGAGAAACGACTTACGATCTATGAGCTATAGAAGGACATGAAGGACATTCCATTTCTTCCATTGCACTAAAAGGCAATAGATATTTTAGGTGGATGATTAATCAAACCAAACTATATGGCGGGTCAGTTGACTTTTGATCGGTTTACATATAATCAAACCAAACTGACTCAATCTCTTTGGTTATCCTATTTTAGGAATCGAAACTGACCAGCAATGCTTAAAAACCAACCAACATAGATCGAGTTGGTTCAGGTTAGTCAGTTAGGTGGGTTTGATCAATCCTTTGAATAACCTTATATAAAGACAAAATGTAATTTGATTTATCACTTTTCAACTCATCCTATTCCCTCTCATCAGTGTTCAGAGGGACGAAATACCCATCTATTTATACAATAGATTTATTTGAAAGCAATTTTTCCCTCTCCCTTGTACGGAACTACAAGAAATAGTAAATTACGCATGTTTGATGGAGACCTTCTCCTTTAGGGGTGGGATGGATGAATAGTAAATTCGGTGGCATTATCAATAGCTATCAAGCCCATCAACCATAAGAAAACCCTTGGTTGCCCATCAGCCCATGTACATACTAAGGACCACAAACAACGAACCATAGTATATAGCTCTACATCAAATGATTGTTTATATATTCCAATTAAGATGTAGGTGGGCTTAGAACCAATTCCCTCTTCTACATTCTTAGGCCCCATTTGTTTTCTCTTACTTGGGTAAATGAGTTTACCAGAGCAAGTGTTTCCCATGAAAAAGTTGTTCGAGAAAGTATAGTGCCAGTGTTCTTGTGTGTTTTCACTTACTTGGATAAAGAGAGAGGTGGGAGGGGATTAACATTTACGATAGGTGGGCAAGCAACTTACCTACCCCCTGGGAGGGTAAAGAGAGAGGTGAGAGGGGATTAGCATTTTCGACAATTGTTTTCCATGGAACCTAGTGTAGTGGCATGAGAATGAGGGGATCGTGGTCATTTACCCGACTGACCAATTTACCACTATGTGATACCAGCAAACAAATGAGGCCATAATTAATGATACACCTAGAGAAGTACTAATATATATGTTCTATGCACCTCCGTAAGTAAAGGGTAAAGTATATACACATCACCTTTTACTTTACCTCTTTCTAACTTGCCTCTAATTTCTAAAATTCTTACTTTTCCTTAACTTTCTTTTTCTCTTCTATTGTCTGTCAAACTATAAAGTTTCTCTTTTATTCTTTTAGCTTAAGCCTATGTTTCAAAGAAAAGCATCCTAATTTATTGCATCATAAGAAACTGAAAAACTCTATCATAATCAATTTATGATGTTGTTACTTGTTCTTTTATGGATAAGGGTAAGGGTGTAAACAAGCTAATCATTACTAAGCATTAAAAACCTTGGGATGATAGAAGGCATACTTCTAATCATTATAAAATAAAACAATAAAAATATAAAATATCAATCATATCATTATGCACCAATAGGGTTGTTAATGGACTGGATATTGGTCCAATCCGACTTAGTCCAATGTGAGTCCATTATAGATGGAGTAGGTCCAATCTAATCCGATAAATATTTTGGACTGGACCGGTCCAATTCAAGATCTTATTGGATCATCCAACTGTTTAAATTGGTTTTAATTTTGATTGCATCCAATCCAAACCTGGTCTATACGCATCCCTTCTCTTAACTTCTATCAATGGATTGGATTTGTTTCAACCTGACCCAATCCAATATAAATCCATTATAGATGGACCATGTCTAGTCCAATCCAATAAGTACTTTGGACCATTAAGTTTGGACGAGCCCAATTCAATATGTTTTATTGGACCACCCAACCAGTTCAAATTGGTTTTAATTCGAATAGTGTCCAACCCAAACTCAGTCCCTTGACACCCCTATTCACCAATACCCAAATTTGGGTATCAGGTGTATCAATATTTTGACCCTTGGCATTTATTAATGAAAATTGCCTTTTTAACTCTTGAGGCATTAAAAACTACATTTTATTTATTATCAAATGAGGGAGTTTGTAGGGGAACCTGAAAAAGCACTTAGCTTGATCCAAATGACAAATCTATATCCATAACATACTAGTCTAAAAAATTAGGAATAGGCCTTGAGTTTTTGCACTTTTTTCTTAAAATACCCTTACTTTTGAATTTGACCCTTTCTGTTGTAAAGTTAGGGTTGTACATAGGTTGTTCGGTTGGGTTAGATACAATATACCCAATCAAACCGACCTAGTTGGGTTGAGGATTACATCACCTAAAACCAAACGAACTTTCTTGAAAATCGATTAAAATGTGATGAATATGTTTTGGTCGAGTAGTCAGCCATAGGTATCTTCCGTCACGGAAAAAGAGAACTCGAATATATCTAAAAAATGCTTTTTTCTTTTTGAGAAAAGACAATAATAATAACATAAAAGGAGAGCTCTTTCATCCTTGACAATGCATGTAATCAAGAATAAATACACAAGGAGGGTTCTCTTGTTTAACAAGTTTTTTGTTAAACTTATTCAAGCACAAACTCTTGAATGCTTGCAACCCAGCCTTGAACTTAGAGGTTTTGTACTTGTACGATTAAAAGATCTAGAATAGTTCTACAAGTATGGTTTCTCTTGGAGAATGAAAAGATAGCTTGAGCGCAATATTGAAATAGACTAGAACAAAGGAGATTGTTTTAGTGAAGAATATTCATTGATTAACACAGGAAGAAACACCAAACAAATAACAAGACAACATAAACAAGGAAGAAAAGAAACAAAGAAAAAAACAAAAACCAAACTACAAAAACTTCCCAAAGTTAAGTAGGAGCAAGTCCAAAAACAAAAAGGTAGAACTAAGACAAAAAACTGCAAGCCCGTGGGCATTTTCTTCTCGAGGGACCCAAATGAACTTCACTAAATGGCCTGTGTAGTGGCTGAAAATATCCTCAATTATGAACACAATATCTTGATGACATTTTGTATTGAGTTAGTTAACTATATGAAGATTATCGAGCTCAAAAATCATATATGAGACACAATTTTGAAAGGTTACTTTCATGGCTTCATAAAGAGCTAAGGCTTCCTCTAGAACTTTAGAAGAAGCACTACACCGGCCGCCTCTAGCCCATCACACGACACTATCACTGTCTCAAGCCAAGAAACCAAAGATGCTTTGCACGAAGCCGCAAAACCTCCATCCACGTTAATTTTCAAAACACCCTGAGTTAGAGGTAGCCAAAAAGACGGGGAACTTGAAGCTACAAGTGATCTAGAACAACTTCCCAATCTCGGAGACGATGGCTGAAATTGTCTCTGCTATTGACCTGTTCACATTGTGAATAACCACATAAGGATTTGTGTCAGTGTTTTCAAACTAAAAAGAGTTTCTATCCTTAAAATAATTCACAAACAAATTGCCAATTTAGCTGCAATTTTAGAGACCGGCTTCCCATTCGTTATGGATTTCAAGAACCTACTAAAATCCTCATTCTAATCCACTGAATCAGCCCTTAAACCTAGACCCAAACCAAATCAAACACATCTAGGCTTGTTGCACAAAATTAAGGCATGAATGGGGGTGTCTCTCGCAACATCACATCTTTTGACACTCAATAGAATTTACAACTTTTCTTTTTTCTAGGTTCTCTTCCAATATTCCTTTGAAAGGGTTTCATAGTTTAGAGAATTTGGGGATTGAGAGAGGAGTTTGACAGCCAAATGATAGGCCGATTTTAGAGTAACCTTGCCTATAGGAGTTGAAGCCCAAATAAAATTGTCTTCCTAGGCATTTGAGGCTAGTCTGATGTTTTTAATCAATCTAACAATAGCATCAGGAAGATCCTAAACTCTCTCCATATTTCAACATCTTCCCTCAAAGTCAATCAAGGAGATGACTATAAGATTTTGAGACTTTACTACTAGGTTCCATTGGTTTAAAGTTGTCAAGATTCGGAGTCCATGGATAAAACCAAACAAGACCAAACATTAAGATTTGAACCAACATTGACCTTCCAACAACCTTCTAAAAGGAGAATCTTTCTACCATCTAGGACATTCCTCTAGCTCCAAGACTGATTTGACCTTTGCTTAGCATGAAGAAAGTGACTATTGGGGTAATATTTAGTTTTTAAAATTGTAGCCCATAAACTCTGAACACAGAGCCTCCAAGCAAACTTTTCTATGATGGCTAGATTAAATAAATAAGGATCCCTTACCCCTAGACCACCATCTTCTTTGCTTCTAACAATTTAGTTCCAAGCTATCCAATTCAAATTCCTCTTACCCTAAGAACTCCCCCACCAAAAATTTTTCTATAGTTTTTGGAGGTTAGAACAATTTTTTTTTTTTGTAGGAAGAAGCAAGACATGCAATAAATAGTGATAGCAGTGATTACTGACTTTAGAAGGATCTCCTTTCTAGTTTGGGAGAGTAAGGATTCTCTCTAACCTATGACTTTAGAGGCCACTCTCTCAAATAGAAAATCAAAAAGATGACACTTCTTTCTAGGTATTAGAGGTTGAGTTCCTAGATAGATGGAAGGTCTATCTACTTTTTTAATGTGGAGGACTTTAGACAGAGCTCTTTGTAGTCTTGGGTGTAAGTTTTACTGAAAAGTACCTTTTATTTGTCATAGTTAATCTTTTGTTCGAAAGCTTGCTCATAAACTAAGATAGCCTAAAGGAGGGAACCCACTTCATTAAAATTTGTTGAGGAGAAAATGAAGCTATCATTTGAAAAAAAAAAAAGAAAAGAAAAGAAAAGAAAAAGTGGGAAATCATCGGAGCTTGCCTACAGATTTTTATGCCAAACATCATCTTATTCTGCACCAAATTATAGAGAATAGCAAAGAACACATTTGAACAAATTAAAAATAGATAGGGTGAAATCGGGTCCCCTTGTCTAAAACCTATTTCTGGATGGATCCTCCTGAAAGTGGAACCCTTTATGAAATCCTATAGGACACAGTTGTGACACATTTCATGATCCACCCTATTCATTTTTCTCCAAACCCCAGCTTCCTCATTGCCTTTTCCAAAAAGGTCCACTCTACTTGGGATGTTGGGATGTTGCATATAGTGGATAATTTCATTTTTTGGACTTGGGATGTTGCATATAGTGGATAATTTCATGGGCTACAAGGATGTTATCAGAAATTGCTCTCCCGAAAAGGAAGACATTTGGATGTTGAGAGATGATCTTCTCCATAGAAAGTTCTTTTTCTTCTTTTAAGTTGGTTTTTTTTTATTCGTTGTTCACATTGGAGTCTTGGAGAGGAGTAGACTCTAGTCTCTAGATTAGAGCATCAAATGTTACGTTACTCTATTTTGGAAACTAGGAATAAGTATGAAAGTCCATTGTCATAGTACTATAATTGATTAATGGGATATTGAAAATATGGAATTGGAACATGTGGCATGAGAGAGAGAGAGACTTATGAGCTACAAGCTATAGGAAGATGTGAAGGACATTCCATTTCACCATTGCATTAAAAGGCAATAGCTATTTTAGGCAATGATCATTAGCGAAACATAGTTGAACTTTATTATTATTAATATGGTGGGTCGGTTCGGTTTTGGCCGGTTTACATATAATCAAACCAAAACTGAATTGATCTCTCAGGTTATCCTATTTTAAGAATCAAAATCAACTGGTAATGCTTAAAAACCAACCAACTTGGGTCGAATTGGGTCAGGTTGGTCAGTTTAATCAATCCCATGAACTGCCCTATGTAAAGACAAAAAATGAAATATGATTTATCGCTTTTCAATTCATTATATTCCCTCTCATCAATCCTCAAAGTGACGAAATACCCATCTATTTATCACAATGAGTAAGGTGCTACAATAGATTTGTTTGAAAGCAGCTTTTACCCTCTCCCTTGTATGGAACTGCAAGAAATAGTAAATTGCACATGTTTGATGGAGACCTTCTCATTTATGGGTGGGGTGGATAAATAACAAATTTGATGGCTCTATCAATAGCCATCAAGCCCATCGGCCATAAAAAAAAAAAAAAAAACCTTGGTTGCCCATCAGCCCATGTGCATAATAACGTCCACAAACAATGGGCCACAGTATGTAGCTCTACATCAAATGATTGTTTATATTCCAATTAAGATGCAAGTGGATTTAAAACCAATTCCCTTCTATACATTCTTAGGCCCCATTTGTTTCTCACTTGGGTAAGTAAGTTTATCAAGCAAGTGTTTCTTAGGTAAAAGTTGCTCGAGAAAGTCTGATGTCAGCGTTGTGTGTTTTGGGATTAAAATTTTCAACGGGTGGGTAAGAAACTTACCTACCCTCAAGGAGGGTACCAGTTACTCGGGTAATTATACTTCCTAGAAAATTTTCTTTCCATGGGATTATAAGAATGAGGGTACCAACTTACCTCTATGAGATACCAGCAAACAAATAGGGCCTTAATTAGTGTTCCACATATATTTTATGATTATCCACCTAGAAAAGTACTAATATATGTGTTATGCACCTCTATAAGTACTAATATAATTAATGGTCCACAGATATTTTATTCTGACTTTCCACTAATTTCTAAAATTCTTACTTTTCCTCAACTTTCTTTTTCTCTTTTATTGTCTAGTCGGGTTAGGCTTTGCCTTTACATTAACAGAATATGCTCAGGCCCAAGTTTGAGCATGTTCCAACTATCGGGCCTAGGTCTTAAGCCTAAGCCCGGCCCTCATATAAAGCCCAAAGCCCGGGCATAAGCCTAAGCCTAGCTAGAAACTTGGAAAAAATATTTTTTTTCTTTTTTTATTCAATTAAAAACTATTTTATTTATATTAAAAGACCTAAAACCTAAAAAAATATTGAAAGATATCACTATTACCCGAAAAAAGGTCCGGCCCAAGCCCGATCCTACATGCCTAAAATCCTATCCTAGCCTAACTTAGATCGAGCCGAGCCAGGTCGGCCTGTTACGTTACTCGGTCCATGAGCAAGTCTAATCATAATCATCTTATAATGCTATTGCTTGTTCTTTTATGACCAAGGGTGTAAACAAGCTAAGTTGATATTAGGGGTGTCAACTGGACTGGATTTGGTCCAATCTGATCCGATCCAATATGAGCCCATTACAAATGGACCAAGTCCAATCCAATCCAATTAATACCATCCAAATTGATTTGGATTTGGACGGGATCCAACTGAAAACCGGTCCATTGACGCCCTTGGCTAAGATAAGCCTAGCTTTGCCCAACTCAGCTATAGAGGTGTAAACCGGGTCGTGCCGCTCGTGGCCCAGCACGACCTGGCCCGACTTTGGACCGGCCCGGGACGGTACGGCACAACAGCCCACGAGCTATGCCAAGCCCGGCACGATGGTCCATGTCGTGTTGGGCCTGGGGTTTGAAGTCGATAGACCGGCATAGCATGACACAACCAAGCGGGTCGTACTGCCCGTGGCCCGACCCGGCATGGCCCAACACAACCCATATATACTATTTATATATATATACATAATATTTATATATTTTATATATTTATATATTTATATATTATATAATAATATATAGTATATAATATATTAATAAAATAAACAATTGTTTTCAATTTTATTATACTAATTTATTTAATTATTGTATATATAAACAATTGTATACATCAAAATTCATATAAAATTAAAATTTTAAGTTTTTTCAATTTTTTTAAATAAATAGGCAAAAATAGCTTTGTCCCGATGCATAACCCGACTTGGGCCAAAGCTTGGCCCACGGGTCAGCCCGGCCCACTTTACACCTCTACTCAGCTAGGGCTTGTGAACTAATAAAAAAATATTATAACAATATAATACATATATCTAATCATATTATGCCAATATTAATTAAAAATGACCATTGGCCTGAGCTATCTAGGGTCTTAGGAAAGGTAAATTGGATTAAGGCATTTTATTGGACACAAAAGTGACCGCCCTTATTATTCAAAATTTTACCATTACACTAAATAATGGCCCCTATGCCATATATTCATGGCATATAAAAGCTATTCGAGTTTAAACAAAATTGACCCTTAGCCAAACAGGCTATAATTCAGACTCAGCCAAACTACTGGAATTTAGATTATTTTTAGAATCCAACAATTAAAAATAGGTGCGTTATACAAACCCCAAAATAAGCTTTTGCTGATTTTTGGGCCCTCACAAACAGTAGTAGCAGATTTTAATTGTTCATGTGTTTTCCATTGGAACATTAGGTCTTGAATTTGATTTCTGATATTTTTGTCAAGTACTACGGCACACTGTTCTCGCTTAATTTCGCATCATGTGATGATTCTTATTGGTTTACTGAACAGGCTGGAATAGCAGACCAGATAGCAGAGCCCCATAAAGTTGGGACATGGGTTAATGTAATGGTGATGGTGATTGGTTGAGTTTGGATACATGGGTTAATGTAATGGTGATGGTGATTGAATTGGACATGGTTAAATCCATATCTGGTTCAATAATTAATTGGTTACAGATTTCAAAATCCAAATCCAATCCATATCTGGTATTAATCGGATCAAAACCTAGGTGGGGTGTCAAAGTTTATAGAGAGTAAATGGGGAATTAAAATTGTTATTTTTGGGTGCTAAAACTCTTGGAGCTTTAAGAAGAGCCCGAATTGCTGCCGGCACGGCCATGTGTACATAGGTAGGGTAGCTACATAAACTAATTACAAGTGAACATACCGGTGTTCTATACATACATGTTCCCTCATGATTGATGCGAGCAGTAGATCCCAAGTGTTTTAGATTTATTATCAATAAATGCCGTTATGAAATCTTACAACTACACATTAGGAACATCTCTTATACTTTATATTATAATTCATGAAGAAATATTTTCTATGTATGTATTATGACCCAGGATATGACCCACATTTTGTGATCAGCAGATCTGAACTCGCATCCTATATGGACATGGTTGTATGAATTGTCCATGACTATTTGGGTCGTGTTGTCAGACATGGATAAGATCAACAGACAAACCAGTGATCCAGAGAGCTTTCTGCTGGGTCCCCTCTTTTATGATTTCTGTGGGCTGAACAGTTAAATTGCTGGTTGAACCAGCAGTAAAAGGTCCCAATGAGCTTTCCCATTGCATGCATGTCTGGGTCTGACAACAATGCTTTGGATTACTAGGATTATAAAAATAATTCTAGTTTGGTGATATGGCTTGTCTCACAGATAACCATCCAATACTTAACCAAGTAGGAGGATAAGAATTTTTGAACTTTTAATAGGTCCTCTTCTTGTGTTGTGTGAATCTTCTTTTTCTTTCCTAATTGTTGTTTTGAATTAAAGACTTGTAAATTGAAGTTTTTTTTTTTATTGGTGAGGATCATGTACCAATACCAATTTATTATTATTATTGCTTGATAAATTTATAATCCTAAATTCATCATCATCATTATCATTTAAGCCGTATCCTAAATGAATCCTATTTCATCAGGACCCTATGAGCTAGAAACAAAGTGGGCTAGGCAACCCATTAAGAATGTTCCGTACACATAAGGTGTGGGTCTCCCATGGGTACGAAACATTGATGTATTCACTCTTGATAGGTTATCTAGCCCACTTTGTTTCTAGCCTGTCGGGACTATGTTTCTCCATTCTTTCAGTGCCACATCCATCGTTAGGTGTTTTAAGTCCCTTTCAATCTACCTCTAGCTCTTCTAGTCTCTTCAACATCATTAATAATAGGTGCTTTTCAGTCCTTTTCAATCTACCTTTAGTTCTTTCAGTCTCTTCAACTTATAACAAATCATTAAATTCATTGTATTTAATGCAACTATTATAAAATACTCTGCATCAAAATTTACACCCCCTTGCAAATCCAAAGGCTCAGTTTAGAAGGAGTAGAAACACAAATATGTATAATACAAATACATACAAAATACATAATTTTGCACTCTACATATTTGTGTTTGTACTCCTTCCAAACTGAACCAATTAAAAGGAGTACAAATACAAATATATATAATGTAAATACATACATAATACAAGGTTTTTCACTCTAATATTTATATTTATACTCATTCCAAACTCAGCCAAATGAAAAAAAAAATGTGAAAATTGCAGTATAGATGTTCTCTTAGAGTAATATATGTATCAGTGTCGAATCGCATGCATGTGATCATCTGAACAGCACCAGCACCAACTCCCCCTATGTCCTCCATATGTCTAAACTATTATCATCAATTGGACTTTTGGACTATTAAGAAAACCAGGTTCATGATACCTACTAGCAAAAACTACAAACTTGATTCTCTGCAAATCAATTCACAATGTGGAGCGAATCTAGAGACTCACATGTCTCTAATCTTGGTTCTATATTTTAAGACTCAGCTATTATATAGAATTTAATTAATTAGTTAGATCAATATCCATCATCTTGTACATGACAAGTTCATGAGAGTGTCAAGCCTATCAAGGAAAAAGCTTAATTCAATGAATGGCGAACCTACCAATCACCAATTCACCATACTCCAGCTGCAAAATCTTCACACCCAAGTTTCTTTCTCAACATTACAATCATGAAAGCAATTTTTGCCCTAATAGCTGATTCAGGAAAGCATGTCTACATCCATATACTCAACTCAAAAACCTGACATTTCAAAGTGATTTGCTTTGCTATTAAAATTGGATCAACTGTTGCATCTGCTTCTTATCATGACAGTACTAATGAGTGGTATTTGATGCGTAAGAACTAAGATGAATCAAGAAGAATGATCTCCAACCCTATCAAACTTTGTGCTCGTTCCTGTACTTTGTGTCTCAATAACCTCTTAATTTCCTCTTTCAGTAAAAAACTTACATGGGATACTCAATCCAAACCCTGACCCAAAATCTTGAGATCTTTATATAATAAATTTGAGATGCTAATAATTGAACTGGGCTAACAAATATTCTTCATAAGAAAGTAATAAAATGGCCCCCCTGGAAGTTACAACCACTTTGTATAGCAATACTCTCCAATAATATATATATATATATATATATATATATATATATATATATATATTCTCCAGCAATTATGCAGTGTTGCATGCACTGAGAAAGCATCCTGTGTTGTCTATGATCCATTGGCTGAACATAAGTTACTTGATTTCATCCATCAGATCAGATTATGATCACCTTATCTATTTGGCATGGATAGACTCTATTTGTTTGATTATCTAAAAGGAATCTTCTTATCGAACGGTTTGTATCGATTATATAGGGTCGATTACATGAATCCTATTTCGATTTGTCATTTCGTTCTATTTCATGCCATATATAATTATGGGCCTTAAATCATTTCTTATTATTTAGATTTTGACAAGCAGTGAATTGAATGATTCATTCACTTATATGGTAATATTCTGGTTATATGGGATGGTTGTCCGGACTATGAGCAGAGTTGATATGATATTAAGCTACAAGTGCAATGTCTAATATATGAATGTGACTACACACCTAGCAGAGAAGATATGACAGTTCATCAGTGATAGCAAGGAGAAACTCTTATTCTAAGGCATCTAGAAGGAATAGTATAGGTAGGACCCATTTGTGTTTGTTCTCTTCTTTCTTTCTTCTTATTATAAAACCTAATCAGTGTTAGGTGAACCAGAAAGAAGAATATTTCTTGTAGAAAATCTCCTGTTCCCATGTCCTGCCATAGGTTTTGTCGTGTGCTTAGCTTGGCTCTACTGCATTGGCTAGACCCTTGCTCCATGCCCCCCCATGTGCTCCCCTAACTAAAATACCGCAACCCTCCAAGGGTCCACCCCTTTATTGAAAAAGATCTCTCTCTCTCTCTCCTCCACACAAAGATAAGATATGTATATAAGCTTAGACCCTTGTCAAAATAAACACATTCACCATTCTTCTACAGCCTGCAACTGAGCTCCCTAACATGGGATAAGTTTCTAATCCACTACTCTCTCTCTCTCTATCTATCTATCTATCTATCTCTCTGATATGGGAAACACCACATCTTGTGCTCCTACGAATGCTTCTAATGGAGCAGTGAAGGTTTTGTTCTGCGATGGGAGAATGGAAGTTTACACAAGGCCAATTAAAGCAGCTGAGCTCATGCTAGAGAATCCTTGCCAATTTGTCTGTGAATCAAGCGATCTCAAGGTGGGTCACCGAGTTCCTGGACTAGGGGCCGACGTAGAGCTCGAGCAGCGGCACCTCTATTTTCTTCTTCCTATCGAGATGCTCTATTCTGTGCTGACAGATGAGGAGATGGATTCTCTTTCATGCAGAGCTTCCAGAGCAACAAAACGTGGGTCTTCTAACAACATCGGGAAGATATTCCCTGATTTCTGCTTGTTCCCGTCAGAATTCAAGACAATGGACTCGCTAGACAGAAGTCCGGAGCCTATCGAGAGATACTCGACCCAGAGATCGTGGAAGCCATCATTGGATACCATAGATGAAACTCCGTGTACGCTGTGATTGGAGAAGATAGAGTACAAGGTTCAGATGATGGTCTCCTCAATTTTGATTTTTCTGTTATTTGTGAAGATTTTTGGTGTGATTTCATTTGTTGTTGGGTAGATTCTGATTCTAGGCGAGCACTGAAGAACTTCATCAAATGTAAGCCAAATGGGTTGGGGTTGGCATATCTAAGCCACTAAGCCCATAAAAAATTTGGGTTAGGGCTTGTGTAGAATCATAGATAGGCTTGTTAACTAAATGGAGTGGGGTCTGATTTGGGAGCCCATTTGCAGATATTATTTTTATTTTTTATATCAACAATTTCTACACAAGAGTCAGGACTGACTGATCTTCCCAAGTTGCCATACAGGCCATACTGATGACGGTTGTGGGCCTAATTCCTTCTGCCATCTTGTTTTAGTTTTCTTCCTGGGATATCTCTTAAGCTGTGTTTGGTTTGAAAATAAACAACTTTCTATTGCTCTTTTATTTTCTACCAAACCAAATATAGCCTTAGTATATATGTTATAGAATTGACAATGGTTTGATATTCCGCCCCTATTTAGATGTCTAATTAAGTTTATCAACTTCCTCTTCCTGTAGGAAGTTTCGGTGTTTTACATTTATTCTGAGCAGATGAGAATTTTGCAGTGACAGAATTTCATATTCCCATATTAAGCATTAAATCTACAATGGTGGAGTGAATCCTCTCTTTTGTATGCAATTCCGTTGTTGGGGACATCGACCAACCCTTGGAAGTATTGGAAATGGGATGTCCTTCATATTATGTTATAGCAACATCAAAGACAGGCCTGAAAATTTTGAGGGGTACTTTGTACATTCTTTATTGCACAAGTACAGCAATCATAGAGGACGTAGGCCCCACTTATAAGCTAACCACTATGGCAAAAATGGGTGGTTGCGAACAAGAGTTTTTCCATTTTTTGGTTCATCCATCTAATTTATTAATTATTTTTGTTGTTTTAATAGTTGCATTTAATTAGAATTAACTAAAACAAGTAATAATATAAATATAAGGTCATGTTTGGGAGTGTTTATGTTAAAAATAAGTATTTATTGAATAAGTTCTTAAAAACAAGTGTTTATTTGAAAAAGCACTTATTTATATTTGGCGCCCAGCTTTTTCAAATGCTTAATTTAAAAAATAAGGACTTATTTTATATTGGACGTTTGGAGGTCTTTTTCTCCAATAAGCACTTGTGACTCTTTTGTCCTTCATTTTCTTTCAAATTTTCAAAATATCCAATCAAAAGTGAATGAATAAAAGTACTTTGATAGAATTGCTTTCGTAAAAGTGCTTTCATAAAAGTATTTTGATAGAAGTGCTTTCATAAAAGTACTTTGGTAAAAGTGCTTTCATAAAAGTATTTCCATAAAATTGCTTTTATAAATGTACTTTCATAAAAGTGATTTTATAAAAATACTTTCGTAAAAGTGCTCTTACAAAAGTACTTTCATATAAGAGATTTCATGTAAAAGTACTTTTATAAAAGTGTTTTCATAAAAGTGCTTTCATAAAATTAACAATATTGTTGCTAAAAGTAACAAAATTGAAAGGATATAATTGGTATTCTAAAAATTTACTAAGGACAATTCTCGAAGAAAATTTTGAATAAGTGCTTATTGTATAAGCATTACAAAAAAGCTAGAAATTTGGGCTTAAAAAATAAGCACTTATTTTGGGCTTATTTCCCCAACACTAATAAATGTTTAATGGTGTAGTCCCAGCCCAAATAATCACTTATTTTTAAGCATTCCCAAACATGGCCTAAGTATATTCACATATAATATTAATAAAATAATCATTTAAAAATCATATAAAGTTTATTAATTTGAAAATAAAAAGTTCAACACTACCATGCTACATTCTTTTTGAGAAAGTAACACTACCAAGTTCAACACTACCATGCTACAGTTATCGAATTCAGCAAATCCTTGGAAATGAATCAAATGATGCTATGGATAAGCATCCCAATATCAAATCTCCAACTTATCCACTTGTACCAGATCCAAGCCTTTCCATTTCTCCGGTAATTCCATGTCCAGAATGAGTCATTTTTCTGTCCTGTTTATCAGGATTTCCCATGAGTAGCTGGATAACTTGTCTAAAGTGGTCTAAGCTGTTGGTGAATCACTAACAGCTCATTTAGGGACGTTCTTCTTGGTAGGTTCATTTTGTTTTTACTTGGTTTTAAAAAGGTAAACAAGTAAAAGTTGTATTGTCCTATTATTTAACAAAGACCGCATCTATCATTCTCTTTCTTTTTTAAGAAAATTTCCAATCAGTACCTTATACTTTGGCTTGAGTGATAATTTGATCTTCGAACTTTAAAATGCAACAATCCAGTACCTGTACTTTCAAAATGTGACAATATAGTACCCCAATTTTTAAAATATGACAATCTAGTACTTGTCGTTAATCAGTCCGTTAATTAGCAGTTAAGTGGCATTTGAAAAGTCAAAAATACCCTTCGAATGCCATCTAATTCTCTTTATCAACCATCCAAACGTTAACAAAAAACTGAACAGTCCCAAATCTCAGCCTCTTTTATTCAAAAAAGTTGGTGACTGTTTAGAAGAATCTAGAATTTGGGACTGTTCATTTTGTTGTCAATGTTTGAATGGTTAATAAAGAGAATTAGATGGCATTCTTAACACATTTCTGACTTTTCAAATGTCACTTAACAGCTAATTAATGGACTGGTTAACAACAGGTACTGTATTGTCACAATTTTGAAAGTTTGAATATTAAATTATCGCATTTTAAAGTTTGGGGACCAAATTGTCACTCGAGCCAAAGTACAGGGTACTGATCAGAAATTTTCCCTTTTCTTTTACTAAGATCCTCCTTTCAAAAGAAAACTTATTTATGCAAAACAAGGGAGAAATTAAAAAAAAAAAAACATAATTTTGTCCTATAAGATGCTATTGTCAGGTTTGCTACCTACAACACACTACAACTTGGAACGTCCATTGTACTTGTATGTTATCATGGAGAGATTACTCTTCTGAACTGGCATAATAATGAAAAGTTAGAAGTCACTTCTGAAATCAAAGTTAACAGAATCGGACCAAACAGAGAATCATTGTGCTAATTGGGTCATGGATTGAATGGTTGAACCATTTAACTCATCAAAATGAAAATATAAGATTGAAAGAAAAATACAATTTTTCCGATTGGCTTTGAGACAAGCTTATATGAACCACTTAACTCATCAAATGAAAATATAAAATTGAAAGAAAAATACAAAATTTCCGGTTGGCTTTGAGACAAGTTTATATGAACCGTTTAACTCATCAAAATGAAAATATAAAATTGAAAGAAAAATACAAATTTTTCGATTGGCTTTGAGACAAGCTTATATCAATCCTAACAGGATGAAGCAGGTAACATCCATTTGGGTTGAGTCCGGATCTCCTGCCCATAAGAATTCTACCCACGTTAATCGGAGCCACACATGGAGAAGATCTCATCCTCTGCATAGTATTATGTAGGGGAGATGTTCCCAATTCACGAGGGGTAGTGTATTGTGGGTATGCGTGGGCAGAGTTCTCGTGGGCACAGGTGATCTAGACTTGTTGTAGGATGCTTTGTTGATGATTTGGTCCCACTTTTAACCAATACCAAGTGCAGATTCCATCATGGAACTTGATCCTAAGTATCCATTACAACCAATATGATACCTTACCAACCAGCTAGTTGGCTCGGTACCAATTTCTGAATTGCGGACGCCACTCTAGTGGAGTCAAATAAGTTCAATTCAAGCAAATCCAAGTCTACAAGCCCGACCCATTAAAGGGTATCTAGATCATTGCCATGGGCTGTGTGGATCATGGTTTTTTAACCACTGTTGACCTGGATGGTCGGAGCGTTCGGCCTGGGAACCGTTTAAGCAACTGGTTCCATTTTACCCCAAACTTGGTCTCTGTCCAAAAACCATTGAATCGGTCAATGACCTGTTGACCCAGGAGGTCGAACTATCGATCCATTCAACGGTTTTTGGCGGTTTTTTATTTTAATTATTTTTTATTTTTTTAATTTTTGTTGTCAGAACAGACCATCCGTTCGAACCAAACAGTCAAACCATCAACCGGAAACCGGTGGCCAGAACAGTTCCATTTCCATGTCGTTTTTTAAAACCATGGTGTGGATACATAACTGTAGCATCTCGTAAGACTCAACACCCATTTGGCAGGGCTTTAACACAACGGCTTATGGCATTGCAAGGTGTGCCCTATACAAAAATTCATAAAGCCATGAGCTGTAAAGTTAACTTTTTGGTGAAGCTATTTTCAATTGCTTTGTGGAAGTGGCTTTGTCAATAGAGCTTAATCAATGTTGAAGCCCTCCCAAATGGGGTGTCAATCTATACTACGTTCAAAACTTGTCCTTTTAAGCATTGTAGAGGTATATGGCCGACCAGTAGATCTTGACATGTGGCATCGGCCGGAGGCGTCCTGGCCATCCTGTGGATCTGGACATGTGGCGTCAGTCGGACGCATCCTGACCACCCATCACCAACCACTGCCAACCGCTGCCACCTACTCCCATTTACTCATAGTCAACTCCCACTATAAAAAGGGGCTCCCACATTGAGGTAAACACTCTCTAGAACTCAAGCTCTAAGTCTTCTCTCTTACTTAGTCTGACCCCTCGCAGCCCTTTGTTAACTTGACCATCGGAGTCTTTGCCCCTAGGATAACTCTCGGGGCCTCTGACATCTTCTTTCTTTTTCTCAGCAGGTTGGACCCATCGGCCTCGGATTCTATAAATTATGTTATTGCCCTCAACTCCACATTTGGTAGCAACAAAGACCATATATCATATATGGTTACTTGCACACATGCATAGCATATGCTCTTAAATTAATCTAAGTAATTCATTCTAAAGATGTTTGAAAGAATTCTAAGTAATTCATGTTCCTAGTGAGATTTTTTATTGAAGGGCCACACTTATTTTGTTGAAAATTTTGAAAGTTAAATGAGGTGGCGTAAACATTATTGGAGGGAGATTCAAAATTTCAAGAATCTCCTCTCTCCCTTCTTTTTGTTTTGGTTTTGTATTTTCTCTCTTTCCCTCATCTTGCAGAGACTCCTGTCCCACATTGCTTGGGAAAAGAGTTAGCTTTGATTATATTACTAGGATTGCTCTCTCTATGTGTAGAGACCCATAGGAGGAGAGCATTATATATCTACATGCAAGGGGGGTTGGGGGTGCTTTTCACACATGCATGCACCGAGCCGGGTTAGGACAAGGCGAGGGTGTAGGTTAGTGTATGTGTATATGTGCACTACACCGAATCATCTTTTGCCTTTAACCGGTTTAACCCATTTTTTACTTTTAAATTTCAAAGTTAATTTAAAACATTTTTGTCTTCTTCCTGTTCGTTTTGTGTCTCTGTCTCTATGACAAGTGCCTTGTTGTACTATTCTAGAGAGACACTTCTCTCTAAAAGGACACATTTGTGTCTTCAAGTGACTGAGAACACTATAAATAGAGTGGTGGTCGATCCAATGTCATAGAACAACAAGATCAAGTTCTCTATTTGTTTTCTTTCTTGAGCATCATCTCTGAGTAATTCACAGAGGTGTGGTAAGCGAGTGCGCATCTACCAATGGCCTGTGGGTTGTTTTATCTTAATGACCAATTTGCAATCACCCAACTACACCATAAGGGGCAAATGTGATTTTAAGGAGAATGACCAAGTGGTATGACTCAGCCCTCCCTTTTCTGTAACTCTCTGTTTCATCTTCATAATTCTACAACATTGCCGACATTTGGTTTGGAAAGCGTTTATCGATAAATTCAATTCTACCTTATTTACATTGTTTATCTAACAAACATCCAAAGTGAAAAGGTAGAAGTAGGTACTTTGGGGATAGAGCAAATAATTAAAGCTCACATAGGACCATCCAAAATAGCCATGGTTTCTGCATGTAAAGAGGTTGAAAGCTGTAGAAATCCAAATAAAAACTCCCATTGAAATTCCTAACAACTCCGCCACTTGGGCCCAACTTGTACGCCATCAACATTTGATTGAACATGAACGTTGTGGGAAAAGCACTCTGAAAGCCATCCGATATTGGGAAATATGACATATAAGTTCTTTGATATGATGTCAAAACAACTATGAGCCGACCACTCACCCACCCTCCTCCCCTCCTGTGAATCGGCATGCTTTCCACTTTATAACCTTAGTTCCCAATCTCCTATGAAGTGAGAGGCTGAGGTTTTTCTTCGCACCCAAATAAAACCCCATAAATATTAATATTCATTAATTTAAACTAATTGCCGCCTTATTAAACAGGATGTGAGTTTTTAATAACTGAAATTCCAAAATTGAAAGTATGATTAAAGGGTAAACCTATGATGCCATAAAGACATGATATTGGAAGCTTTTTTATCAAACAACATTTTTTGTGCATTTTGATAAATACCCCCTAATTGGTTATCACTTTTTATGATACTAGTTGATTGGTTATAAGTTTCTTTGGTATAATGTATTTCCAATCTTATGGCTAGATCCTTAATTAAATAGGTATTAGACAGGCTTATCTCTACACCTTACACAAGACGTGTTAATTTCAAAGCTCTCTTAATGATGTCGGGGCAGTTTGGCAAGTCTGTTTTGAAATATCTTCCTGAAGTTCTGACAGTCAAAAGACGTAGTGAGCTTTTGCATCAAGATCATGACAACCTGAACAGGGGCGGAGTCAGGGGTGGCAGAGGGGGCCATGGCCCCCCTTATGCCTTAAAAATTCCTACAATACTCATTTTAGCCTTACCTATATTTTGGTCCTCCTATCTATATTTACTAACTTTTGGCCCCCCTCAAAAGAAAATCCTAGTTCCACCCCTGAGCCTGAAGAACGTTTGTTTAAAGCATGTCTTTTTGCGTGAAGATGAGTTAAAAAAACGAAAAGCTCTATTTGGAGCTTCCCAAAAATAGCCCAAAATGGGCTTCATGCATCTTTTCAGCACAATGTCTTTTGGTGGCTAAATCTCTCGTGAATCAAACGGAAAAAGACCACAATGCAATCTATCAAACTTCTAAATAACCAACAGACCGCCCGAAAAGACAGGTAGTCCTTTTTCCTTGGTGTTGATGATGTGAATTTAGATTTAACCCTCATATACAGGAGCCAGGGGCTACATGCTAAACCTAGATTAATGACAGGGAATACAAGAGGCGTGTTGGCATACAATGTGAAGAACCCAATGTTCTATGATTTGAACTCATGCCTCAGTATATGAAGGGTGCCTTATGAGTTATGACCAACTCGACATAGCGTAGATTAGAATATCCTCCAAAATTGAGTCTATGTGTTCCTCCACTTTCTTCACCAACAATTAGCCTACTCCGAAAATGGTATTCAGTTAGTGAAAAAGGAAATGAAAGCTCAAGCTAAGCTAAACGGTAAAACTTTAGCTCGAGCCCTCAGTCATAGAAGGTCTAGGTGTTGAATCGAGCAATGCTAATGACCAGATTAAACTGCAAATTAGGCAGCTCAGTAGCAGAAAGACCAAACTGTTTAGTTCAACAACTATCCAGCCTCAAATCATTCTCTTACCTCCATCGCCATGTTGGATCAGATATTGATACTTTTGTATCATGAATTTTCAACAATTGATACCAAGGTTTTAAAAACCGACCCGGAAACGGAACTGTTCTGGCACAGGTTTTCGGTCAGCGGTTTGACTGTCTGGGTCAAACGGTTCGGACGGTTTGAGTATTTTAATAGTGATATGTATCTTACCCATTAGATTGGAATATTAGGGAAAGATGCATATAAATAGAAGAGAAAAAGGGTTTCACTGGTTGAGAATGAGAGACTGCCATTGAGAGAGTTTAGAAGAGAGAGAGAGAAGAAGAAGAAGAAGAAGAAGAAGAAGAAGAAGAAGAAGAAGAAGAAGAAGAAGAAGAAGAGGAGGAGGAGGAGGAGGAGAAGGTCGGCTGCAGCATCGACGACGATGGCGACGGTGAACTATAGCGGCGGCGATGTTAGATATTTGATTTCTCTCAGTCTCAGATCTCTCTTTCTTAGATCTGTCATCTAGGTTCTTAGCCTTCTCTTCCAGATCTCTCTAAATGATCTCTTAGCCTTTTCTTCCAGATCTTAGTCTTCTAGATCTCAGATCTGAGATCTCCCTCAACTGATCTCTTTCTCTTTCTCTTTCTCTAGTAGATCTCAGATCTGAGATTTGAGAGATTTCTCTTTTCATTCGAATCTGGCTCTTATTTAATAAACTGCAAACTGTTCTCCGGGTCAAATGGTTCAATGGTCAAAATGTCCAGGTCAATGGTTCATTGACTAATTCAACAGTTTTTGACCAAAGACCGAGTTTGGGGTAAAACGGAACCAATCGCCCGAACGGTTTCCAATCCGAACTATCTAACCAACTGGGTCAACGACGGTTTGAAAACATTGATTGATACTTTCCTTTAACCTTTTTAGTTTGATATTTCATACAACCTAAAAGCTTCAGCTACATGTTAGGTGAAATCCTTGAATAGGATTTTATTCTCTGACATTTCCCTTTACGAGAAATCCAGTCCATTGGGCTTGAAGTATAGACAACCACAGGGGTACCCACTACCCATATCATCTCAAAAAACTCTTTAAACACTTAAACTATTAAGTGAGATCCCATAATAGGTTTTTATTCTCTAACAATATTAATATTTGAAATTATTAAAACACCCTTACTCTTAGAGTCTCGGTTGTTCGAGTCATGGTTGAGCTGGCCTTAGGTGACACGTGGCCGCCCAACCATCGCTCGGTCACCCCGGTCACGTCAGTGTGGCCCAGCCAGCTCCGCAGCCGTGGCTGCACTATGCTATTATCATAGCCCCCCATCTTATCCACTCAGCCACATTAGCTACACATCACACGGATAAGCACGACCAAGGACAGGAGGAGGGATGAGGACAACTCCACTGGGGAATAGGACTATCCCAAAGACCTCGGTGGTTAGCCTCATCCCAACAACCCCAGAAACCCAATCTGACCAGGACACGGATCTCTGGCTATAAAAATGTATCTCCCACTCAAGGTAAGGGATTCCAACTTCTAGCACCCATATGTTACTCTACTCGAACTAGCACCCTTATTACTCGGCCTGACCATCCACCACCTTCTACTGACTTGAGCGTTGGAGTGCCTACCCGAGGATAACTCATTGGGCCTCTAACTTCTCTTTCTTGATCACAGGTCTTGAAGCGCGGTCTCGTTCTTTCACCTCGGCTCCACCCTATTGGCAAGGATTATCTAACTGCCTTTCTCGATTCGTACACCACCTCGGATCGAGCAACATCATCAATATTTATTATTCAGTTGATCCTGGATGTATCGATACTTTTAACCTTCGAGGAGGTTATACTTATATCTATTTTTACTCACATTTTGATATGATTTTTAAAATATTTCCAAAACAAACTATGTACCGGAATTATGTGTTGATTTAATGAAATTAGGGAATTGTATGACTTGTATCTTCGTTTTGTTGGGTGTCACGTGATTTAATGATCATCCATGGGCGCATGGCTCACCATGAGATGGCATTGGTGTAAACAATGTCTGCAAAAGTAAATGAGCTAACTATAAATTTTGATTTACTTCTATTTCATGTTTGATGGTGTTTTTCTTTTTGGCTTTGTAAAACAAGAAATCAGATATTTAATGGGTTATTCATTGATATATCCTTTTTTTTTCTTTTTTTGTGGTGTTTGGAACCATTGTGTTTTGTCAAAAAAATGCCAATGTACTGCTGTGACTTAATTTTTTTCAGAAAACATCAAAATCGGTGTTTAGAACCATTGTGTTTTCTTCATTGCATTTTGCCAAAAAATGCCAATGTATTGTAGTGCCTTTATTTTTTTTAAGGAAATGTCAAAATGGGTGTTTGGAACCATCGCCACCACCTAAAATGTCTTCTCAAAAAACAGTAATGATACTAGTAGGAACTAGTGCGATGCATGGGCTTTGTTGGAGCTAGGGGTGCAAGTTGGGTGTACCCAACTCAAGCCCAACCTAATTTAATGAAAGCTTTTACACAAGTTGGGTTTGAGTTTTTTAACTTTAAGATGGGCTTGAGCCAAAAAAAAAAAAACCCAGGCCTAAACTAAACTTAGATTGGGCTTAGGTTAAGGCTTTGGGTACTGATCCGACACAATTTAAGTTTGCCCAACATTTTATGATATATATATATACCTATTCTATCGGGATATTGAGCTACAAAGCTCAATATGCCCAAGTCTAACCCGAGCAGGTATAGCAACAAAGTAGGTTCAAGGAGGGTTTTGTAAATTCTAAACTCTATCCGCCTAGTAGATTGAATTTTGAGAATCCAAAGCCTCCCCGTATTCTAGGGTAGGGGGTTGGGTTTAAAACCCGCATCTAATTTCCTATTATTTTTTGTTATACAAAAGCAATAAATAAGTAAAATAACATAAATAAGCAACAAATTTTCGAATTATTTGATTAAGATGTAAAAGAACACATAAACTATCAATTATTCTTTGCATCTAATTCAAAATATTATTAAATTCAACACCTACTACATAAAGTTTATATGCTTTCTAACAATATGCAAGTTGAGGGGATCGGGTTTAGCCTAATACTATACCCTACTTGTAACGTACGGGTTGTAGAATTCCAAAACCCGACTAGCCCCAAAGTTCAAAAAAAAAAAATCGCCCCGTCAAGGTGGATAGGGGTGGATACCCACTCGGTAGGGTAGAAATTGTCATTCCTAAGCCTGAGATGCTTAGTTAAGGTTGAGTTAGGCCTAGGTTCGTAAACTCAGACTTAACCTGGAATTGGACCAAGCTTGAGCTTAAGTATTGAGATGTATGATTGGATTGACCCTTAACCCGACCCAACCCACTCAAGTTGCACCTACCAAGGACTCGTGTGAAGCACAAGCTTTGTTAAGTGAAAGTTAAACAATTAAAGCACATAAGTGTAGATAATTGTTTTCTATTTTAACATTTTAAATTATTAAAAATTAGTTATATTTTATATACTATTTTTAATCATTTTTACAATACAAAAATTACAATAATTGATCTTTGCTAGGTTGTTCATGAAATTGGTGAAACTGACCAACACGACACAACTCGACTCGAGTTGATCAATTTTCTAGTATTTCTGGTGGGTTTTGGTTCAGAAATCTACCAACCTAACCAGGTTGGGTCAATTTTCGGTTTGGCCATTTGTAAATCGACAAATACCAAACCAATTGTGACACCTGGCACCTCATGCAAACCAAGTGCAGCCTCTTGACAACTAGGCAGCTCGAGAAGCTCAGGCAGCTCGACAGAGCTTGCCACTTACAGACAGCTCGGCATGGCTCGCCACAAACCGCTCGGCATAGCTCGGGGAGCTCGGTATAGGTAGGGGCAGCTCGCCATAGGCAGCTGGCCACTCCGCAGGCAGCCTGACGTCTTACGAAGAGCTCGCCACTTAGGGGCAGCTTGGCACTTACAGGTAGCTTGGCATAGGTAGCTCGACACTTAGGGGCAGCTTGGCGTATCGCAGGAAGATCTCCTACCTGACAACCGTCCCTGACAGATCCGGAGACCTGCGCCCACGTCTCTCGCTAGGCGGCGCCGTGCTTGCCAGTCCTGAGAGCTGTCCCTTGACTGGTAGGGCCGTACTCTGCAGCAGTCACCTGCACCCGCCACCTCAGCTCTGGCAGTAATGGTTGTGGCAGAGAGACAGAGGCGGTTACGCCTTACTTGACAGAGGCCGTTACGCCTGATTTGACAGGACACCACTATATAAGGACTCTGACCCCCAAAGACAAGAGGGAGATAATGAAAAAATGGAGGTAATCCCTGCTCTCTAGCTCTCTCATTTCTCTCCAAGCTCCCTACAATCAGAATGCTAACTTAGGCATCGGAGAGTCCCCGCCAGGAAAATACCCCCGGTTCCTCTGATTCAGTTCTCACAGGTTCCTCAGCTCCCGCCACCTACAAAGGATAGGAGATCACCTCATGCAGAGGGCAGTCAGGTTGCGCTACACCAGGGAGCTCCATCATCCTCTGAGTTACAGGCTGCTTAGGAGCAGGTCAAATGACGAGTCCACCCAAGTAGCTCCCCACCAGGGAGCTCGTCACCAGGTAGCTCACCACCAGGGAGCTCGTCACCAGGTAGCTCACCACCAGGGAGCTCGTCACCAGGTAGCTCACCACTAGGGAGCTCGTCACCAAGTAGCTCACCACCAGGCAGTTTGCCACTAGGGAGCTCTATCATCCTCTGAGTCACAAGCCACCTGGAAGTAGGTCAAATGATGAGGTACTTAGCCAAAAAAATTGATACATCACAAAAATTGGTACGTGACCAGAAACGGTTACATCAATTGGCGCTGTCTGTGGGAACATGCTACAAAAAGCTAAGTTCAGATCCTACAAAAGCTATGTCCTCTTCTCCTAGAAAGCTAAGTCCTCACTTTTTAGAAATTGAAGCTCTTGCTTTATAGTTTACATTTTTATGAACTCAAAGACTACACAGGGAGCTAATAGACTAAGTTTACTTTCAATTCAGTTGAAGCCTCATCAGTCCTCTTCGCAAGGTCCCCCCTACAAAGATAGGCTCTTTGTGGCTTCCGCGGGAGTAGGCGGCCAATAGACTACATAGGCGTCCTTACTGGTCAAGCCTTCCAAGGCTCCCGTGTGAGCTGGCGACCTAAAGTTAGTAGTGCTGCCCCCGAAGGTCGAGCTCCTAGTAGCTTCTTGTAGGAGTGGGYGACCGGCATTACGAAGCTGATGCAGCACAATCATAGCTCCAACGCACCCACCTAGTCGGCTCGGCACCTTACAGGTAGCTCGGCACCTGGTCAGCTCGGCACCTCACTGATAGCTCGGCACCTTGCAGGTAGCTCGGCACCTGGTCAGCTCGGCACCTCACTGGTAGCTCAGCACCTGGTTAGCTCGGCACCTCGCAGGCAGCTCAGCACCTGGTTAGTTCGGCACATCACAGGTAGCTCGGCACCTGGTCAGCCCGACACCTCACAGGTAGCTCGACACTTGGTCAGCTCGACACCTCACAAGCAAAGCCTACGGGCCACATTACTACTTAAGACCCAGTCGCCTCTTTGGCACTAGGAAAATCAAAAAAGAGTGGAC
>NW_010729260.1:249485-283314 GCF_000365185.1 Nelumbo nucifera
GAACTATAAGTTGTCCCCAGAGCCTAAGGGCTACACTACTGAACTGGCGGAGACCTCCTCACCTTACAGGCAGCTCACCATTGGTAGGCAGCTCGCCACATACAGGCAGCTCCCAAAGCCTAAGGAATTGGATTAGCACTTACTAGCTCGTCGACTTACAGGCCAAAAGAAGAAATCTACTCCCTTCGCTGAGTTACTCTTAGTCTCAGCTCAGGAGTGGGGGGCAAATGATGAGGGCGGTGGCCCTCCAGTGAAATTGTGACACCTGGCACCTCATGCAAACCAACTGCAGCCTCTTGACCACTAGGCAGCTCGGGAAGCTCGGGCAGGTCGGCAGAGCTCGCCACAAGCAGCTCGACATAGCTTGGGGAGCTCGGTATAGCTAGGGGCAAGTCGGCATAGGCAGCTCGCCACAGGCAGCTGGCCACTCCATCGGCAGCCTGGCATCTTACGAAGAGCTCGCCACTTAGGGGCAGCTCGGCACTTACAGGTAGCTCGGCATAGGTAGCTCGACACTTAGGGGCAGCTCAGCGTATCGCAGGAAGATCTCCTTCCTGACAACCGTACTTGACAGATCCGGAGACCTGCGCCCACGTCTCTCGCTAGGCGGCGCCGTGCTTGCCAGTCCTGAGAGCTGCCCCTTGACTAGCAGGGTCGTACTCTGCAGTAGCCGCCTGCACCCGCCACCTCAGCTCTGGTAGTAACGGCTGCGGTAGAGAGACAGAGGTGGTTACGCCTTACTTGACAGAGGTTGTTACGCCTGATTTGACAGGACACCACTATATAAGGACTCCAACCCCCAAAGACAAGGGGGAGAGAATGAAAAAATGGAGGTAATCCCTGCTCTCTAGCTCTCTAATTTCTCTTCAAGCTCCCTACAATCAGAATGCTAACTTAGGCATCAAAGAGTCCCCGTCGGGAAAATACCCCCGGGTCCTCTGATTCAGTTCTCGCAGGTTCCTCAGTTCCCGCCGCCTACAAAGGAGAGGAGATCACCTCATGCAGAGGGCAATCGGGTTGCGCTACACCAAGGAGCTCCATCATCCCCTGAGTTACAGGCCGCCTAGGAGAAGGTCAAATGACAAGTCCACCCAGTTAGCTCACCACCAGGGAGCTCGTCACCAGGGAGCTCATCACCAAGTAGCTCGTCACCAGGGAGCTCACCACCAGAGAGCTTGTCACCAGGTAGCTCACCACCAGGGAGCTCGTCACCAGGTAGCTCACCACCAGGGAGCTCGTCACTAGGTAGTTCACCACCAGGGAGCTCGTCACTAGGTAGTTCACCACCAGGGAGCTCGTCACTAGGTAGCTCACCACCAGGGTGCTCGTCACCAGGTAGCTCACCACCAGGGAGCTTGTCACCAAGTAGCTCACCACCAGGCAGTTTGCCACTAGGGAGCTCCATCATCCTTTGAGTCATAAGCCACCTGGAAGCAGGTCAAATGACGAGGTACTTAGCCAAAAAAATTGATACATCACAAAACTTGGTACGTGACCAGAAACGGTTACATCATTAAAAATTAGTTATATTTTATATACTATTTTTAATATTTTTTACAATACAAAAATTACAACAATTGATCTTTGCTAGGTTGTTCATGAAATTGGTGAAACTGACCAGCACGACCCAACTCGACTCGAGTCGGTCAGTTTTCTAGTATTTTTTGTGGGTTTTGGTTCAGAAATCTACCAACCTAACCAGGTTTGGTCAAATTTCGGTTTGGCCATTTGTAAATCGACAAATACCAAACCAACCCGACTACATATATATATATATATATTAAATGAAGGTTTTCAGGCCAAAGCCCCCTCCAGTCAAACACGTGGCAACCTCAATTATCTCGAAAAAGCATATGAGAAGTGGGTTGTTCAAAATTTCAAAGAGAAAACCAACCCCTTCGACATGTCTCATTGTATAACAGGTGTCCTACATTCATTATCAATTCTTTATAAATATGTGAGAAATGAAAAGTTTTCATTCTCAATCTGTTCCTAAAAAATGCAGAAAATGTAAAAGTGGTTATCCACACCCACTTCTGCCTACATTCTTCATCTAACCAAACTATCATTTTCCCTCTCAAGTGCATCAAACGGCAATTTTTCATCTCTCAATCTTCATCATCTACAGTGTTGCAACCTTTCTCAATCAGGTTAGTTGAATTCGTAATACATGTTCTATTTTTTACAGTCAACTATTCTTTTTCAATTTTCTATTTCATTCCTTGTTCAATCCGGTTAAACATGCTATGTTTGCAAATTCGCAGTAGTGAGAACCCACTAAGGTATACCATTATACCAGAATGGTATACTTTAGTGCATGTTAACAAGTTTTTGTAGTACATGTAGACATTGAAGGCCTAAATTATCTGCAATTTCTTCCCAAAATCTCTTCACGGCTGTACTCCGTGAGTCCAAGAAGCTGTCCCACGCCAATATTTGCGAATTTGAGTGGTCAGAATTGGGCAAATAGGATTGGTATGAATTAGGAATTCACTTACTAGAAGATGGGTTACGTTTAGTATTTCAACTACGTACAATTTACCATGTTTAGGGAATAGAGAATTGAAATCTTACGATGGGATTATTAGGCAATCTCGAATCAGTAATGACGAATTAAGTTCTTCTCAATACGTTCCAGCGTAGTAGCTAGATCAATACCCTTTCTCATTTCCTTCTTTCTTGCTTTGTCATTTACAACAAGGTTGTCTGGCCTTTGATCATCATCGCTTTCGCTGTCCTCCATTGCAACTTCTGCCTCGTAATCATCTTTCACATTTGATTGACTTTTATGTAGGAACCTGGTATAGAAGAAAGAAGGCAAGTCTTAGTTATATAGTAACAACAAGTATAGAATAAGAAATTTGGAGGACTCCTGAAGTGAGTACAAAAAAAAAAAAAAAAATTAGAACTACACCATTAGTTTGTCCATTGACAAGAAGACCAATGCATCCAAAACTGACAATATGTAAATTCCTATACCCCATGAAATAACGTCACAGGTCAGTTATTGTCGGTTTCTTTTCAAGTAACTCGCTAATTCGCTCCATCGACCTTCTCAATTTGCTATTGGAATTTCGTCTAAGAGGAGCCATATTCTCAGAGTATCTCCTTGGTGGCCCTGCTAGCTTTAGCCATTCTACTTAGGCGGGTCGTTGGATTCTGGGAAAACTCATTTACCTTCGAGTATAGAGAGAGAGAGAGAGAGAGAGAAACGAAAGTAGAGAGAACCCACTAAGGTATATCAGAATGGCAACGAAACTAGAGATAGAGACAGACACAGTTAATACCCGATCGGAATACATAGGAATTACAGTGAGAGAGAGAAAGAGCAATTACCCGATATGAATTAAAGAAGTTCCCGACAAGGGAGAAATGGAAGTCTTCGCTTTCTTTTGCAGAAGATCTGGCGCCGAATGAAACACATAATAGCTTCCTGGTGACCTTGAAGCTTCAGCTGCATCAACCTATGAGTTGCAGACTCTCTCGGAGAGAATTTTATCTCATAAGTGTGCCCCTATTCAAAATTAATCAAATGATACCTCCACCCATCTCTTGTTTTTTCATTTCATGCCGATGTCGATGACCAGAGATTCGATCCCATTTCAAGTTTATGTATTTATATTTTTCTCTTCATTTTCTCTTTTTATGCTTTTTAAATAATAAGCTAATAATTAATTTTGCATTAAAATTATGTAAAGTATCAGAATCCAGTGTAATTAATTTCAGCTGATAATTAATTTTGCTCCAAAAAATTAGTAAAATGTTTCAATAATATTGTAAGTTCTATAGAATTAATTATTGTTAGTTATTTAAAATAACTGATAATTCCCTAAAATTTGTAATTAATTACGCTAATTATTAATTATTAGCTATTTTAAAACACTTTCTTATATGAATTAAAATTATTTCAGTAAAATAATTCTATAAATTAATTATTATTAGTTATTTAAAATAACTACCAATTTCTTGATTGTTGTAATTAATTACCATAATTAATAATTACTAGCTACTTAAAAACCCTTTCCTATTTGCAGTTCAATTTCTTAATTACCCTTAATAAGTTGTTATCATTATTTCTTGAAAAACTCAGTATTTGATTTCAGTTAAAAATACTGAATTTTATGTACTATCCGAAAAAAAATGAAAATTATCAGAAATTTGTAACTAACTGATAATTACAATAATTAATAATTATTAGCTCTATACAAAACATTTCAGCTGTAATTAATTTCAGTTAACCATATTGAAAATCATTTCAATAATTGTTTTTTAAAAATTAAACTATTATTTTTTAGATAATTAAGTTTCCAGATTATTCGATAACTACTGTTAGTTAAATTATTAATAAATTGTTGTAATAATTATTAATAAGTTGTTATCATTAATTCCTAATATTGAAAATATTTTACTAATTTATTATTATAAATTATATTATTGTTTTGTACACATGTAATTTTATAGATTATTTGAAAATTACTGTTAATTAATTTAATTTTCTAGGTTATTCAATAGCAATTGTTAATTAAATTATTAATAAATTGTTGTAATAATTATTAATACATTGTTTTATATATATATATATATATATACAAAAAAGCTAACTTCCCCGTAATAAGTACGGGTCATTCACTAGTATTTTTATGAAGGGAAGGGAAAATATTTATATAAAGTTTCCTGTACATATACATTGCTACTTTCGTTTCCATGTATTATAACACGATTCTTGACTTTGAGAGAGAACTTACTTTGCCACGTGGTCTATTGGGAGGCTAGGTAGAGGAAGGGGAGGAGAGAGAGAGAGAGAATGAGAGTGTCAGAAAGGGTTAGGAAGAAAAGAGAAAAGAGAAGAAAAGAGGGCTGCTGACGTGGGACTTAATCGCTTTATAATATAGTATAGAATTATAAATAGATTTATTTGGTAGTATTTTTTATAATTGATTAATATTTTTCATTGCTCCACATTTAATGCCCTGTCATCCAAAAAGAAAGAAAAACAAATCAGTTAGCAAAAAGGGAAAATGGTGAATTTGAGGATTCCTCATATAGGCCTAATCTGCGTAATTGTTGCATCAACATTTTTTTTCCCATTTCACGAGAAAACAATCAACCAAATAACATATTCAACTGTTTTTTATGAACCACTAATGTGGCCCCGACGTGACACCATTGTCTCGTCCAAATACCTCCAAAATTAAAATTTTAAAATTCATAAATTAAGATGTTTTTGTTATATGATTGGTAAGTCAAACTAATAATTTTAAGGGATATTATTTAAAGCTCACCATAACTTTTTGTATTAAGTATTTTACATGACCAAATTACTAATCTTATTAAATATTTATATAACAAATTTATCCCTAATTATTTATATTTTTATAATATATATTCTAAATATATGTGAGTTGGGTCAGGCCTAGGTCCAATTCTGAAATTTGCAAGTTTGATGTGAGACCTGGCCAAGGTCAAGGGTAATTTTGTTATAAAAACATTAAACAAACTTGATTGGCCTTTCAAGGGTAATTTGGTCATGTTAAACACTTAAGTGCTTACATACACAATTTCTATTAATGGTCCCAAATGACGATCTAACAGAAATTTCAACTAAGGTGAATCTTAGATTATAAAACTTATTGATAGGGGTTATCTACAGGTTTTTAAAAACCATGATGAATATAAGAGGCGGTTTGGCATTGTTGTCATTTCTTGGAGTGACGGAACCACATCAGTGTCACATCGGAAAAAATGGTGCTCTAGGAAACAGGCATTTATTTGGAACCGTTTTTTCATAAAAACGATACTCCAAGTCACACCTCGGAAATCAGGAAGCCATGGTTTGGAGCAACACCAAATTTGGCATTTCTTAGAGCTGCAGCTCGTTGTTATCAACAGGGCAATGATGCAGCACTGGATAATGGGTACCAGTGCTGAAAACATTTCCTGGAGCAATGATACCAAACAGAAAAAATTGTTGTTGCTCCAAAAAACGTCTTACCTTACAGCAACGATTCCAAACAAAAAAACAAAGCATCATTTTCTAAGAAAATGATACTCCAAACCATACATCAGAAAACAGTGTTATAACTGCAGCATATATGCCAAACATATCCTAAGAGAATTGCAAAAAAGTCATCCCTAATTTTAATATTCCTAATTTTAATATTAAAGGTACTTTAATAAATTATATATTTCAATTATTTCTAACAATAAATGGCTTTTAGTTTCGTGGTCAAAGAGAGTGGAGGTCAATTTGTTCCGTGGAAGTTTCCGACCGGGGAGACGGAGACATGACAGGAACGTTATCGGGGGTGGATACGTGGAAGCAATTTGAATACGTGTCCGGTGTCCCCTCTTTCATAAAGGAGCCAATTAGCCAAATTGAAGTCAAGGCGTAAAAAACCTTTTAAGTGGATTTGAGAGGTGATCCAAAAAGTTGACCAAAACCTTGAAAAAAAATCAAGTCTACTAGAGAGTAGAGAATTTGCCTTAAAATCACGTGGAATAGGCAAGCCACAAGCGCATGATTATCATCACGGCATCACCGACACCATAATCCAAATCGACCCTCTACCATCTTCTTTAATTTGCCTTGGTCGTCTTCTCGTTATGGTGGTAGAGATTTTATGTTTTTATATATTTTTCTTTATTTCCGCTTATCCGTAAAAAGTAAAAACCATGTCTACGGACTATGGCCCTTAATGGGCCCTCAACCTTTGACCCCATTCTCCCTTTGTCTATGTCTATCCGTTACTCGTTACTCGTTACCGTTAGTTTATCCTGGTTCGTTCAACAAACAGTCCGACTTTATTGCATACAACTCAGCAAACCACGTTCCGGGCTGAAACAACGAAATCAAAACCCCCACGTTGAATTACATGAAATGACATCTTGGTGGTAGTGGGGCCACTGTATTATTATATCAAAATTCAAAAGTCATAATTTTCGGTTTTAGTCCTTCGTTCAAGCAAAATTTAACTCATTTTTCAGTTGGTTCTATGCTTTTAAAACTACCGTTGACCCGAGTTATTGCACCATTTAACCTGAGAACCGGTCGTTATGTCCGGTTACGTTTTTCACTTGGCTTGAATTTAAAAAAAAAAAAAAACTGTTGAATCATTCAACGAATCGTTGATTTTAATTTGATGGTTGAAACAGTAAACCTTTCGGTCAGAATAACGGTTTTTTAATATATTTCATTGGATACCTGGTCCATCTATAATAAATTTATATTGATTTGGGTTGGACTGAGCCAATATTTGATCTATTATAAGAATTTTGGTATCAATAAAATAGATAAATTAAAATAAATTTAAACAGATTGAACGATCCAAACATCAAATTAGACCGGTTTAAAATGACTCACAATAAACTGGATGAAAATGCATCAAATCCAGTCCAATAGACACCTGTGAGATAAGGGGTCTGCATTGAGTAGAAATTGCCAGACCTAAACCCAACCACCCAATTTGGTTCAGATTTATCCGGTCCACGACATGTTGCTGGTGGAGTAAAACATGGTACGCATCATTATCCACGACATGGTCATTGGGTCCAGTACAGCCCCTAGATCCGTACCACGTGTACACATCATCCATCTGAAACCGAAAATAAGCTTCCTCAGGATAAATCCGTGGCCACATCGTTCCAATTGTCTTTTTTATTAGAAATATCTCTTCATGAAATAAAAAATAAAAGTAAGAGATATTTATAGGCTTTGCCCTGAACTACACATGCTCGTCGCCAGTAGCTTCTCAGTAATTTCTAGCATTCGAAGGACCCACTCAATAATCAAATGTTTCTGGTGCATGCGTCGTCTCGTCTCACCGTCTCACCGTCTCGTCTCACAACTCACAGGCAGAGCATGTGTAGGTCCCACGCGCATTAACAGCAAAGTTTCTCTTAATGAATTTAGCAGAAACCAGGGAAATTGTATTCTCTTTCTCTGTCTGACTTCCTCACACGCGGATTCCATTACCATGTCAATCAACCCTGTTACAACTGGCCGGAATCTTCTGCAACTACTCATTCCTTGCACACTACTGTCTTCAAAACACTCATCGTTTCCTTTAAAAATCACACTCGATCACCACCTCTACCTTCAACTCTTCTTCGACACTGATCTCGTCTTCTTCCATTTCAGTCGGACAATCATATCCCATTCACTACCTCTTTTTTTTTCTATTTGTGTTTCTGTGTCTCTGTGTGTCATGGGGAACTACATCTCCTGCACGCTTGCCAATTCAGCAGGAAGACAGTCAAGAGGTGCAAAGGTGATCCTACCAAGTGGCGAAATCCGGCAACTTGACGGTCATGTCAAGGCAGCGGAACTTATGTTCGAGATACCCAATTACTTTTTGGTGAATTCCCGATCACTGCAAATAGGACGGAGGTTCTCTGCACTTAGCGCCGTTGAAGATTTAGAAATGGGTAACGTCTATATTATGTTTCCAATGAAGAGAGTCAATTCCGTTATCAAAGCAGCCGACATGGGAGCCTTGTTTATGAGTGCGAACAGGGCTGCCAATCGGGCTTCCAGTGCTGGGGCAGTGTGCATCGTGTCTGAGGCCGGCAACGGAAATGCGCAGGTCACGCCGGTGCCGGCCGTTGACGGTTTGAGGGAAGGCGAAACACCATTGCCGAGACTGAAATTAGATGACGTCGAAGAATTTTCGACCCCCGAGTTTAAGCATAGGCGGTCGATGTGTAAGTCGAGGAAACCATTGTTAGAGACCATAATGGAGGAGCCAATTTCTTCAAGATGAAATATCCACCTCTAGCTTCTTCTTTAATCGGTTTCTCTATTTGCTGCTCTCCTAATTTTAACAGAAAGAGAGAGAGAAATTAATAATTTTCAAGAATCATTTTCTTTTTATATGGTTGTGAGTAATCACTACATATTATATGTACGAGTCTAGAAATTAGAATTCATAGTTTTATGAAATTCAAAGTTAGATCTGTAGATGATTTTTTTTTATTATAATTGTAAGGTACCAACAATGAAGAAAAGAAAGGAAAATTGTGCATTTTTGAATTAAATAGTTGCCCTTTATTTGGTAATTAAGTAGAAGCTGTTCTTCAAATGTTAGAGCTGGTTTGAGGCTAACAAATTTCTTTCCTTGTTTGTAAGCCTAGCCTTATTCTTAGCTTTGAGATTTTCCGATTACTTGTGGGAGGGTTAGATCGTTGTATGTGCAAGATTTACATATAAGAGGAAGAGAGAGAGAAGAAGAAGAAGAAATTAGAAAGAAATGATTGATGAATATCGTGCTGAGAGAGAGGAAAACAGAGTTCAATGTGCTCTTAGTAATATAAATGGATAGGGAGGATGGAGAGAGAGAGAGAAATTAATAAATGGATTAGAATTTTGGCACGATTGTGTGCGGCCAAAAAGCAATACTAAAAAAAGAAGTATCGGCACTGTAGAGTGGGGATGATCATGGGCCGGTTTTTTGTAGAGTTTTAAAAACTGATCCGGAGGTTGAACCGTTTTTGCCTCTGGGTCGTGGGTCACCGGTTCAATCGTCCAAGTTGAATGGGTCGGATCATGTATTCACATTAGTGTCTATATATTTTAAGTATATAAATATATAGGTATAAATGTATATTTTATCAATAAATAATGTATAATTATATTCAAGACATGATATACGTATTATTTAATATTTAATTTATGTTTTTTTAATTCAGTTTTTAATTTTTTATGTATAAAATTAGTAAAATTTGTGATTTGAGGCCAAAAAGGGATTTTTTTCACGAAAATAGCAAGGCAAGGCACCTTTGGCACCTTCGGACGCATAGATCTCGAAAAGTTACCCAAAATCAAAAGCAAATCACCTCAATCGGACGTTGCTAGGGATGTTAACATGTCGGGTTTGGCACGGTTTTGCCTCAACCCTAACCCGACCCTATAATGCTTCAACCTGAACCCCACCCAACCCGCCTTAAAATACATAATTTCCAAACCCGATCCAACCCTATAGGATCTAACCTAATACCGACCCAACTTGACCTGTAGCATTTCAATTGTATTTTTTTAACACGTTTTGAAGTCCTAAAATCCACTAATTTAAGTTAGAAAATTGTTTTATAGAATCTAAGATGTCACTTTTCCCATTTAAAAAAAAAATCAAAATCAACACTTAAATAAACATTAAACCTTAAAACTATAAAGTTAAAAGTCAAAAAGTCACAAGAATACTTTGTATATATGCAAGGGTATCATGACCCAGTGGGGCGGGTCAACCAAAACCATAACTTGACTTGGGTTGAATAATCAAAACTCTAATCCAACTCTAAAGCCAAATATATTGACCCTAACCCGACCCTATAGAGTCATGTTAATTCGGGTTTACCATTTAAATCCCTAGACATTGGAGTGCAAAGTTATGGCCTCCCAAAGTTTGCATACACATTTAGTATGCAACCCGCAACCCAATGATAGGGTCACCGATTCGACGGTTCAACCATTCAGTCGACGATTTTGTGGACTTTTCAATGGTTTTTGGGGCAATGCCAGGTTTTATAAGAACCGGACCTGTAATGTCAATCGGGTGACGGTTCGAACGATTCAATTGTTCAAGTCAATGGAAGGTTAAAAACATTGGTATTAAGGCCTTCCTAGGCCCAACTTGGCCTACACCTTGGCTCTAATATTGTATGCCTAGGACTGGTTGCAGGTAGGTTGAACATCCATGCTGGCCCATATAAATTAAAATTAAAATGTATTTTTTTTGTTTATAGTTACAAAAAAAAACATAGGGTGCTCACAGTTTGATTTTTTGTAACCGAGCCGGTACTATCAATTTTTGGAAAATCAATAACCAAAACCAAACCGAAACCAATCGATTAACCGGTTGACCGGTTCGGTTAACCATTGGTTCGATTCGTCAATTTTTCAGTTTTTAATTTTTACAATATATATTATAAATATATATAATATTATATTTTAAACAATAAATAATATATCATATATTATAACTATATATAATGCATATTTATTAATTTATAATATATAAAATGTAATATACATATATATATATAATATATAAATATATCAAATATATAGAAATATATGTATACCGGTTACTTCGGTTAACCGCCGATTTTCTATATTGGTTAACCGAAACCGAACCGATACCTTTAGTTTTTTAAAAACACTGAATCGACCGATTTGATTAACCAATTTTTTTGTTCAGTTTTGGTCAGTTTTTTTGGTCGATTCGGTTTCAGTTTTTTTGCTCAACCCTAGAAAAACATATTTAAAAAGTTATTGTATATATAATAATATATAATATCGTATATACATGTCATACATACTACATTTATAAAATATTATACCATGTATGTTAAGATACTGCAATATATATATATAATTTCTGAGCCAGGCCGGGTCAGGCAGATTTAAGGTTTGCTTGGCCCAAGCCCAAACCATATCTTGTACGGATTTGATGCGGGTCTGAGTCAGGCTGAGCTTGGTAGAAATATGGCTGCCCAGGCCTGGGAATTTGCGGGCCAGGCGCTGGATCGTAATTCATAAATGATCATCCCTATTGTAAAGATATAGGTTCGTGGGGCTGCTATTAGCTTGTATTTGGTTTGAAAGGAAAGGTAGGGAGTGCTATATAAACCTTGTATACCTTTTCTTTCAAACCAAACATAGCCTTAATTTAATTTCATAATATTTTGTCATTATTAATCTCATCTCCCACTAATGTTTAAAAAATTGAACAGGGTCTTAAAAAATTAGACGGTGTGGTGGATTTGGTGGTTCAAATAGACCAATTAAGAGTAGATTCAAGCCAAATATTTGGCTTTTCAAGATTGGCTCAGCAAAAGAGACATGTTTAAATCTGGCTCAACTCAAAAGCTTGTATGCTTGAGCTTGGCTTGGCTCAAACAAGACAATGAGCTATATAAAAATAAATAAAATTAATTATATATTAAAAATGATATATATATATATATATATATATAATAAAAGCTCGATTAAGCTCGTGGGCCTCACGAGCCAAGTTTCATTTGGTTCAAGCTCAATTCAATTAGCAAATAAATGTAAATATTGGGATCAAACTTGGCTTGAAGCTCAGTTTAAATTGAGATTTTCATAAGCCAATATTGAATAGTCTATGAAAAACTCAGTTCCTATCCACCCCCAATAACGATAGATGAGATCTCCTATAAGCAAAAACTCTTCAAATATGAGCATCTAACATCACATTGAGAACATCTTCTTGTAAATTTAATATACATGTTATGAGATATTGCTGATGTGTAGTTGGATAAGTTTTTGTTTCAAAGAGATTTGGGCTCCAATAAACTATGTATTTCATTTTGTCTTGGGTTCCTAGCGAGGGAGCCCCATGCTTCACTAGAGTAAGAGTAAGGGAATGTAGGTATAGCCAACAGCCTTAATCCCTCAAAAGCATAGAATGGTTGGTAACTTGGTATACATGGTAAAGAGCAACTGACCCAATGTATGTTTTCTAACATTAAATTAGCTTAGTAAAATGGTCAAAACTATCAAATCTAAGCCTAATTAAATTCAAATCAAATCCTATCCATCCTACAAGGTGCCAACTAGTTGGTTGATAAGGTCTCTTGTTGGCTGTAGTGAAGACTTAGGGTCGAATCCTGCCTGCACATGGGTTAGAACAGGAATTGAATTGGATTTAAATGTTGAATATCATTATTAAGTTAAAATATCAAATGGCAACCGGTACTCAAACTTCTACCAAACCTTCATGGAGTTAATTTACTAATAATACATGCACATTAGAATGATCTGTGTAGATAAATATAAATTTAAATGATTAAATATTTTTAATACATATAAGTTCATATCGGATTGGACTGTGATAGAACACTATTGATCCAATTATATATAATTGAACATTATTTGGATCACCTAGACGATATAATTGAACATAATTTGTATCTCCTAGATGGATGAAGACTTGAACTAAAATTCAGACAGACAAATACCATTTGCAACCCCAACAAAACCAAGTTCAATTGCCTGAGTAAACAACGATTTGACAAACATTGGTTATAAATCACCATAAACTTGTTCATGTCTTTTAAAATGATGAGCAGCAATGTTTTCAAGAACCAAACAAGCATTTAACATAAAGCTTATTAACCAACAAATAAACATGAAAGGGAAAGAGTTTGAAGTTAAGATCTAGTTCTATCTATCTCTAATTCACTTAATAAAAATTAAGTAATGTTAAATACAAAATGAAGTAGCTACTAGATCTTCCATATTAGAAATAAATTAAGTCCATTCCCACTCTTCCTACATTACACAATCAGGTCCAATGGATATGTAAAAATAACACACTGATCCAAGGGGCATGTACCCAATGTCTTATTTCTCAAAATTTAGTTTGACTTGATTAAGAGGTCAAGGATGCCAAATTCTGGGATCAATTTTCTAATTCCATAAATTTATTCAAGGGAATGAGAAAGGTAAATAGCATCTCTATTTATCTTCTTACTTGAAAAATTACGAAAAAGATCTTAGCTGCATATTGCACCATTGCTGCTTAAGCACGATGGCTTCTTTCCTGTAGATCTATTGCTCATTGCAAGAACAAATCCAAATGATGTCCGTTATATAAGCTTTTTCTTCCATCTCTTTTACACTAAGTACCCTAAGAAAACCAAAGAATATCTCTACTTCTGTAGGTCGTATCATGTTTTTTCTCCTCTACCAAAAACTACAAATCTTGATAGTGAAACAAATCTGAAGATTAAAAAGGCACTTAAAAGTACTTGTGATGACTTGACTCCTAGTAGGGCCTCTAAATTTAAGGATTTAACCTTTTCCAGGTATGCACCAATTGATTTTAAGTTCCTTTTAACTAAAGATGCAAGGCTTGTGTTCTTTAGATTGGGTTTTAGTGTGTTGGTAACTCTAGATACTTCTCAGCTAGTGAGTTTTTATTCAAGACAATCATAAAAAAGAGATCTTGAATGAGAAGGGAGTCCACTAGAAAAATCAATTGCAATTCAAAATAATAGTCATATTCAATAAAGAAAAGGTTGTCAACGAAGCAAGCAAGCAAGTCTTGAATTGCCCAAATAAACTTCATATCTGATTTTTTTAAGCATTTTGTTTAATAGAAATCGGTTCCTCAATCCAACATAGAATAGACTTTCTTCTTAGTTTTAAACAGAAATTGGTTCAGTTATTTCATCCATTACCAAACCACCTCTAAACTGGTTTAAAACATACTTGACTCTAGAAAGCGATCTCTTTAACCAACGTAATTATGTTGCCGCACCTTTTAACTATCAATGCATGTAGAACAAAAACATAGCACTATTTGTTGTCCAATAGGTGCCCATAAATTAACCATTTCATAATAAATATTGACAAGTGATGCTAAGCCAATCATCAAAATGTTCATTTTGTTCGGTTTCTAGCATCTAAGCCATCCAAAGCACACCATAGGATCCCAACACCAACAACACAAAGTCCTAATACATGTTTGAGAACCAAATATTTGAAAACTACAAGAGAAATAAACTACAGATTGAGATTACGAAAACACACCTTCGGTCAAAGAGGATTTTTTGAGCTCATATAATTCAAAGTTGATAGCAAGCACCTATAAAATTGGCCATAAGAAACATCATCATAAATGTGAAAAATAATGACCTACAAAATAAATAGAAAAAGTCAAATAAAACTCAAATATAGATAAAATTTGGGGGTAAAAAGAGAAAAATATTATTCATCAATTCAATTAATTACTAGTTGACAACAAACAGGCTATTTAAGCACAAACTAATTAATTCTTTTCATTAATTTTACTTTCCTTTTTGTAAACCTGTTATGGATTGATCACATAGTGGCATGGAATGTATACACCTAGTGTGTATAACTACTGTATATGGACTTTTTGCCTTTTGAATACAATATGCATAACTTCACTTTCACACACACAGAGGAACTAAAATGGATGAATTAAATGACTTATTGATTTGTATGGATAAAATTACCAAATAATAAAAAACTGAGGGTATTGGAATTAGTAACCAATGCCACCTCAGTTTTCACCCATGAAGGAGCTTACAACCTCCTGAACTTATTCACTAAAAGACAGATTATTAAGCCATTCATCAATTCAACTACTTTAGCTATAATCAAGCAACCCCTTATACATAATGCAAGTATTCTAAATGAAGTCCTATTAAATTAGATATCAAGGCGAAAAGGCAAAAAAGATAAATGGGTTTAAACCTAACTCCACCAAAAGCTATTTTATGTCAAGAATGCATCTAGAACACCAAATGTGGTCTCCAACTTCATTGGCAATGCTAAGACCCATCTATATGTGCATGGGTATAACAACTCGTATAAGTAATTAATGAGCACGTGCATGCATTATTGTTCCATAATTGGTTTCTTATTTCATCTTCAAAATATAAGAAAAACATAACTTTTGTGGGGCCAATCAAATTATACAAATTGGTAGAAACTAAAAAAAATTCTTCTAAAGGAATTATGCAATTTAAGTGACCTAACATATTTGCAATGAACCAATAACCATAAAATCAACTAAATTAAATCAAAGAAATAAAGACTAGTTAAACCATATTAATTATAATGAAAAACAAATTAAATAAATGCTTAATGATTTATTGGATCCTATAAATAAGCAAGAAAGAAATAACCATTAAAGGAAAACATCCACATTAATGGAATAAATGAAAAAAAGATTAAAATACAAGCCAAAGAATCTTTCTATCCTTTCAACCTGAAAGCAATATAAGATAAATGATAAAATTATGCAGTCAATTAAAAAAAATGATAGAATATAAATTTGAATGCTGAAATACCAATTCATACCATTTTTCACAAAACAAGATATTGTAGTCTCATAAAATCCACAACCTCAAATAATATAAACTTCAAGTAAGCAATTCAAAGAGTTGAAGTCAAAATTGTCCTAAAATCAACATACTCAAATAGATAATATTAATTTTAAGTGCAAGAACCAATTTAAACAATAATCAAATAGAAGACTACAACCCCCTAAAATCTACAAAGTCAAATAAAATAAATTTCAAAGTAAACCTTAGTATTAAAATGATAGATTATATCTATGAAAAATATATCTCAACATCCTACCGTTTTAGTAACTTTCTCTATAATATTACTATTCCTTTAACCTACTTACAGTTGTTATCATACTTGAAGATAAGTTTTAGGGAAAATTCCTGATAAGTACCTTATACTTTAGGCCTAATGCCAATCTAGTATCTGAACTTTAAAACGTGATAATCTAGTATCCGAATTTTTAATTTGAGACAATCTAGTACCTATCGTTAACTCACCATCAATCAGGGCCATCACGTGAGATCAGGTGCGGTTTAAATAATTTCATAATTCCAAAACTAACCTTTATGACAATATTTAGACCATTTTACCCTTTCCTTTCTTTTCACCCTATTCCCCTTTCTCTTCAATCTGGGTTGAAGGAACGAGAGAGGAGAGGAGACTGAATTACCGTTCTTTCAAACTAGGTGAGGTGATAAACTTCAATCAACTCCAACCGTTTATTGACGAAGAAGGTGGTAAGCTTACCCCATTTTGTCCCTTTCTCTTCAAACTGTGTTGAAGGAACGATAAAGGAGACTATTATTATTTGAGCATGCGTAGGTTGAAGGAACGATGAAGAAGCTTAAGCTTTTTACCCCTAACATCTGATCAATTTCTGAAATTAGCTTCTATAAATAGAGGAAAAAGAGATTCACTTAAAAACCAACAACCAGCCTCGTAATAGCTTCCAATTTCTATTTAAAATGCACTGAGATTCCTTGCTATTGAGGTTTGGTAGCACCCAAGGACAGTGCAAGATAAATTTGTCAATTTTGTATCGTTCAAGCAAAAAGAAGCACATTGACCATAGGACCCATCATAGCCACTCAGAATGTCATGCATCCTGCAACCGAGTGTCATTAATTTGTTCTTGGTATTAGAGACTTTGTACGCCTCTGGAAGCACAAGAGTTGAGTTATTCAACTACTCGAAGTTTTTCATTTTTCTTTATGAACTAAAAATCTCCATTTCAGAAACAGTTGGGATCATTTCCTATGCCGAACGGATAAGGGATGCTGAGGTTCCCACACTTGTCCCGATAGTCATGCTTTGTCAAAGACAACATCGACGTTGCCGCTGCTGCTGCTGCCTTTGTCACCATGGCAGCCATAGTAGAAGGACATGAAGCAAAATGGGCCAAAACATGATTGGATGATAATTGGACTATGAGGGGGGCAAGAGAAACAGAGCGATGGTACCTCAAATCATGTTAAATTAACCATGTTAAATACTTAAAATACAACTTAATTGTTCAAGTCACTGTGTAATGTCGGGTACGTTTGGTTGACTTTGCCTGAGCCATTACCTAATGCTAATGGCATTGGAATAAAAAATGCCAAAAAAAATCAAAACCCTAAAAATTTTTGCATCAAAATCAACCAAAAATCGATGTAATATAATGATAGTAGAAAAGCATATAAAATGATAGAAAATAGCAATCAAAAACATACCCTGGTTGTCTCCTCCGGCGCCGGCAACAAGAGGTCGTCTTCTCCAACAATGGTTGAGTTAAAAACAAGGGATACTAGAAGCAGATGCGATTCGTTCCGATAATTTCTTTCAAAATACACGGAGAAGATATTCGTACGTCACTGTCTGGTGTGTGACTCATCGATTTCAACTTTTTTGACGTCGTCTTCCGCTTTACATCACTGGCGGGAGGAACTAGTTTCTTCAGAACTTCAGGTCACAAAGGTTCCCACTTGCAGACAAAGGATGTTATAATTGGGGTCATTTTCATCATTTTGAAAAATAATCTATACGTTGGTCGAAACCGCAGGTAGGTAGTTATGTATTTTTTGCATTATGACTAACGGTGAATTAAAGCCAGGTACTGGATTGTCACAATTGAAAGTTCAGCTATTAGATTGTTGCGTTTTAAAGTTTGGGTATTAGATTGTCACTAGGCTTAAAGTACAAGGTACTTATTGTGAAATTTCCCTAAGTTTTATACCATCATCCTTTGAGTAATAACCACAATTGGCTTCATAGGTAAGTCACGTGTAACAATCACAACGGGCTACCCTCCATTGTGTAGCCCCATAGAGCAAAAATAAATCAATAAAACTCATCATTTGAATGTTAGACATGTAAAACATGGGCCACCTAGGATATTGAAATATGTTAAAAAAACTTGTAAAGTTCTATTTTTATGATATTTCAGTGGATGGAAATTGTCAGGTGCCAATTAGTTAACAAAAGTAGATTATTCCAAAACTTGGAGGATTGATATTTGGGGCTAGATCTTTGAAGTAAATAATTTCATTTTGCCACATTGTTGTCTTTTTGGATTTGTTGGACTATAAGTGATTAACCCATGAGAAATGCTCTCATTTTCCTTGGAATAATGGATTCATCATAGGGGATCCTTTGGATAAAAACTTGAATGGAAGGAGTTATCTCAATGCATCAAATGTGAAGGATAAATGATCATCCATGATTTAGCTACTTAGGGCTTAGGAAACCATAAGTTCATATAACTCTTAGATATCTTAAGCTAATTTTGATAATCAATGGCAAAATGTCTATGGAGCAATCAACCAAACACATGGAGTATGTTTTAGTAACCACCCAATCTACACCACATCTAGATTTTTCAAGTTAGTAAATTGAACAAACTCATTACTTAATATATAGAGTTTGTCCTGTAAAAAGAATGTTATCAGAACTAAAGGAAAATGTCTTGCATTCAAACTTGACTTGTTGAAGAAAATAAAAACACGAATGACTTCATTGAAATTTGAACATGCATAACTAAGTTTAATCCGATGGGTTCTACAACATCTTTTATTTTTAGAGAAAAATTATATTTAAAATTAAAAATACATTAAGTAGAAGTACTTTACTTGCTAGATTAATATTGTTGGAATGTCAGAACCATGTTAATGTTATCTTATTTGTCCTACCTAACCGGCAATTGTTCAATTATCCCTTTCGACAAAACCGATTTGATGAGAAAGAAATAAAACCGATTGACTTGGCATAATCATCGAACATCGAACTTAAATAGAACACTTTGTGTTTCATTTGCAACAGGTGTCCAAAAGAAAAAATCGTAGCTCTCATGTTCACCAATTTTGCTGCCATTTTAACACGTATAAATCCACTTTTTTCTCAGGTGTTTTGATGTTTTAATAAAGGATAAAAAATGAAATTTTCTTTTGATAATATGGGTAAAAGCGAAAATATCAAATCAGGGTCTTTTGAGAATAAACAATGAACCATTCTCATTTTTATTAATGGGTAATAGAAATAGATAATAAGTTTTCCTTAAGCTTTGTTTGTTTGCACTACAAATCTGAATCAGAAACAAATTTTGCACCTGGTTCAATTTTGCATCTATTTTTGTAACTATAATTTACACTCTTAGCTAGTACTTTTCGTCTCAATTACACTTATTGGCAATCCCAATTTTGCATCCCAAAAATTGATGTAAAATTTGCACCATCTCATAGAAAGTTGGGATACATCATCTTTCTTCTTAACTCTCAAACAAATAAACCACATGTTTTTGAGCTATAAAAAATAATAATAAAAATAAACCTCCTCATACCTCCATTAATTTCTTTCAAAAGTAAACCAGAATTTTACACTCAACTCATTTGCACTCCTGCCATTTATACTATTGCACATGAAATTCACAATGCAAACAAATGGAGCCTTAGTAATTACGAACCTATTACTTTTACATAAAAATAAAGGGTATCCCGCCAATATTTATAGTTCTGTTTTTTTCCTGGTATGGAAGTTTGAAATCCAGATCTACTTTTCACATGGCATTCCTCACACCAACCTCACATGATCTACTTTTCACATGGCATTCCTCACACCAACCTCACATGTCAAAGCACATCCCACCGTGCATTAAGAACTTCCCAATCCCCATGAATTTCAACATACAAGTATGATAGATGTTCTCGATGTGCCGCTACAATGAGTTGTTACTTTCTTAAATGATCAACGCTATAAAGGGAAACGAATCCAAATGCATCATCCAATTTAATCATCACCTTTTATTCAAATTCAATAAAAAATAGGGTATAGATTTGAATTCAATTTACATCTATATTATTGTTGTGTTTAAAATGGAAAAAAATAAAAGAAAGTTTAAAAAATAATTATTTTTAATTTATACATGTATAATAAATGCATATAAATATAATAAATGAATGCATAATAATTGCATATAATGTGTGTATAATTTATACATATAAATATAANAAATGCATATAAATATAATAAATGAATGCATAATAATTGCATATAATGTGTGTATAATTTATACATATAAATATAAGAAATGAATGTATAATAATCGCATATAATGTGTGTATAATTTATACATATAAATATAATAATTTATACATGTATAATAAATGCATATAAATATAAAAATATTAAATTTATCAATTAAAACTTTATATAATCTATACTACTACTAAAATTGTGAATGATAGTGTGGAGTTTTTATTTGACTAAAATACCCTAATTTTTATTTTAGTCCCTCTATAATTTTAAGGATAGAAATGTAATTTGAACAACCACTTTTTTCCTCATTCAAATTCCTTTCATTAAATTTTGTATTTAAGTCATTAATACACATTAACATTCTTTTAATCATTATCTTTACTAAAATACCATTATTTTTTAATTTGGTCTACGCTGCAAAATGTAATTTGAACTACTATATTATCATCATTCAATTCTACTTATTAAGTCCTATATTTAGTGTATTGACTACCAATCTTTCATTGAAGTCTATATTAATTAACCATATTAAAGAAAAATAAATGTGACAAAGAATAATTATTTTTATTGAAGAAAGAAATAAATTACAAATCTAAAACCAACAAAAAAAATATAGTTGTTTTCCTATTTGGTGATGAGACAACAATAATTTAACCTTTTGGCTGTGTTTGGTTGCAATGCAAATAAATTTGCACTGATGCAAAATCATGGCAGTGCGAATGATTTGAATGTAAATTCTAATCTATTTTTTTGTTTCAAATTTTAGTTTATTTTATTGATTGTAGTATAAATGAAGTAAACTAAGATATGAAGTAGAATAATGTAAAACCCAAAACAAAACTAAACAAGAATGTGCATTTTTTTCATTTGCACTCCCATGCATTTGTATTAGTGCAAATAAAATTGCACTGTAACCAAATGCAGACTTTGGGAAAAATGTGCCAACCCTAGATAAATTAAATAATAATAAAAATGAAAGAGAAAAGATGAAAATATGCATTGGTCTGTCATTTGTCAATACATATGCATTGGTCTGTCATTTTTTTATCACAAGCCTATTTGAATGTAAATTTACTTCTTTTTTATCAATGTAAATATGCATTGGTCTGTCATTTGTCAATACATAAATGTAATGTTGCCAAACACAAGCAAAAGTGAACCATAGTGAAAATTTACCGTGAATTAGGATTTACACTCCATTTGCATTGTTTCTAAATGCAGCCTTAAGTACATCCCTAATATCATATATTCATAATAATAAACAAAAATAAGTATGTGACAAATAAAAATAATTTTTGTAGATATATAAATATAAAAAACTACAAAAATTTCCAAAATATATTATTTAATATCATCATTATCATAATCATAAAAAGTTGTCATATGCACACTTAGTAGTTATATAATATATAATGTGTGTATATAATTTTTATTAAAATGAAATTATTATTCACTTTGGAAGTTCTAACGTTCATATCCTATAGTCCACTCAAAACAGTCAAATTTTGAGAGAAAGGAAACGCCAATGCTACTTGACGTGGCCATAACGCACATAATTAACCGTGATTTTGTAATCGAGCGTAGCGGCCCCCCACAACGAACTGACGAAGTCACGAAGATGTCATCACAGTGATGCTTTGTGTGCGTTGAGAACACGCGCCCGTTCCCTAAAAAACTCCCTTCAGAAGAAACGAGAAAACCAGACGACGAGACGACAAGTCCATGACCAACCCCAATCCTACAACCGCGCATGTTTTTGACCTTTCCACCATTGTCCCCTGCTTAGCTGACATTCCTTCCTCAAATGCTCTCTGTTGCTTCTTCTTCTTCTAGGGTTTTTTTCTGGTTCTCTGTTTTAATCTCCTAGGGTTTCTCTGTTTCTGCGTCTTCTCACTTTCGGTTCTCGACCATGGCCGGAATTCGATGGCCACCAGAAGATTCGGAGCTTTCTCAGACGAGAGCTCCAAGCACCTCCGACCTCATTTCCGACGACGATCGCTCTATCGCTGCGGATTCTTGGTCTATAAAGAGCGAGTACGGAAGCACTCTGGACGACGAGCAGCGACACGCCGACGCCTCTGATGCGCTCTCCACCGGCACCTTCCGAGCTGCATCTGATTACAGGTCAGTAGTTCTTTGTTACTTATATTTATCTATTTATTACTTCTCTCTGTTGATTCTTTATCTTTGTTCGCTCTAAGGTTTTACTGGAATTTAAGAAAGATAAATATGCTAGCACAAATTAGATTACCAAGGTTTTTCATTTGAGGTTCTGTCTGCAGATGAATTATGTATTCCAATGCCATCCTGTGATTTAAATAATTGATGATTTTGTTTCCTGGCTCTGTTTTCCCTTGATATATCTTGTCGGGGAGGGGGAAGGTTGTAAAGATAAAAGATTATATGGAGTTTTTGAAGTAGGATCTGATTCAAAAGGAGTTGCAAATTGTTAAAACTCTGAGAAGTGAGAAGTAGAGTAACTTGATTATACTATGGATTTTAGCTGTTTAATGCATAAAGAGAACAATTTTACATATATCCACGTTCTAACTGCAAATCGATTTGTAATATCTTGAAAAAAATATACTTGGAAGCAGTTCTGACAAGGAAGACCCAGATGCTGAAGTAGAGCCTTCGATGTTGGGTTTGCAGAGCTATTGGGATGCCACATATGCAGATGAATTGGCAAATTTTCATGAGCATGGCCATTCCGGTGAAATTTGGTAAGTGCTGCTCCTAGCCCCATTATGGGAATCTTCAATTTGTAGTGTTTTCCCTTCCTTTTCATAGTCACAGATTTTTATATTTTATTGTATCTTATTCATGTCTGTGAAACATTTCTCTCACTCTCTAATATGCATATTTTTCTTCTCATTTTTTGTGGGTTTCCCCCTTCTCTTCTTTCTACTTATTACATTTTTTGATAGGTCTACTTATTGTATTTTTGAAGCATTACATATGCTTATCAGAAAGAGAACAACTATAGATGATGTTATCATCTTTTTTTTTGCATTACATTTGCCTTTTCATATACGATGAAGATGCTCCGTCTCATTAGCTTATTTTTTTTAATGGTAATTATCTTAGGTTCTTTTGGTACCTCATCAATCCAGTCGTAATTTCTAGTGCCCAAATAAGCCAGTGGTTTGTCAAGTATGATTAGTTTGAAAACCCTGACCATCTAGTACCAGTTTTGATTTCATATTTAATTTTATGTCCATTATTTGCTATGATAATTCTGATTCTTTCTTATGATGCATTTTTTTAGTCCTTGACATGTCATAATGTTGAGAATGAGGCTAGTTCAGTAATTTTCATTGTCTTTATGAATGATGCTAGTAGTTGAGTTGCAGGATTTTTTTTTAATAGTAAATGCAAAAGGAGTTTCTTCGAAAATAAAAGATTAAGGATTACAGCCTGCTGGTGAAGAGTTTTCACCTAATCAGTACGTCCAAGCCAAAAAAGAAAAAAAAATCATATGAATTATGATTCTAATTCCCCACTGGTAGCTTCCAAAGAAGATAAAAAAATATCTCCAAAATCCTCTCCATTCAAATCTTTAAAATCTGGAAGGAGGGCTCAATCTGCCACCAAAGCACATAGCCACCAGTTTTCTTCTATGATCTCATAAAACTAAGGAATCCTTAGCATCAAAATTGTTTTTCTTACTAACTGATGGGGCAGTTCTTTTGTCTATAAATAGGAGAGGGTGGAAGCATGGAGCCAAGCATATTGGTGGGGGGTCCTTGCCCCCCCCCCCCCAAACTTTTTGTTAAAACCTAGTTAGTAAGTGGAGGCATGGTTAGAAAAGGTAATAAAGTGGGTCCTTGGCCCCCCAAAACTTGAACTGAAATGTTAAAATCACTCTCTAACGCTCCTCCAATTACCAAAATTAAAAAAAAAAAGTTTATTTTTTCTTTAAAAAAATCTGTAATAGACCCAAACTTTCCCGCCCCATATCTTTCAAAGCCCTACCTCTTTGATCTCCCTATTTCATTTTCTTGTTTACTTTGCCCCCACCCCCCCCAAAAAAAAGAAAATTAAATAAATAAAATTCCTGTCTCTGCCACTGTGGCTGACCAACTGATTTGATAAGATTCTGTACCACACAAGCCAAGGCATCTTTGTGGTAAGTTTTCCCCCCCTTTCTATTGTTGATCAGGGGTCATTTCCATCTAAAGTTGTGTAGAAAATCTGAAGTGAAGACTTTAAAACCATGCATGGCCTTAACCTTGCTGGCCAAGATGGCAGAACTGCAAAGACCCTGGTAGTTATATCATGATAGTTGGAAATATTTCTGTGCATGTTCCTACATGCTCATTGTGTTGTTTTGCTTTCTCCCCTATTCTTTGTAACTATAGTCGAAAGAACTAATATGTCCATTTTATAGTAGTTCAAGATTTGTGAATCTATGAACATGACATGGCTGATAGTCTGTATTCTGTAAGAATATTTATTTGGGAACTCATACAAGGTGAAAACACTAGTCAGGTATGAAAACTCAGTAGATCATTACCCAACTATAGCTCATATTGTACGGTTGTACCATACAGAAATCTGCCTTAGTTGTTTACTGATTGAGATTATATTCCATCTGAGTGCTGTTGTGACTTTGTCTGCAGCTTGACTTTTGAGATTATATTCTTTGGAGTTTGGAGCAATTTTGTTTTGGCATTTTGTAAGACTGATATTCTCCTGGGAGTTGATTTATCTGACTGTTCTTTGCCTTTTAGGTTTGGAACTGAAGTCATGGATATTGTTGCATCTTGGACCAAAAAGCTGTGTATTGACATTTCTGAAGGTCGGTTGCGGGGTCCTGATGATGGTGCCAAGCATGAGTCAGTTGAACAGGTTGGCAAATATTTGTCTAGCTGGAGTGTACTTGATATTGGAACTGGCAATGGTCTGCTTCTTCAAGAGCTTGCAAAGCAAGGGTATTTTTTGCATTTTACCTACTCTTTTTACCTTCCCATAATCCTAAATAATACTGCATGCCAAATCAATATTGTTCATCTTTTTCTTTTCCTTGAATATTAGAAAAAGCATGTGCCTGATTGTGTAGAAATGGCATCTGGCTGCCTTTGCTTTTGAATACCTGACTTGATTCCACAAAATGACCAAACTACCCTCAATAAATAGTAACTTTCATTAAACAAAAGGAGGTCTGTACATGAGTAGATATGCAAGAGAGACAAAAAGAAAAAGGCTCCGTTCGCTTTTTGGTAAGTTCCTTAACCAGGTAACCCGGGGAAGTGGATTTACCCATGTTCTTTTATTTCCCAGGTAAATAAATCAATTACCATTTTAGCCATAAAAATCCATTATTAAAAGGGGCATTTTTGTCCCATCCAAGTGTTGGCAACTTTCCCCCAGGTGGGAAAGTTATTTACCCACCTGGGAGATGGAAAATAAACTTTGCCTGGTCCCCACATAAATCTGAAAAAAGAACATGGCTTTAATTGGTCAATGGGATTGACCAACTTTCGCCCCTCTCAAAATCCAAAAAGACGAATGCCCCCAAAAGAACATGTATCCCAACCACAAATTACATGGGCATAGTTTTACCACTGCCACTATACAAAACTGGCCTCCCCACAGTTGCCCGAGCTGGTCAGAACGGATACCACCACTGTACTGAAAGAACAAGAAGATTTACAAGATTGGCAAGACTGGAGAGGAGTCTCACTCAGCCATGACTGAATATGATAGGACTGACAGGGACATCACTCCTATGGGTGGATTCCCTCACTATGGTGTAGTGAAGGATGACTACATCCTGGTTAAAGGATGCTGTGTTGCCCCTAAAAAGAGGGTTGTTACACTCTGCCAATCCCTATTGAATCAGACATCTTGTCTGGCCCTTGAGGAGATCAAACTCAAATTTATTGATACCTCTTCAATGTTTGGATATGGTCACTTCCAAACTACAAATGAGAAGCCGAAGTTCTATGGAAAGCTGAAAGTACAAAGATTTATCAACAGTTTTGCACTGCGGACTTAGTGAATGAGTGAAGACACTGTTTTCATTATAGGCGTTTTTGTGGGCGGGCAAGTCCGCTTTAGACTTGGTTTGGTTTGCATTTTAAACTGTTCAGAACTTGAATAATTTTCTAAAATTTGTTTTATCGAAAAAAAAAACTGGCTTCTGCACACCCAATTTATCTAAGCCATCTGCGACTGTATTTAATTCTATTGGAAAGCTCATTCATCTTTGGGAGTGCAAGTTGGGCAGGCCCAACCTAAGCTGAGCTTTTGCATGGGTTGGGTTGGGTTTCTTTGGGCCTTGGGCCTAAGAGATCAGGCTTTTGTGTTCCTCATGTTGGGCTTGGGTTGAGGTCAAACCGAGTTCAGCCTTATACATACGTTATATACAATGTCATTATATTACATATATTGTATAATGTATACCATTTGGATGGTGTGATTGTGGATATGACTTATTAGTTGTAAAATGTTACAAGTAAATGATATGTGAAAAACAAGTAAACAACCCAACTAGCCGACCCAACCCTAGAACCAGCTTGAGTTTGTTAAGGTTTACCTCAGGATGGGCCTGGGCTGGCAACTTCAGGCTTGACGTTGGGTTGGGCCCTCAAGTTTGAGTATAAAGCCCAGACTATGTTGGGTTTACCTCAGACTGGGTTGGGCTGGTAAACTCTTTGCTTTGACCTTGGATTGTGCTGGGCCTGATGATCCAGGTCTTAGGTTAGACCTAGGTTGACCCTCCCTGACCCAATCCTACCCAAGTTGCATCCTTAATTACCTATCTTATGACCTCAAAGCATCGCAGTCGCAGGGCAGAGAAGCTTTGGCCTTTGAATAGTAGAATGAAAGAAAAATGACATGATTGCATCTTAAAGTTCTCCAGATTCAAAAACCTTTTTAATGAGATTCTTTAAACTAGTCTGACTCTTTAAGGTTGTATACTCCTTGTATACTTTCATCATTCTTTTCTTTCCAATGGATTTTTTTTTTCTATTTTCATAAAATGAAAAAACTTTCCCCATTTTTTTTTTCAAATTGTGATGTACTCTGCATCCAGGTTCTCCAACCTGACCGGAACTGACTATAGTGAAGGGGCAATTGATCTTGCTCGAAGACTTGCTGATCGTGATGGATTCAGTAATATCAACTTTCTGGTATGTCATAGACTCATAGTGCTTAGTTCATGTTCTTATTTTCTTCCCCTTTTTGATTAGTTACCAGAATCATTTTTTGTAAGAAGAAGAATGGACTATGGAGTACAATTAAAATTATGCCAAGCACCCTTTTGCAATATTAGGCTAGCCCAAGCTATCTAATCCCTTGATTTCAAGCTTTGCTTATTTGTTACATTCAACCTCTTTGGGAGATGACTCCCAATACAATTGGCTTCTGTTAACCCCTGCCTATCCAATGCATCAGCTAAGATATTGGCCGATCTCTGAGTCCATAAATATGTTATACTGAATCCCCTAGCCAGTTTTATTGGCTTCATCATATGTCTGAATCTCCAAGAACCAGCAATGCTCTTTTTGAGCTTTTTTTTTCACAGCCCAGGGTTTGATGCTTATGCCATGCTATAGTTGACAAATAGATGTGAAAGGATTTTTGGTTTATACACTATTGGCTATGGAGTACGCTTTTAAGACTATAAATTAGTTCTCTCTTCTCCAATGGTTGTCTTTTTTGAAGCTAAATTTCACTTCTCAAGACTTATGTCTTGCTAAATTTAATTAAATTTCTAACATGTATAGATTTTTCTATAGTGCAATTTGTTAAAGCATACCATTGTACATATTTTAAAAGTTTTGATGCCATATGCTAAGTACATCTAGATTCTCAAGTATGGTTGTAAATACATCAATCTGGGTTCTGGAGTATAGTTGTAAATACATCTATATCCTGAAACAAGTTAACAATAAATAAAATACATTATTAAAGATTTAAATAGGTTAAGTTGTTCATAGGGCAACCTTAATCTGGATTCTGGAGTATAGTTGTAAAGTTTTCTGTTGAAACATCTTACTATTTGGTCTGTTTGTGTTCTTTTCTTGTACAAGTATTGTTCCCTTTTGCAGTTATTATAGCCAGGACTTTGACTAAAACAAATTGTGAAAATTGAGACTAAATCTTATGAGTGATGCAGTAGACAATGAAGGCATGTGCTGTTTTTTGGGATCAGCAAAGGTAGGTGCATTTGTTTGATAAATGAACGTGAATTATAATATAAAATAGAATAGAAAAGAAAAGAGATAGCTGTAGAAATGAGGAGGAATTATTGCGAGTTTGAGATTGGCGTGCACCATTTTATACATTAGAGGTTAGACATAAGTGATTAACATGCTTTCACCAAAGTAACACTTAGATCAAAGGTTAGAAACAAATTCTGAACATATGCACATGTTCATGGTTGGATGTTTTGTTTTAAAGAGGGTACTGGCTAGGACTGCTCTATTGTTCATATTATGTTGCACTATGAAGGAAATAAAGGTAAAGCTTTAAGCATCTTTTTTCTTGGGCCCAGTATCCAGTATACTAAATGCATAAAGAATTAAATTCAATATATTTGATACCTTTTTAAGTTTTAAAACATGCAACTCTATCGTTGAGACAAATGACTTTTAGGGGTTGGTCTTCACCGTTGAGCAATGTGAATCCAGAGTAGGATCTAAATAACCATTTAAAAATGTAAGTTAGTTCATTCAAAACAGGGCGGAAGGGGGGGGGGTACAATGAAGCACACCCAAAAAAAAATCCAAAAGCCACCCAATAGTTACAAAGGCATAGTATTTGCACTATATAAAGAAGCCCTACCACCCCTGATTTAGCTAAAAGATTGGCCTTAGAATTCAACTCCCTTGGAATCCATCTAAAAGAGCAAGAAAAAGGGGAAGGCAACTCTCAGGAGATGAGCCAGCCTCCAAGGGCCCTTCTCTTTATGCACTGTCTAGCCAATAGGGAAGTGACTTTTATCAATTTGGCTATCCTCAGACCAGCCAGGAGCACCCTAACTTCAGCTTCTGAAGCATCCACAACAGCAGCCGGTCCACTGAAGGCCCAAAAGACTATACCTTACCTGTCTAAAATAAACCCCCAATGCCAGTCATTGTTTGGTGATTGGTGACTGATCTGCAGCTTCCATCAAACAATAAAGTAAAATCTGAATCCGGTCTGGGAATAGGAGCTGGGCTGAGGTGGGGAGCAATATAGGAGGAGTGCAGTATTTCAAAGATACATGCATGGTTATGGACAATGAAACAATGTTAATGAGGTTACAGTTTGTTTTCCAGATCTAGTTTGCATAATCAAAGATATGTGGAGGCACAGATGCTATTGGAGAATCTATGCCTTGGCAATATTTTACTCTACTTCTAACTCTAATAGGTGTTTTACCTTGTAATAGGATCGTCTAACAAACTCGTGTAAATTATTTTTAGACTGGTAACTTGAATAATTTATTTTACTTAACAAACTCACTGATGTGTGTGTATCTCCTGAAACTCTTTTCTTTATGCTAACAGAATCAAGGTGCAGATCAGCTATGGAAGCTATTCTTTTTGTGGTTTATAATGTCTCAGAAAAGACTTGGTGTAATGAAAAAAAAAAATAATCTCAAGTCTGATCTGGCCAATTTATTTTCCAGAGCAAATTCACAAATTATAAAGATTCATTCCTTCTTTTGATAGTAATGATTTGCACTTTGAATCATGCTTCAAGGTAAACAAAATCTCAATTTTGACATAGAAGATGCTGATGTGATTTCATTCTGAAGGCATGCCTAGGCGCACAGGTGAGGTGCATTTCAAGGCATGCACCTTGCCTAGGCCCAGGCACAGCCTCTTTCAAAAGGCATGCACCTGGTGCGCCTTATGCTCAGTCTAATTTTGCACTTTTGACTTTTTCTTTAAGCAGTGGATGGCCAGGTTCTCTGCTAGATATTTGGACATATTTTCCAAGCTCCTAGGCATATAGAATACTAAGGGTGGTCATTGGACCAATTTTTTATGCCATCATTGAAAATGGGCAGTCTACATGATTATTTCCTTCATTGTCAATGTATTTTCTGGCATTCGAAGATCACCAATCAATCACTGAATAGATATTTGGCATTTGATATCAATTTGTTATGTTCAATAGATCACTGGTCAATGTATCTTCAGGCTCCTGACTTCATGTTTTTTCCTTCACATTTTCAGCTGTTCTACTAAAGGTGGTCATTGGACAATTTTTATATCATTCATAATGAACAGTCTTCATGATTATTTCCTTTGTCATCGATGTATTTTCTGGAAATTCGAAAATCAGTAGATCACCAATCTATCATTCAATGATATTTGGCATTTTATATCAATTGGCTATATTCAATAGATCACTAATCAATGCATTTTCAAGCTCCTGACTCCATATTTTTTCCTTCACGTTTCTGGCTGGTTCTAAATCTATGTTATTTTTTGAATCCTTTTTAGTTGTTTACCTGTAGCTAATTTAGTCACTGAGAGAAAGTATGACTGACAGTTGATGTTGTAGCTCTGTTTCTGATTGTATATGTTTTTCTTGGTTTCTTCCTTATTTGATATCTCATTTGATGCAATTCTTGTAGGTTGATGATGTTCTTGAGACAAAATTGGAGAGGCAGTTCCAACTTGTTATGGATAAAGGTGCTTTAGATGCCATTGGATTGCACCCTGATGGCCCTTTGAAAAGGTAATAGTAACCCATGAGAATTTATTTAATTGGCTTTGCCATGTACTTTCCTATGCATGCTGAGATGTCATTACTAGCTCAACTGCCTTTTCAACCCTGCTACAGGCACTTTGGATCAAATGAATGTGTCTTATCATGGGCCTCATTGTGCCTGTTGTGCATTATAGAGGCATCTGAATTGCTTGTACACAAAAATGCAAAACGATTTTCCTGGTTGGGTACTTGGGTTACAGGAAGCTTCTATGTGGACCAACATATCTTTGTAATTGAGGGTTTCAGCCATTCTCAACCCTTGTATGCTAAACACTTCAGCAGTGGTGCTTGACACATTTATTTGTTAAAAATTCTTTTTCATAAATCAATAAAATTCCAAGTAAACTATCAAGAAAAATAGAGAGAGTATAGGGCTAAGGGCTAATATGGATTGGGGAATTGAATGCAGCCAGTCCGGTTGGTCACCTATTTAGTGGATGGTTTGGATCAGTTGCATCATTGATCAGCATAGCAGAAATTGGGTAGTTTCATGTGAAGAAGTGCCTTACTTGATGAATCATTTATTTGTTAAATTTGTGATTGTTGACCAACATGTTTAGAGGCTTTCTTAGAAGTAATTGATTGTTCCCTGCTGAAAAAAAAAAAAAGCTAATTCCATGATTTCAATTGCTGAAGGAAATTTGGGATTATCGTTACTTTTTTTTTCTTATTTTCAGGATCATGTATTGGGATTCAGTCTCACGGTTGGTTGCTCCTGGTGGAATATTGGTTAGCACTTATCTTGTTTAAAATTGCTTTTAAATGCAGATTCTGATTTATCACATTATCGTGGTGTTTGAACTGATTTCAGAGACCATTTTTTCAGCTAAATAAATTTCAGATGCTTTAAACAATATAAAAAGATCACCTAAATATCCTTTTTTTCTTGGTTTTGAATTTGAATGACAATTGGCTAGTTAAATTGATTGTAGGATTTGATCATAGGTCTGGTTTCTGATTCCCCCAGACTTTATTCACCCATCTAAGCCAACTGTTCTTTTCTTTTAATTTCATCACCCTCATTCTGGTATCGGTTGCAGGTGATCACATCATGTAACAGTACAAAAGATGAATTGGTGCAAGAGGTGGACAACTTCAACCAAAGACGGATTGGTGTTTCCCAGGACCCTGAAACCCCAAAGGACCAAAAAGAAGCAAGCAGAGAGCCCCCTGCATTCCGCTACCTCAGTCATGTTCAGTCATACCCCACATTCATGTTTGGAGGATCGGAAGGATCACGTGTTTCCACTGTTGCATTTCTCCGTAGCTGAACTAGTTTTGAAGGTTCAGGTTGGTATTAATTAAATGTTTTATTTGTCATGTGATTGTGGGATTTAGGTGTTCATGGGGGCAGTTTTGTTGTTTCAAGCATTACATGTTAACTAATCATACTTTGGTTGATGACCCAACTTGTTCCAGTAAGAGGAAAATGCCAAAATTGCTGACCTTTGGGAAAAGTTTGTTTTTCTTATGAGCTTTTAGTATCTGATGGCAATGCTAAAATGATTTCTATGGAAGAGAGGCGCTTGATTCTAGATCCGGATAAAATTATGCAAATTAATCACCACCGGTTCAATTAGGCATTGAGGTGGTTCATTTCATCCCTTAGTATCATGGTATCATTTGCGTAGTTGTCACGGGGATAATCGTTGGGCCCCGTGCGACACTCAAAAGGGGCAAGTAAGCCTACGCAACAAAGCAAACACACACAAAAAGGCAACAAGATAGAACACGAATTAGCAAAAGGCTATTTGTATTGTAATAATCAGTGGAAAGCACAAGCACACAGTACAGTGTCGAGGGGATCTCGTGCTTAACATTTACACACTTATGAGCTCACTCGACTACCTACCTCTCCTCCAAGAGTATATTAAGCTTTTGGGGGAGTGACAATAAGAAACATAAAAAATGTGGGAAATTATACTATATTATTACAATAATGCCATTAACAATCCCCTCATACAAAAGTACATGCATAGCCCACCCATGACACACTTGGACATTGGAGTGGTGGTTGTAGGCACGTTGATTGGCACTTGATGGTGCGGCGAAGAGAACATTTGTTACAGTCTCCTCTACTCAATTCAGTCTTTGTCCTCGAAGACTAGCTTCTGCTTGAAGCTTGAACTTGTTGGTGAAGGAAGGTTCTTCGACTGTTACACGAATAGGGTTTCTTCCAAGACCCAGATAGGAGGTTGGGTAGATGGCTAGTGGATGTTCCGGGTGGTGGGAAAACCTATGGCTAGTCCCTAAGTTAAGTCCCTGCCTGGCTGCTTCGAGGTAGGATTTTGAATGGTTCCTGACGGTGGTAGGAAGATTGGTGGTCAAGGCTGAGTCAAAATGGTATTTTGGATTATTAGGGTGTTGGTTCCCATAAATTTGTCCCCAATGGTGACTCACAGGGCTACTATGAGATTTAGCTTGAGGGATGATGTGAATGTGGTCCCTAAATGGATTGGGTGGCACTCGCTCTCCCCGGTGGTTGTGGTAGTAGATGTGGGCAAAGTTTGACATGGCCTTGGGTCTTCTATTGGGCCCACCAGTTGTGGGTGTGTGCGGCTTCTGCTGCAAAGGTGGATTCCGTTGTTGTTGTTGTGGCGGTATTGGCACTGACGCTGGCGCTGGTGCTGACTTCTTCCTGGAGTTGTTACGATCACTTCTAGTTGCACTGGTGGTGGTTGTAGATCTCTCTGCCATCAATGGTTGAGGGTGGTATTGGAGTTGCAAGGCAGAGACTTGCTTCTTCTTGGTGCTGGC
>NW_010729260.1:284324-386373 GCF_000365185.1 Nelumbo nucifera
TTCCACGTTCTCTGGGTAGAACTGTCTCTTCAGCTCTCTTTTAAAGTCAGCCCAGGTACGGATAACACACGTACCACGTTCTATATCAACACACCTTCTGCGCCACYACAACATARCGACATCAGTCAAATACATAGTAGCAGTACGTACCTGAGTCATTTCATCAGTCACATTGGTGGCGGCAAGGTACTGTTCCATTTGCCACAGGAAGTTGTCGAGCTCTCATGCATTGCGGGTACCCGAATAGGGGGTTGGCTCCCTAATCTTGATGTGGGAGGGAGTATGTGTAAAGGAAGTGCTGGTTGGATTAGCGACGACCCTCTTCAGGATTGCACATTCTGCTTTGAGCTCCTCTAATTGAGCTTGGGTGTCGGAGGAGGCACATGCGGCGGACTTCATTGAAGCCCACTCCGCTCTCATTTCATCTAGTTGGGCCTGGACGACCATTGATGTGGAGGTGCTTCTTCTCCACGTTGCCCACTCGTTCTTCATCTCATCGAGCTAGGGTTGAAAACTATCAAGCCTGTCTTGGACCTGCGAGTTGGAGGAGCTTGCTTCTTGTTGGTGCGCAGTGCTGCAAATTTGTTTGAGCGTGCCATTGATTATGTCTCGGACCTCGTCCACGACTCCACTCAAGCGACCTTCAATCTCAACCAATGTGTTGTCCATGGCTTCCATGTTTTGATGCAGCTCGTCTATCGAGTCTCGCATCTCACCTATGGTGGCTTCGCAACGTAGCATGCGCAACTCAACGACTGCATGCTTGTTGGAAGATTTCTCACGTTTGCTGGGCTTCGGTTCCTTGTCCTTGCCGATGTCATCGGCGGGCGCATCATCGGCCTCATGGGCTGTGGAGCATGCTCGATCTCCTCCACGATGTCCCTGTTGTGCTTCATGCTGTCACTCACGTCGCGGGTCGAATGGCTTAAAAGGAGCTCCTGCTTTGATACCAACTGTCACGGGGATAATCGTTGGGGCTCCGTGCGACACTCGAAATGGGCGAGTAAGCCTATGCAACAAAGCAAACACACACAAAAAGACAACAAGGTGGAACACGAATTAGCAAAAGGCTATTTGTATTGCAATAATCTGTGGCAAGCACAAGCACACAGTACAGTGTCGAGGGGATCTCGTGCTTAACCTTTACACGCTTATGAGCTCACTCGACTACCTACCTCCCCTCCAAGAGTACGTTAAGCTTTTGGGGGAGTGACAATAAGAAACATAAAAAATGTGGGAAATCATACTACAGTATTACAATAATGCCATTGGCAATCCCCCCATACAAAAGTACATGCATAACCCACCCATGACACATTTGGACACTGGAGTGGCGGTTGTAGGCACGTTGGTTGGCACTTGATGGTGCGGCGAAGAAAACACTTGTTACATAGTGGCAAAATTGTTATAAGATCACCCACAAAACTAGGAACCAGAATGATCACTGATTTGTACCCGAATTTAATTTCTTGTAGTGGGGTGTGGAAGGGATTGAAACTTAATTTAAAGAGAGGGAATGATGTGGAGCGTCCGCTAATGTTTGAATTTTGATGAGTACTGACTGGAGAATTCGGATTAGCTCAACACTTTAGGTGTTCAGCGGGCTGTGGCTTGTCTTGTTGAACTGACTAGTAACTACTAATTAAAAGATAAGCATATAAATATTAGCTGCTGTTCACAAAGAATTGTGCACTATTCTCTATTGGTGTTTTAAACCCCTTAGCTACTAGTCTATTACTTTTTGCTTCATAGGGTGGGGATGGGGGATAGCCTATCCCCCATGCATGGTGACAATATCTGCTCCTCACAAATGGGCGCCTCACAGGCATATCCACCATGTACTGTTTTCTATGGGAGATGTTTCCGATAGGATGTGCGTGTGAGGAGCAGATCATCTGGTCTCCCATGCATAAAACACCGACGCTTTCACTCATAGTCAGGTTTGTACACTTGTTTACATCAGATCCCATCATTCCATGTGCCTGTACTTTCTCAACCTTTATTGCAATGGAATTTGATCCCAAGTCTATGTTCTAAATTCAATAGCTACTAGTCTGCTATTTATTGTTTCCAAGGTTTAAAGTATTGACACGTAGCCCGTATCAGCCGATATGTATCTTTTTGGGACCCCTCTGATATGCCCCTACAGTGGGTGTATCAAGGTCTGACCGATTCAGGGTGTGGAGGAGGCCTAAACCGGTTCTCTTGAATCAGTTGCGAAAAAAAAATTAAAAAAAAAAGTACCAAAAGCTGTATCGATTCGCCCGATATGCCCATACCAGCGTATCGATATTTTGAACCTTGATTGCTTCATGGGGTGAGGAGAGGGGAATAGCCCATCCCCCATACAAGGAACAGTGGCGTCTTCACCCATGATTGGTCACATAGCCAAGTTTGTACACTTGTATTTGCATCAGATCCAATGTGCCTATAAATTCTCAACCCTAATTACAATGGGATTAGATCCCAAGTCTTCGTTACAACGAACTTGAGAACTTGTCAACTAAGTTGGTAGTCCACTAGCTACTATTTGGAGGGTAAGGATTATGTTAAGAAAACATCATATTTGATTGGAAAAATTGGAGCAAATTATAATAGGAGGAACATGAATACTGGTTAAAAGGTATGATCTAATAATCATAAGATAGAGACTAGCGTTTATAAAAGCAGGTGAAAAGCAGGGAATCTGTCATTCATTTCACCCCAAAATCGTTTTTTGGCCAAAAACCGTTGATTTGGTCAGTGAATTGTTGACCCAGGTGGTCGAACTGTTAACCCGTTGACCTAGACAAACAGTTTTTGACCGTTTTTTTATTTTTTATTTTTTGTCAGAATGGGCGATCTATTTAGACCGAACAGTCAGACCATTCAACCCTGGAACTGGTCCCATAGCGATTTCTTGTCCGGTCCAGTTTTAAAAACCTTAGAGAACAGATATATTTTTTTTCCAGTTTAGTTAGAATTGTGGGAACGCCAATTGAAGTCCTCTCAGTTCTCACCCTATTTCTTAAAAAATGGAAAGACCGATACACACTTTGAACCTTGCCTCCTCTTCGGCCCTGTCCAAATTTGAACATGCGAGTTCAGATGGAGTTTCTGATCAGCTACCAACTCAGCATCTCAACCAGCCATCGCAGTTGTACATTGGGAACATCTCCCCGGTGCAATGTGCAAACTACATTTTGCCATGGAGATGGGTATCAGTCGCCGAACTAATGTTCATCATTTCAGATCCCTGGGATGAGGAGGCATGACAGATAATAGTACGTGACTTCTGCTACTAGCCATGTGACATGATTCCCTATCAATAATCGATCGAGTCACAAATTCACTATCTCTGGTATAATAGCGACGGGATTCCCTGCAAAATTGATCCATGAGCAAGTATTGGAAGAAGATTCAGAGAGGGGACCCCCACCCATTCTATTCATGGCAAAAGAAGGGATCAATAATCGCTTGTCTCTTTCATTCATATACACGTAAACTACTCCCGTGAAGGATCAATCAATCAATCAATCTCTCTCTCTGTAATGCCTGTTGACCTTCTTTTTTGGGTTGTTTTTTGTTGAATGGAGACTAAAAATTCAACAGAAACGGGCAATGGCTTCCCCAGTTCCCTTGTTACACTCGGATCCAGAGGAATGCAAGGGTAAATAGAAAAAGACATCTTCTATAGTTCTTGTTTAAGATAATAGACAACTGAAGAGTGAGTCAGTGACAGTGAACTTCCACAGGTTAACCAAAATGGACATCCATTTCCATTAGAATTAAGAATCACGGGTTTACTTCACACTCTGTTTCAGTAATACTATTCAAATTGGCCGTGTTTATTTGGGTTTGGGTCCCTGGGTGGTCATCACTCATCAGTTCTGGGTACCAGAAATGATCTGAGTTTGGAGTGTAGGAGCATGATTACATGAAGCTCACAGGGAATCACGAGCTTCGGCCAATTTGTTGGGCTACGTAGAAGCTGAATGAAGCTTTGAACCATCATCTCTTGAGAAAACCAGAGAAGTCCAATAAGTGATTATTCAGCCAAAGTAAGTTTGAAAGATGATAGCAATTGAGGATTTTTTTTTTTTTTTTTTAATCCAAGGCAAAATTCATTCATTCAAAACAAGATCAACTGATCAACGATCAGCTACAAAAAAAATCCTAAAATAGTCAATAACTAGATGGAACTTCCCCTAGGCCCTAGCAATATCAAGCCTATAAATTTGTTTTCTCGTACATTCCCGAGTAATGTATTAGTATTATTTCTATTGGTTTATTTCAATCCATGAATATAGGTGGGTGCTACGCAAAATTCCTGATCAACGGCATAAGAAAGATCTTTAATCTAGTTCGTGACGAACCCCTTACCAGTTACCACTGCAACCTTGGTAGTCACTGCTCACCTCATCATCATGCCTGTCTCTGAGGCATGGCTCTATGATTCTAGCTGGTATAATGCCTGTTACTGAAACACGAAACCAGTAGCTTAGTGCAGAAGCAAAAAAATTTGTTAAGCGATCTTTATCCTCTTAAGCCCGGACGAAGTACTTCTAAGTTCTAATAGTAGATCATCACTAGTTCACTACTCAACTGCCAATAGTCCATATTTGGCAAACTGAGTACTACGTGGGTGGGTAAATAATCTTGATCCGTGAAACAACTTCTCTTTCACTGGCCTATAAAATGGAGATGACCCACCTTTGGCCTTCGCTACATTTCAGTGTTTGGTTCCACCCCTTCATTGTTCAAACTCTCCAGTCTCCACCTTCCTCTTTCCTTTCTCTAAAGAGTCTGTGTGTAGGTTTAAGTCGTTTGCTTCTCATCTCCTTAGCTTACAAATGGATGAACCAGCATATTGCGGAGTGATCATGATAAAAACCCCGGCAGAGCAATCGGCGGAGAGGACCCACAAGTCTAGCTATGAGAACAAGCAAACCGGATACTACCGCCATGTTACAACTAAGGAGACCGTCTCGAGGGGAGAATACGTGGACAGGTCTACTGGGCAAGTTGGCTACAAGGAAGAGGTGAAGGTGAGCAGCACCTGCAAGTTTGGTAACGACTCTAAGGGCTACTCTGGTAAGTACACCAAGGAGGAGAAGTTCAAGAGCATCCATTACTGAAACAGCTCATGAAGAAGAATGAAGGTTATATTTATGTATTCTGGTGATGTTCTGTTAGTTTATCAGCTTCGGGTTTTGAAGGTGTTTTGGGAAGTTGGTTTGCTTTGTTTGTTCTAAACAGCAAACCCAATAAATACTAGGTCTAGATTTAGTTGGTGGAGGTTTCATAGGTCAGAGTTTGGATGGTTTTGTAACTTGGGTCTTGGGTGGATTATCGATTATGTAACATCCTTACCGGTGTGGTTGATGTCTATCTACATTTAGATGTTATGAACTTGTTATGGGTTTCTTTACTTCAATCTATTGACTATTGACGTCTACCTTGAAACTTTTAACTGTTCAAATGAAGCAACTCTAACTTTATCTGGTGGTTATCTTTTCTTGGTCCCAACCATCTATCATCCAGAACTGAAACAAATTTTGGAAGAGTTTTGTATATCTTTACTCCAAAAACAACCATGGAATAATTTAAGCTTCAGTACAACTAACATGTTAAAAAGTTCCATGCGAGAGTTTTGCTAAATAAAGAAAAAATAAATATTCCATTTCTAAGAAAAGACATTGGCTTGCTGGCAATTCCAGCAGTAAGAGTCTAGTCATAGGAAACATTGTTATGGTTCTTTACTTTGGCAAGTACATCAACAGCTTTTCTTTGCTTTTATTTCTGGGAGCAATGGGCTGACACTAGCCACCTTTTTAGATATTAGAAGGATAAGAGTTGATATCTTGAGATGAAAAGACTACCAGCAGTCTCTCAGTCATTGGCACTTGCATCTTCAGAAGCGTTACTTCCATCTATAATGAAACAACAAAGTGGGATTATTCTAAATATGAAATGCATAAAGAAAGTGACGTGAAAAAGGAAAAGGCAAGGCCTTGAGTAGCAATTTAAGTCATTAAACACACCTTCACCATCTGCAGGAGCATATGGAGATTTCCGGTACCGTGTTTGTTGTTGTGTGGGCTACACCAAAAGGAAAGCAGCAAGCAGCAAGGGACATTAGAACCGGCACAAAAATTCTATGTAATTAACATTTCAGCTTTTTCTTTCCTTCTCTTTGTGCAAAAAGACAAACATATTTAAAGTGCACATTAAAATATAACTAAAAAAATGAAATAAAAGAAAGGGATGACATCTTGTTTTTGAGAAGGGCAAGCACTTCAAACTCTGTCGATCTAAATTACAATACATCACATGGTAAATAAACCTAATCAGTTTCAAGGAAAGCTTACTCAACCCTACTTGTGAAGCATGGGCCTAAGCTGGTGAGGACCTGTATCCTTGAGAGGGTTCTGTAACTAGAACTCATTTGTTCCACTGGATAATCCGAACTAGTTAAAAACAGACTACTTATTTTAATCCTAACCTATGTATTTTTCTTTCTTTCTTTTTAATTTCCTTTTTTCTAATGGAAATATAGAAGCCAGTCTATGATATCTTGGAAGATTCACTTTTTTCTCCACATGACCTGCCAGGCTGCCCTCTCTGCAATGTAGAAGGATGATGAAGCCAATCCTAGCTGTCCACTGTTAGAGAATAAAAATCTCTTCAAGCCCAATGGGCTTTCATGCGAGGGGTGTGTTGGAGAATAAAAACCTATTCAGGGACCTCAACTAACAGCTTAAGCTTTTAGGTCGAACGGTTTCTTGATATGGTATCAGAGCCTGTTTGACCAAGTGGTCTAGTCTTCGATCCTCATCGCCCCCATTATAATTAATTAAATTTAAGCACAAGGTATGGGTGGGCCTATGCATGTCCACGCTTCAAGTCCGATGGACTTTCATGTGAGGAGGTTTGTAAGAGAATATAGAAATCTTCAAGGCCAATGGGCTTTTGCATGAGAGGGTGTGTTGGAGAATAAAAGCCTATTCAGGGACCTCACCTAATAGCTAGAGCTTTTAGGTTGAATGGTTTCTTGAGAAAGTAGGGAACCCTCTAGATTGTCACCTATGCAATCATCCAGTCAACATCAGCCATAAAACCCGCCCTTTTATTAATGGTTCTTCAAGGAGTGTTAGCCACTGAAAGTTCCATATTGTAATGTTAAACTTTCCCTAAAGAGATGTTTAATCGGTCTATGTAGCAAGGGATTTAGGGCTCAAGTTTTCCCCATTAATAGAGGATAGCAGGAAAAAGTGAGCTGTTTTGAATCCCAAATCAATTTGCTATATGGAAGTTCCTAAGCTTCTCTAAACAACTCAACAATCTCCAACTTGGCACTAGCTACATGTCAATAGCTAGCCATTCTTTTTGAGCAAGTCTTACATAAAAAAAAATATAAATTTATAACTCAAACAGTTGATATTTGTTGGCGAAACCATAAATACAAGGTTTGGCATATGGTATGGATTGGAAGATAGGACACCTAAGCAAGATAGAGGGCCCCCTACATGATGAATGGTTCAGATTTGCCACTCATCTCTCCATGTGGCAAATATAGGTTAGGTTGTGTAGGGAAGTTCTCTATTTGACAATTAGAAACTTTTTCTATAATATAAATATGTATAAATTATATTACAATCAAAAAGAAAGTGCAGCACCTCATCTACAAAAGTTTCAAGAAATGGTTGCTATGTCTCACCTACAAGAAGTACATAAATCATAATATAAAATGGAAAATATAATTTCAAGTGAGTTGTGAAAATAAGAGAGAAATTCAACCACTGAACTCTGTCAAAATGGAAGCCCTTCCTAATGATGGCAAGATCAGTATCTATACCTTTCCGTCCATAGAATCCAACATATATCAAAGGAAGTCATTATATTGTGGTTATATTATTACAATGGTTGTTTGTATTATGTTCTATGCATGTGTGTAGGCCAAAAAACTGATCTTCCACAGATCCAAACCTGAAACTTCCATAAGGATGATTCTTTAACAAATTGAGCTAGTAGGCCATATTACATTTTAGGCATTCAGTTTTACATTTTTCTAATCTTGTATCTATTTTCATTTCTATTTTTAATCTTCTTGTACAACAATATTCCTTGTTCACTGTAGAGCAATAAGAGGCCCTATTATCAGTGATGTTGCCATCAAGGTTCTAAATATTGATACAGACCAATGCACCGGATGGGGCGTATCAGTCTGTATTGTTGAAAACTTTATTTCTTTCAAACCCTGTTCAGGGGGGTCAATATAAGGCCTGTCTACCCACTGAAACAGGTCAAACCCTGAAACAGTGCTTATAGTCAGGGGTGTCAATTGGACTGGATTTGGTCCAAACTGATTCAGTCCAATGTGAGTCCATTACAAGTGGACCAGGTCCAATCCAATCCAATGGATATTTTGGACCATTTTGGACTGGTCCAATCTGTTCAAATTTGTTTTAATTTAGATTAATTCTAAAACAAACCTGGTCTATTGACACATATATTCTTATCTTCTATCAATGGACCAGATATTGGCTCAACCCACCCCAAACCAATATAAATTCATTACAGATGGACCGGGTCCAATCCAATCCAATAAATACTTTGGACCATTAAGTCTGGACTGGTCCAATTCAATGTCTTGTTGGTCCATCCAATCCATCCAAATTGATTTGGTTTTCCAATCCAAAACCGGTCCATTGAGACCCCTACTTATAGTAGCATATCAGTGGGTCACCGATACGATATGCATTGGATGATACGGGCCGATATGTTGCAAAATTTTGATCCTTGGTTACTATCACCATTTACCATCTTGGCCTAATATGTAGCAAGTTGTCTAACACTGAGAGAATTTCTTCTTCAAGATTTATAAATTATATTTCAATCAAATGACTGATTTCATTGGCAATTCAAACAAGTTTAGTCAACAGAGGCATAACCCATATTAAATCCAAATCAAATTTTTAATTTACAATAGCTTAAGCAATTAGAACAATTTTCCAAATATTTTTCCTTACAGCTTTGGTTAAAAGCTCCTTGTTGCAACCTTTGGACCTTTGAGAATAACAAGCCAACTTATTTTATCCAAGGTCTTAAAAGAGCAAGTTTCATAATTCTAACGGTTCAAAAAGAAGCCCCAAACCAATAGTTTTTGTTCAACCATTTAGTATTTAAAATTCAAGTAGTTAAATATTAGAATAATGAAATGAATCTAAGACACAATTTTAACACAGTTACATGATATCAAAATGAAATGAATTTATAAATAAAAAAGAAGACAATAAAACAAATAAAAGAAAATGAAGATGGAAATGAGAAAGAGGGTGAGAAAATACAACCAAAAGCAACTAAAACATCTCATCTTTAAGAGAACAAATGTAGGGGCTGTTTAATAACTGCTGATATAGGTGCTGAAAGAATAATGTGGAAAAGATTTCAAATTTAAGAATGATTTAAATCCAGGGGTATTATTGGTATATGATAAGACTCTTAGGGGTAAAGTAATCACCCCAAAGGTGATGCTTCATCATTCAGCAATTAAGTAGGTTTTGAGTTACTGAAATGCTGAATTGGACATATCTAAATTTGGAAATCTTTTCTGCATTCAGCTTTCAGCACCTGGTGACCAGGGTTCAAATCTTGGAAACAGCCTCTCTGTACGTGCAGGGGTAAGGTTGCATACATCTGTCCCTCCCCAGACCCGCATTGGCAGGAGCCTCATGCACTGGGCTGCCCATTTTTATTCAGCTTCGCACCTATTTCACTAGTTATAAAATACCACCTGAGACCAATACCTGCAATTTAGGCCTAAGTGCCTCAACTGGTCCTTTGGGCTTCTCTACAGGAGCTCCTTGCTGTTACAGTTCAAAAGTTCTGAAGGATATTAGGTTTTACTCAAATACAGGATATTACATTTAGATATGAATGCTTCACTCTTGAAATAAATGCACTAGCCATGAAGAGATAAAGACCAACAAAGCCAAGAGCACCTTTCCAAGTGCCCAATCAGCTGAATCAAAATAAGCACGTTCATGGTCCTGAATTAAAAATACAGAGAATTAAACAAAAATTAGCAAACATCTCAACCTGTCATAGTGAAATGCATAGTGTCAAGCACTTCCAAAATAAGATTAGCTACCTTAGAAATAAGTGGTGGCTTCTTGGGCACAATTCCTCCATACTTTTTCTTAATTGCTTCCTCCTGCACGGTAGGAGATACCATATACTTCAGGAATTGTTGGATCTAAACTTGAGCAAATGGAAATAAGTATACAAGACTTTAAGACATAACAGTATGTATAAATATATAAAAACGTAAGTATAAGATTCCTTTTCTTGTAAAACTAAATACTACAAGTTTTTGGCAAGTTGTGCATGTATGTAAGGGCAAAATAATATAGACTACCTCCTCCTGGGGTGAAGGCATGGATGGTTCAGGTTCCCCTTCCTGTTGATGTGCTTTGTCACCCTCCATTCCTAAAATATTTTTCTTGCACCACCTTATGGTATAGCAGCTGCAATTACATTTTAAGTGTTCAACAATAACTACCAATACATAATCAACCAATTCGAGCAGAAAATTTAATAAAAACTAATATACTTGTAAATGAAAACCTGTCACTGACAAAAAGTAAGAAAAATATTAAATCAGCCTAGTAGGCAGGTGCATATCAGGATAAGGCTTCTTAATCCCAGAATGATATCCTTAACTAACCATGGATTACTTAATTTGATTCAAGAGTTCAACTTAACTGGAAATGCATTTCCTTAAAAGAGTATATATGATACTAAAGAGGTCAAGTTACTAGCATCTCAACCAAGAAATAGTATGACTGTTCTCTGCATTGTAACTAAATACGTAAAGAAGAAAAATGGACAGCTAATACTGCATGTGGTCAACAGAGAAAGGATGACAAGTTGCCAATTTAATGCTTCCAAAAAAGGGTTAACAAGGGATTTGAAACTCTGACTAGATCCTAATTTCTCTGTTCCACATGAAAACTGAAAGTTTCTTATCTAGCTGAGTGGCATGAAAAAGTGTATGTGTTCCAAATAAAATGATATAGGGATAAAAAATCTCAACTTGTCAACTTAATTTCAAAGGGCAGCAAAATTGATAGTTGGAAACAGAAAGTTTCTATCTTTTATGTCTAAAACTATGAGGGGTCCACAAGACAATTTTCTTCTGCAACTACGTTGAACCCTATGTCAATGATTCCAAAGCCTTCAACAGAAGAAATTGATCCAAGTGCATCTGAAGTAGTACTACTAACTGTTCATCAAAACAACTCAGATGGAATTGAAAAATAGATGGTTAAAGTGAAGCCAAAGCAACAGGAGGCACCAAGTCACTTCGGTCTTAAGATGATATCTAGGCCATCAGAAATCAATTTTCTAAGTTCAAAATAACTAATATGTTTCTGTGGAGCACTGTTTGTGTGTTTAACAACAAGGATCAAAATATCACAACGTATCAGCAGATCATTGATATGCTGTTTTTATGTTTTTAAGGCATTTTTAAAAAGTCTTGATTTTAAATGTTAAGTAATAATATTATTTCCATCTCCTCTGAAATTTTTGAAAAAAAAATACAAAAAAAGCACGAGGTTCAAAGTATCGGTACACTCCTTCCAGCGTATTGGGGTGTAGCAATATTTTGAACCTTGTTTGACAATACACCATGGAAACCCCCTCATTACTTGCATTGTATTGAAGATCCAAGGTATGGTGAAAAATAGAAAGATGTAAAGAAAAAGATGATGGCACATTAATGAGAGGAAAGCATTTCCTCAAACCCTTGCACATGAGATGTTTCACATGTAGAAAATTGAACAAAAACCAAAGATATTCAAAACAAATCAATTTCTAAGTTTGCGGATAAATAAATTCGCTTGAATTGCAGTAATACGGTTAACAAAGCAGTTGAACAGTGGATTTCTACCATCTAAGACCGCCCAAGTTTTGAAAGTTGAAAATTAACTCTGACAACAGATAACTCGATTGATAATCATTGAATGAAATATTTCTCAGGCATTTCATCAACTGGCAACATGAAGCAAAGCAGGAACTAGAAGATGCCAACTCAATTAATAATTCTAAACCATATTGTGGCTTAACCTATAGAAAAGCCTCAGAAACTTTTTTCTCTTCTGAAGAACAATTCAGGTTTCTTAAGTACTTGCAAATAGGTTTCGTTCAAAAGCAAGATGTGCAACTGAAATTTTGGAAAAAGTAGAATGTGTTAATAATCGTGGATGAGAAAACTTAAATGTTCTATCCTCTGACAATATTATGAATCCAGCTAGCCAAAATTTGCACACAGTAATTAATTGTCCCATTTTAATAAACGCAGGGAAAATGCTAATACTGAAAATCCACGAACTTGTGGTTTTATTAGCATGATTCCTAGTTCAAGCTCTTGCTGTTTCTGAACTTATGGTTTTATTCTCTATTCACACATTAAATGACCAGTGCCAACTCCACGTCCCCTTTCATATATTCAACAGTCAACTCATATCACAAAAGCGTATTGATAAAGAAAGCGAAAAAACAAAAATCCAAAACACAGTCCGAAACTACATTTCGAAACAAAAGACAATCAATGAGGCGAGAAAATTAATAAATCAAACAGAATTATGAACAAGAACTTACAGAAAATATACAGAAAATAATCACCACAATAAGAATGAAAATAAGGACATTGCATGCTGACTTGTGATCTATTTCTAAAAAACAAAAGAGCACTCTTGAATTGTTTTCATGATTCCATGCAAACATAAATCAAACAAATGGAAGATAGAAATTGCAGAGAAAAAGAGATTAAAATCTTAACGGAATTTCTGGCCTTTAATTGGAGCCTGATAGAAAATAGATCAGTCGACGACGAAGAACAAGAATCAGATTAGAAAATGAATAGATGAACAAGACTTGAGAATATGAGAAAGCGTACGGATTTTTTCTCTTTTCCTTGGAATCTCCAGCTTCAGAAAAAAAAAAAAAAAAACGCGTTTGAATTTCAGAATTTGCCAATTTTGTCCTGGTAAGGTAGTCGAAGACGGAAGGCTGTAAAGACGGAAGACTTCGCAAATCGCAACCGGAACTACATTGTAGAATTAACAAAATTTATAGGGGTAATTATGGAAAGAAATTCTTAATATCCTATTGTTTTGGATTTTTTGGAACACAACGGGATATTGCAGCACGTATGTGCAACGGGTTGGGCTGGGCTATTGCTTCAGCAAAATGAACTTGGGCTGCCTTAGCCCAGCTGCTCACGGTTCGGTTAATCGAACCAAGCGCTTATTTTTGAAACTTTCGATTTTAGGAGAATCGGTAACCGAAATCGAATCAAAGTCGATCGGTTAACCAATTGATTGGTTTGGTTAATTGTTGGTTCGGTTCATAGATTTTTTGCTTTTATATTTATAATATATATTATAAAAAATTATATAAATATATAATAAAAACTAAAAATACATATAAAATATTATATTGTAAATAATAATATATTATATATTACAAATATATATTTATATATATTACATATTTATTAATTTATAATATATAAATAATATAAAATATATGATACATATAAAATATAAATAGACTAGTATACATATATAAAATATATGTATACTAGTCTATTCGATTAACTGTCAGTTTTTTATATTAGTTAATTGAATCAGAATTGGTACCTTTGATATTTTAAAATACTGAATCAACCAATTTTCTTAACTGGAATTTTCGATTCAGTCTTGTCGGATGAATTTGGTTTTTCTTGCTCACCCCTAGATTGTGTCAGGTCAGGTCGGGTTTGAAAAATGCCAACCCAATTTTCAGTTTTCACTTTGGGTTCGTTTAGATTGAAATATCAATCAATGCGACCAAATCAGGTCAGTTCATTTTCGATCCAATTATAAATGAAACCAATTAAATCCAAAAACATTCAAGATAGATGTTTAGCATTCCTCTTAACTTGCAGTAGAATTTTTTGATAAAAAAATTCTTAAACTACCCCTATAGTGTTTAAGTAAAGTTAAGTGATGTTTTTTTGAGAAAAATTTCTTAAACTATTCTTACTGTTTGCTACCTTACTGTTTCTAAAATTTGACCTTACCCGTAAGTGATAACATAAATAAAATATCGAATTTGTTCTTCACTATTCATCAAATTTCAAAATAAAATCCAACTGATGATCAATTTCGATGATGATGCCTGATCTCTTTTTCCCGTAAACTGTGTGTTTCGCCACCGTAAGATGGTGAAACAGCCATTTTCCGATGAAACGCCTAGGGGCGTTCACTAAAACTCGTCGTTTGTTTTGGACTTAATGTGTTTTCTGAAACAAAGGATCATCCCACTCCTAGACTCTTTGTTCTTTAAAAACCATTGGCCATTGGTGACCAAATGCGTCGGTTTGTCTATAAACATTAACCTCCGACACTGTTCCGGCAAGGAACCTGATTTTTCGCAGTCAAAACCGCCCTTTTTCTCCAAAACAAGGGAGCATCTTACTCCCTTCACTTTAATAATCACCAACCATTGGCAACCAAATGGGGAGCATCTTACTGCACAAAATTTCTAGAATCTGACCCGGATTCATTGTCTTCTTAACCCGTTTTTTCTATAGTTGTCGTTCGACACAGCGACCATAGTAGTGAAACAGGGTACCTTTTTTCTGGGATTTTCCCGATGGAAAACAATGATCGGTTCCTAGAACTACGTCGGCGACCATGATTTCTGTAAAAATCAACGTTGGCAGCCCAAGAACAAAATAGTTAACACTCCACCGACCTGGAGCGGCTATGAACAARCGAGGGGTGGTCAGCTCGGCGAAGCGAAGGGCCTTAAAATCTTAGAGAAAGAACGGCGGGGAAATTTTGACTGGCACAACCAGTCAGTTCCCTATGAGAGAAGATGATTCAGACGGATTCCCAACCAGCCCATCTTAGCACGATAATGCGCTCTTTGCGTGCACTAGCCAATGAAAGAGACAGGCAGCGCGCCACCTTACATAACTAGCCTAAATAAATGTCTGCCATTGTCAGTAGTATGGGAACTAAATCCAGTTCCATCACTGAACAAGGAGAAGCAAGTCCTGATAGTCGAAATATAGAACAAAATGGTGACACCCTGCTAACTATACAGAAAGTTGATCTACATGGGGATATTTCTGCAAGTGAATCTCTTCTCAGAATGGAAGATCAGAAAAGACTAACGGAAGCGCTTCTGGAAAGATTTAAAAACTCGCATTTTTTTTGTTTGAACCACAGAATCAGCTGAGCCATTTTGGTAAAAAAGAAGTACATCAGGATCATTTTTTGAATCATCTGAGATGGTTGGGGAAAAGTTAATTGTATTGTGCTTTTTCCATCTTTCCTACTCCTCTGTTTTGCTCACTCGTTCTGAAAGTCCACCGCTGCCACTGCGACTTACCGTATCAGCGAACCATCGCTCTCTCCCCTCTTCCTCATTCTCTTCCCTCTTATTTCCTCTATATCACTCCCTTTGCTTACTCTCTCCCCTAGCTGGACTGGTTCTCTTCTGTAACCGGGAAACAGAGGTAGAGGATGACTTGAAACGTCATCGACAAGGATCGAAGAAGAAGAACTTTGGCGACTGGACCGGCCCTGCTGACATTCAAGTCAAGGTGTATCGCCTCACACATTCGAGACATAATCCAGGTGGTGGTGTTTTAGGTACGGGGAAGAGAGGAGATCGAGCACGCCGGTTCCAACCACAGAAGTGGCAGAGGCACTTGGTGCCGTCTATGCGCATGGCTTTGCAACGGCCGTTCCCTAGGATGAAATCGTTGCTGAATCTGCCCAATATGCTGTTAAACCTCAACTGACAGAATCGTCACATCCCTGAATAAGAGCGGTCGTTCCCCTTTTTTTTTCTTCTTCTTCAACCCACAGCTCACCTCAAGCGATGATTTGGATCTAACACCCAAATTGCTGATTTTATACCAGAAATTCAACGTGCCTTTGGGTTTTCCGACAGTGAGATCAATGTTCAACGGGTGCTGCTGGAGCAGGTTTTTCTAAGGATGCCTGTGTTGAGACGAAGGGGAGGAGGGTAATATTGGGTTTCGAAAAAATTTTATAAGATACGTGAGGTCACATGTGCATAGATGTGATAGAGGTAGAGTTCATCAATTATCAGCAACAGTAGAAATATGACTAGACAATAGTGAAACAATAAGACTATACTTAGTCAATTTGGCAAGTAGTAAGACTAGTTTAAGAAATTTACGGTTGGAACATAAAAGTCGTTACCCAATAATGATATCATGTAAAGTAATTTGGCTGCAATTAGTTATACCCATTTTCCATATTCACATCCAACATATTAAAATCGATTTTCTTTTTGTTTGGGAACAGACAATCAAGGGTTTTATGATTGTTCTCCAAATTATATATATGATTAAGTGGTTCTGACACTAAAATCCTTTCTTGTTCTGGTTAGTTTGCATTTTTTTAAGCAAGCAAAGATCAAACTAACACTTAGCTTGAAAGGGAGTGCCAAGGACTATCATTCATGATACTTCAACATGTTGTCCACCAGGTTCAAATATCTCATTTATGATTAGCTCCTATAACCCTTATGATCCTTCCCATAATCACAAAAAGAGCATGCACCATGTATGTCTGCAAATAAAAAAATGAACGAGTAAAAAGATGAAAGGATATTTAGGCCATGTTTGGCTCAAGTCTCATCTTTTTTCATTTCTATTTAAGATAAAATTCTAAAATGGATAAGAATGTGTGGAATGAGAAAATATTGCAATGAGTCAAATACCTTTTTCCTAAAAAATGAATTATTTTCAAATTGATAATTGTCCTATATTGTTTCATTTTTACTCTTAAAAAAAACTGCATTAGTCATAAACCTCCGGTCTAAGTCTCCAAAATCATTGACATAGAATGTCCAGCGGTCAATGCCCGGCATAAGTTTCCACAGCAGTCCGCCAATAAACATTCATGGTGGTGGGTTTGTAGACTTAGGCCAGTAGTTTATGACCACTAGAATAGAGTTCCTTTAAAGAAAAAAAAATTAACAAGACGGGGCTGATTATTTTTCATGTTGCAAGCTATATCAAATTTTGTGCTATAGGATGATTTTTTCGTTATGAAAATAATGAGGCCCATGACAAAATTTTGTAACCAAACGTTTTAATGTTATTTATTTTTGTCCATTCTTATTCAAAATAAATAAGAATTAAAAAAATGAAATTTAGAGCAACGAATCAAATATAACCTTCAAATTTGAAAGATTCTTTTATTACACTTAGTCAAATATGATAAAACAATAGTGTTAATTTACTAATTAGACTTAAAGATCAAAATATTTAAACTACTATTAACAAACATTAGCGTTATATAATGTATTAAAATATTATTATTTAACTTTATGACCTAAACATAAAGCCAAGGCAAATATCGACATTATATATAATTTATAATATTACAGGTTTATCCATTCGACCCGGACAGCTGATCTACTGGAAAAAATGAATCAGCCTCCAAATCGGGTTTTAAAACACAGGTTACCAGTAACCACTGCCCCAAAACATCAGAGGAAAGTCATGCCTATGGGCTAGCCCATAAGATGTACCAATCTGCTTGGATCAGTTCTGTCAATTAATCAGATTCAGATAACTGGGCAGAAATCAGCATGGTTTTTAAAAATGAACTAGTGATTGAACCGGTTAGGGGTCTGATTATTAGTTTGAACGGTCCAACCGTTTAACCCGAATGACTAGTCCATTCAGACAAAAAATAAAAAAATAAAAAAATTAGAAAACGGTCAAAACCATTCAAACGGTTAATCAATCAGTTCAGCGGTTTATTGACCAAAATCAATGGTTTTAAAGGAAAACAGAAATGACTGATTCCCGGTTTTCCGGTCCGACCGTCCGGTCCGGTCCGGTTTTGAAAACCATGGAAATCAGGACTTCGGTGAAGTCATGCAGGTTTGATTGACACTATAACCCTGCTGTGCTGGTTGGTGTGATGGGCCGTCTGTAGGCCATGAAGACTCAAAGGCCTCGATCCGGTCTCACATCACTTATTGGTGGGCCATCAACTCGCAACTGCTTCAGAGGGGAATAAAAAGTAGTTGGACTTTGGGTGAAAGTGGCCCATCCATCAGTTGTGCTAAGTTGTTTCGAGGACCATTACATATGCCTGATCCTGACTATCAGATCCGTTTAAAGCTTACTCAGGACTGATATGACTCGTACCAACAATCACAAGGCACATTTGGACGGTTCATATGCTGAGACGACCTCAAGTCCTCAACAGATTTTCACTAGATTTTATAAAGAATGCAGAAGGGATGCGTAATACGCACTTCTTGCTGTTGGTTATTTTATATTTTATATATTTTATATTTTATTTTTTAATTTTCCCGGGTGATTATTACTCATGGAAAACAACGGATCCCCCTTTGAAGTTTCAACCTTCAACCTTCAAAACCTACGCAGGCGTTTGTCAGTCTTTCGACCTAAAAGAAATCAGGCTAAAAATTCCGTAGAAGCTTATATTTGATTCTTCAGTTCTCTTCCGTCAACGGCGTTACTCAAAACCCTAATTCGATCAAAAGTTTTCCTCTAAGCCACTAGCAAAGCTTCTTCGTGTACCAGTCTATTATCGACCGGATTTTTACTATGTCTTCAATTCTTTTGCTTTTGCTTCTACTTTATTTCAGCTTCGGAGTATCATCTATTTCTATCGGATCTCGGTCGATTCTTCGCTCTCTTGGTGATCCTGATCCTCCCGATGCCGCAGTAGATTTGAATATCACTAATTTCGATAAAGTTCTCAGGGACTCTCCGGCTTCGTTCGCCGTCGTTGAATTCTTCGCTCATTGGTGGGTATATCCTGATCCATTTCATATGTTGTTCATCATAAATAGAGTTCACTATGGATTTTGAAGCAGTGGGAATATTATGTTTTGATTTTTTTGGCCTTCATATGAACTTTATCGTCCATGTATCATTGAAGATCTTATCTTTCACCTATCTCGAGTTTGAATTGGAAAAATACTATTTTTATTATTTTTCTTAATTTACTTAACAACGCATATAAAAATTACTGAACTATCTAGCTTCTATTAACGGCCTATAAACGAGGGAAGGTGTGCAAAGGCAATATTAGAATAAAAAATGAGAGAGAAAAGATTGTATTCAATCGGTTGGAACTTCTTTGCTGCCTGACCAGGTTAGCTAGATAGCCAGCAAACTGCGAGTTGGCACTTGCACCATGGGCTGCTTACTTGTGTCGACAAGATATGATAAACCACACGAGATCTTTATTTACTAATTTATCTTTGTTAACTTAGTGAGTAATATTTAGAGATCTATAAACAAGGGAAAATATACAAACAAAGCATTGGAGTAAAAAATAAGAAAAAAAGAATGTATTCGATCAATTGGAATTTCTTTGGTGCCTCACCCAGTTAGCTAGGCAGCAACAGACTGAGAATTATCATTGTAATGATTCCATGGGCTGCTCGCTTATGGTGGAAAGATATTGAGTCATTGGAGGGGTACAAGCAAGATAAGATCAATGGTATGGTTGAGGAGGAACAATCTGGAGAATGTGAATGCTGTGAAGTGTGCAATGTTTTGATAGCTTGATCAGGATGCTCAGGTAAAAATGAATGAAGCGGGTCAAATTCAATTTATGGTTGGTGTCCTTAAAATGGTTTGTTATTTGTTTGGAACAGGTTCAGTGCTTAAAATAAGGGCTTTTTCTCACTGGGGTTCTGACATCTAAGATAGATCAAGGGAGCATTAGTATGCAATCATTTTCATGAGAAGTTTTTATATACTTAAAGATGTATATGGAGTTCAGTTTGTTATGCATAGGATGAAGAATAATACCAGATATTAGAAAAAATGATCAAATGGATCATGAGTTTTAAGCTCAACAACAACTGGAACAAGATTTTGGTCTTATAAGAGTGCAAACTCGAACTCAGCTTGACAACTTGGGCAGGTTTGGGTTGAGCACTTGTTAAGATTTGAAGGGGCCCAGCCCCAATTTATTGTAAATTCTTCAGATTGGGTATCTGACTTGCACCCTTATGTCTAAGCATTGGTGGACTAGGTCTGGAGTCAGTGCAAACTTGTCTAGGGTGTTTTTTTTGTTATATCAGTGGTCCACTATGTAGAGAACACTGATGTGGGCCCCACAGCTATGGTCCCACTGTGTTCGTAGGGTAGAATGTGTTCTARTCATCCTAGGGTTAKYTRGTGGTCAGTYGGTTATTTCAGTTGTTATTTATTTCAGTTTTATTTTGTTCTATTTGTTATGTAAATACTAAGGGCAGATCTGTCCTTTCCATGTAATGAGCATAACCTATAAATACTAAATAAAAGTGGCGGCGACAGAACATTAAGATTCTGCCCCTCCTTTCAACCCTTGTGTTCTACTGCTCTCTCTTCTCTTTCTCCTCTCTTCTCTATACTTTTTCTTCTATTTTCGGACCTGAAATCTATTAGGGTTCAAGGCTGATAGCAGTCTTGAACGTCTACTAGGAAAAACTGGGTAAGAAGTTGCTTAGATTGGTAAAATTGGGGTTCTTAGTGAGTGTAAGGAAGAGGAAGAGTATAGTGGTGGATTCTATGGTTTTTTTTTTTTTTTTTTTTTTTTTTGAAGGGCTATACAACCGGGGGGGGTAGTCCCTCCCCTAACCTAGGTGCAGGTGGGATTGATACCTAGTCTCCGCTACGACCAACAGGAGACCTTACCAACCCGCTGGTTGGCACCTTGCTTGCTAAGGATGAGTAGTTGGTCATGCAGATTAGGAGGTATTCACAGGAGTTGTTCTGTTTACTGAGGTAGGTTTGACTTACTTTCTCTCAAACCATATCTCCAAGATGGATGCTGGGGAGCCTTTAAGGTTGATTATTTTGGGCCTGCATTGAGTTCATTGACCAGCCTGGCCCATTCCGGACCCACATCAAACAAGCACGTAATTCAGGCTGGGCCTGGACCAAGCATGTTCATGTTCTAGGTCTGGAAGTTCTATATATATATATATTGTCATCATTATCTAAGCCTTATCCCAACTATATGGGGTTGGTTACAGGAATCATGTGCCATTCTGTTTTATTTAATGCCATATATATATACACACACACACACACACCTATACCTTAAGGGCTTTTAATATCCAGTAAAAACTTGACCCAGCCCATGATCATCCCTAGAAGCCTAATTGCCTGGCGAATATGGGGTTTTAGGTGTGAAAATCTATAGCAGATCATTCCTCCATTTTGGTAATATTTTACATGGACGTACAGTTTATGCAGCTTGGGAGTGGCTTTACTCTTAATGCCTATCTTGTACATCTTACTACTTTTCTTATAGCATAATCTCATACATGTTGCACTGTTGTTAAATTAAAAGAAAAGTAAAAAGAAAAAGAAATGAATGCTGCATAATTCTCTCCCTCCCTCCCCCTCTTTTTTAAAAATGGCCATTACCCAATGTTGGTCCAAGCTATCTAGGGTCTTGGGAGGGTTGGACTGGATGCAGACCTAACCTCTTTTGGTAATTTTTTTTTGGGCACAAAATGGCTTCTCTTTAACTTGGATTTGCATTCTTACCAGTCACCTCTCATGTTTGTCAGCCTAGTATTTTACCATTATTCCTAGTAATGGTCCCCTTCTCTCTCTCCCCTTACATGAAGGATAAGAGTAGTACAATTTCCATTTCCCCAACAAGGATGGGCATGGGAAAAGCCATAATGGCTATTCTTCAAGCATAAAGTGTAGTGTACAATAAACGAAGCATTTTCTATCCCAGGATGGACTCTCAAGACCCTTGATGGTTGGGACTGGCATTGGGCAATGGCCTTCTTGATACAAGGTGGGTGGCGGTGCTTAGTGGCTTCCATTCTATTGTTAAAGACTAGTGCATTACCTTATGCATGGCTAGTTGGGTGGTCATATTAAGTCAAAATCCAATAAGAAATAGTTTCCTTTATCTAAGCAACCTTGAACTGGGGGAAACCTTGGAAGTGAATTACGAGTATTTCCCATTTCGACATGATGCAGTTGGCAGGGTCCTAGATCTCATTGGTAACACCTAAACCATATTGCTGGAGAAAAATCTAGTGTTGGCACAGATTACCTTTTGTCAATATCATGATAATAATAATATTTATGATGGATCACAAGAGGAAATTCTTTTAGATCATGCTTGTCATATTTATTAAAGAGATCATACATGAAGATAAAATCGTCTGAGGATCCCAAAGTTTACACACATATAGGGACAAACATCTAGATCTGGGGGAGTGTCAATGTTCAAAATTAGATACAAGCTACTATAGCCCTTTCGTGCTGGAGATTGTGTGTGTTAGTGTCGAGTATGTAGGGGTAGTTCTGTCTTTGTGCTTGTGTTTAGGTGCTGATGTGTAAGTTTTTGTTAGATTAATGTCCCTAACTTAAGTAGGGGCATATGTGATTTTTCCACATTATTTTATGAATATAAAATACATCTGGCTGAATGGGAGAGTGAACTTTTTTTCTCTCATTCGAACCAGAATCTTTTCTCCTTGTTTCTCTTTCTCTCTCTCTCCTCTCTTCTCTCTCTTCCTTGACTGTTATCAGTCTAACAGGCAGACCGAACACTAACATGGTATCAGAGCTAAACTGAGCAAATTGGATCTGCCCAGAATTCTGTTATCTGTGCACCCAGCCTAGGGTTTTCTCTTATTTTCTTTGCCATCAGCTAGAAATAAGGGACAGGGCTGAAAAGGAGTGATTGCCCTCTTCCCTTGGAGCTTTCTATGCCTCCAGTTGTGGTGTTTGTGGTCAGTTGCTGCAGTTTCAAAGAAGCCCTCCCCTAATCAATGAAGAGAAGAGGGCTGATTCGTGTGGTGCAGTGGGTGTCTTGTGTGGTCTGATTCTCAGTGATCAGGTAAGAGGTTTTATGCATTTTTTTTGTGTGAATCAAATGAGAAGTCTATTTCAGACTGTATGGTGGGATTTCAGATTGTAGAGTGCTAGGGTTTGTGCACCCTTCAGTGTGATTCGAAGGGGGGGGGGTTCCTCAAACAGTGTTGGGAAGTTTCAGGCAGTCGTGGAGTTGGGTTTGTGGTTAAAGTGTGCAATTCACAGCAGTAGTAAGTGCTGAAATCAGGGTGTAGTGTGACCTAGTGTGCAGTTTGCCAAATTCAGCAATGGGAGACAACAATGATAGCAAGATTAGTGTGATGGTCCCTACTAACTACCTGAATGTTCAAATGACCTCCATTAAGCTGAATGGAGAAAATTATGTACCTTGGGCCAAATTTGTAGAAGTCTTTCTTAAGGCAAAGAAAAAGGTGAAGCACATAAGGGATCAAAAACCTTTCGTCGATTCTCCTGAGTATGATGATTGGGAGCAGGCAGATGCACAGATCATCACATGGTTATGGAATAGTATGGAACCCAAGATTAGTATAAATTTCATGTTCCTTGATACTGCCAAAGAAGTGTGGGACCATGCTAAGAAACTATATTCTGGTCAAGACAACACAGAGTATATCAGTTGTACCAGGAATACTTTAATTTACAACAGGGTAATTAGAGTCTTGAGGAGTACTATTTTAGTATGAGAAACATTCTTAATGAATTGAATGTTTATCACCCCCTCACTTATGATGTCAAAATTCAGCAACAACAGAGAGAACAACTTAATGTCACTCAGTTTTTGGTGGGGCTGAAATCTGAATATGAACCAGTGCGTGCTCAGATACTAGGAGGGTCAGCTCTCCCTTCCTTAGAAGAGGTGTTTGCTCGACTTACAAGGATTTCCATTGGATCTACTGAGAACCCTAATATTTTTGATAGATCAGCCCTAGCAGTATCTAGAGGCCGTGGGGTTAGATGTAGAGCTCGGGGAGCTCAGTCTGGTCGTAGTGGTAGTAGTGGACCGACATATGGTCGAAGTGGTGGTAGTGGACCTACATATAACCGTGGTGGTGGTCGTACTGGAGGTTGAGATTCAGGGGGAGCCCGTGGCAGAGGACGTAGTTCGGGTCCAAGGAGGTGTACACGCTGTGGTATGGATGGACATGCCATCAATTATTGCTATGACTTGCATGGTCCACCTTCAACTTGGGCCAATCATGCCGTGACCAGTGACAGTAGCTTCAGACAGGAGAGCCATTTAGTTGATCAGGTACCTTCAACATCCACAGATGTTGCTAGGAAGGAGATGATGAGTATTCCCTGTGATGAGTATGAGAGGTATCCACAAATGTTGTTGGGAAGGAGATGATGAGTATTCCCTGTGATGAGTATGAGAGGTTAGTATAGGCCACATCTCAGTAGAACACAATCACTCTTGCACACTCAGGTATGGCTTGTCTGGCATCCATACCCCATCCCTGGATTATTGGTTTTGGAGCCTCCGATCACATGACTAGAACTTCAAGTGTGTTTTCTTCCCTCTCTCATTGCTCAACATCACAATTTGTTACCCTTGCTAATGGTTCCACATCCTCCATTTGTGGTGTTGGTAATGTTGACCTGGACCCTGTGTCCTTATCCTCAGTTTTGTATGTCCCTAAATTTCCTTTTAATCTTATGTCTGTTAGTAAATTGACCAAGTCTCTTAATTGCTCTATTACCTTTTACCCCTCTTCGTGTGTTTTTTAGGATTTCAAGACGGGGATGAAGATTGGTGGAGGGCATGAAGTTGGTGGATTGTATTATCTTGATGGTGATGGAAGTACGTCAACAGCTCTCCAGTCATCCCTCTCTCCTCTCCAGTGGCACTATTGATTTGGTCATCCTTCACTAAAAGTTTTGAAGTTTTTGGTTCCTTCATTGAGTCATCTTTCTTTTTTGGATTGTGAGTCGTGTTAGTTGGGGAAACATCATCGTGTTTCCTTTTAGTCCTAGATTTGATAATCGTGTATTGAGTCCTTTTTCTTTGGTTCATTCAGATGTTTGGGGTCCTTATAAAGTGATGCTATACAATGGATATAAATATTTTGTCATTTTTGTTGATGATTATTCAAGGATGACGTGGTTTTATTTAATGAAAGCAAGAAGTGAATTGTTTACCATTTTCCAAAAGTTTTATGCTGAGATTTGCAACCTATTTGGTGTTCACATTAAAATTTTTTGTTCTGATAATGGCCGTGAATCTCTCTTCATCATTTCAGGACTACCTAGACCAATATGGCATTATCCATTAGACCATGTACCTACACCCCACAACAAAATGGGGTGGTTGAGAGAAAGAATTGTCACCTCTTGGAAACAGCTCGGTCCCTCATGCATCACATGAATGTTCCCAAAACCTTTTGGAGTGATGCAATGCTTACCTCCTGCTTCTTGGTTAACCGGATGCCCATGTCTATCCTTGATGGTCATTCCCCATTCACCACATTGTTTCTTACCTTGTCTCCGTTTCCTCTCTCCTTGAGTTTTTGGATGTGTTTGTTTTGTTCATAATTTGGGGCCAAGAATGGAGAAGTTAGATGCACGGTCTTGGCTATTCCCGGACTTGGAAAGGGTATAAGTGTTATCACCCTATCTCTCGACGTTCCTTTGTATGTGCTGATGTTACTTTCTTTGAGTCTACTCCATTCTTCTTGGGGTTCGGTGATGTTTCTCCCTCCTCATCACCTCCTCCCCTTCCTCTTCCAGTTGTGGACTCTGTTCCTCTTGTTCCCATAGTGACCAAGTCTTTGCCTCCGGTGCCACCACTTGTTGAACGACCACCGATCCATCACATGTATACACATCGCCCACATGTACCGACACCTCCTCCAGCTTCATCATCATTGACAGATCCGGCAACTGTTACCACACCAGCTCCGACCCCAGTATCTGATCTTGATCTTCCCATTGCCTTGCGGAAAGGTAAGCGCAGTTGTACCCTTCATCCTATTTTAATTATGTTTTACTGACTCACCTTTTCACTTCCTTTCGCCAGTTTATCTCTTTGTTATCCTCTGTTGTTATACTTAAGGATGTCCAGGAAGCCCTTGCCTCTCCAGGATGGTGCCGTGCAATGGAAGAAGAACTCTCAGCTCTAGCTCATAATCATACATGGGAACTTACCACTCTTCCTCCTGGTAAGCAGGCTGTTGGTTGTAAGTGGTTTTATATGGTTAAGTACTTACCTGATGGTAGAGCGGCTAAAAACTAGATTGGTTGCCAAAGGGTATTCCCAAACCTATGGTATTGATTACACAGAGACTTTCTCCCTGGTTGCTAAGATTGGTTCAGTCCGTGTTGTGATTTCTTTTGCTACGAGGTATGATTGGACCCTCTATCAGCTTGATATCAAGAATGCCTTCTTGCATGGTTTGGCAGATTTAGTGAGGTAGTAAAGAAGTTTGGTATGAAACAGTGTCAAGTTGACCATTTCGTCTTCAGTCATGACTCTCAGGTAGGGAAGATTCTATTAGTGGTGTATGTAGATGATATTGTCATTACCGAAAATGATAAAATGGGCATTGACAGGTTGAAGATCTTTTTGCAGGAACATTTTCAGACAAAGGACCTTGGTAAATTGAAGTATTTATTGGGGATAGAAATAGCAAGGTCCAAGCATGGTATTAACTTGTGTAAGAGGAAATATGCTCTTGATTTGCTTGAAGAAACARGTTTGTTAGGTGCTAAACCAGCTGAAACTCCTACGGAAACAAACACTAAGCTGAGCAGTGATATGGGTGCAGTGTTTGAAGACCCTAGCAGATACCGGCGGCTGGTAGGCAAACTGAACCACCTAACCATCACTCGGCCAGATATTTCATTCGCAGTTAGTGTGGTAAGTCAGTTCATGCAGAAACCTTTGGTTCCACATTGGGATGCGGTTATAAGGATTGTAAGGTATTTAAAGGGGGCTCTTGGTCGCGGTTTGATATACAGAAGTGGTGGAAAATTTGAAATAGAAGGATATATTGGTGCTGATTGGGCCGATTCTATATCTGATAGGAGATCTACCATAGGCTATTGCACTTCTCTTGGGGGTAATCTGGTGACATGGAAAAGCAAGAAGCAGATAGTGGTGGCAAGAAGCAGTGCATAGGCAGAATATAGAGCTATGACACATACTACTTGTGAATTAGTGTGGCTAAGGAACCTTCTACAGGAGATGGGATACACTGTTGATACTCCAATGAAGCTCTACTGTGACAATCAGGCTGCAATTCACATTTCCTCTAATCCGGTGTTTCATGAGAGAACTAAACACATAGAGGTTGATTGTCACTTTGTTAGAGAGAAGGTGTTGAGTGGAGTGATAGACATTGCATATGTCAACACAGGGAACCAGTGGGCAAATTTGTTTACTAAAGGGTTGAGTTGGGGGAGAGTGGACTACATATGTAACAAGTTGGGATTATATGATATATACTCTCCAGCTTGAGGGGGAGTGTTAGTGTCAAGTATGTAGGGGTAATTTTGTCTTTGTGCTTGTGTTTAGGTGCTGATGTATAAGTTTATGTTAGATTTAATGTCCCTAACTTAAGTAGGGGCATATGCGACTTTTTTCACATTATTTTAGTAATATAAAATACATCTGGCCGAATGGGAGAGTGAACTTTTTTTCTCTCATTCGAACCAGAATCTTTTCTCCTTGTTTCTCTTCTGCTCTTCTCCTTTCTCTCTTTCTCTCCTTCTCTCTTTTCTCTCTCTTGACTGTTATTAGTTTAACAAGCAGACCGAACACTAACAGTGTGAATTATCTTTACCAGCAGTTTTCTATGGGTAAATACATGACAGAAGCAACTTCCTTATTGTTATCCTTTTCCTTATTTCTTTCCCTTTTTCTTCTTTTTTATTAACCCCAAGACCAAAGGCAAATCGAACTTGAATGCTGCTGTCCTAGGAAGAAGCACTTCTTGTGTCAAAGAAATGAAAGGAGACAGCCCCGGGTTGTAATAAATTCCTAGTGGATTTCTAAAAGAGATGTTGCCATATAATAGGTGCCGATTTTGTGGAGGTGATAAAGGATTTTCATGCAAATGCTACCCTTACAATGGTTACAAACTCATCCTTCATTTCCTTGATTCCTAAGAAGCAGGGAGCCTTGGATATAAGGCAAGGGGACCCCTTATACCTTTACTTCTCAACCTTCATTTGGAGGGGGAGGTCATCTAATGGCTCTAGTGGTATCGACGTTCTAACCCTCAGATTGGGTGGACGGAATTTACAGAGGCCATCTGTCACCATTTCAGACCATCAGGGTTTGATAACTTTGATGAAGCTCTGTCGAGACTTGAACAAATGGGGATGGCGAGTGCCATGAACTCCCGAACATCTCGGGAGAGAGCTCTCCCTCAAAACGGCCATCTCCCGTCGATGGGGGACTACAACTAAAGAACTTAGAGAAGACAAGGGAGAGGGGGTGGGGAGTGTTGAGGGCAGTCACTGGGGAAATGGCTCTCCCCATGAAAGCGCCGCCTCGGCGTTGCCGAGGGAGCCTGAGGGATCTCCTCTCTCCGAGGGTGATGCCGTGGAACTCGTTGTCGTATCAATAGGGGGGAGTGCTGCTCGAAGGGTGGCTGATGCTGGTGTCCTACGTTCGGAGTTTGACAGCTCCTTGGATGTGTGCCAGGTCAAATCCCTGGCGAAGAGGTTCCATATACGTTAGTCTTACAGCCTGAGGGTCTCTGACGTGGACGATAGGCCGTGGACCCCCGAGGAGGGGGAAATCTGTATCTACCAGCATTTTTTAGAGTCTGGCCTTAGGTTTCCCCTCCCAACCTTAATCTCTGAACTGCTGGAGTGGTATGGCATCACTATTAGCCATCTCGTACCTAACGCCCTTAGGACCATCGTGGCAATGATGGTGTGGGCTCGGCTCAGGGGCGTGGAGTTGATGTTGAGACTATTCCGCACCATGTTTGTGCCAAGAGGCCGACATGTATTACTTCCACCCGAGGAGAGGGAAGCCAGTGCACAACCCCTCTTCCGTTCACGGGTGGAAGGACAAGTTCTTCTACGTCTCCTGCTACGAGGGCTGGCGCTTCAGGTTCGACTGGGGGGAGGCCCTTGTCGTCATCAAGAGATGTCCCCCACCGCTTCGAGACGAAGAGGCTGCAGTAGTAGCTCATCTACTTGTGATGGGGACCTTCCAGGCGAAGCCATTGGTGGAGGAGGAGGTCCCCCTAGTCTTCACTGGGATTAGCCCAACCCCCCTCGGTAGGAGAGGTTCTGTAGTTAGTGCGTCTTCCACGTTCTTTTCTTTTTCTTTTTGCTGATGTGCTAACTACTTTCCTTTGCTGTTTCGTAGAAGTGTCGATGGACATTAAGGAATGCTTATTGGCGAAGGCCCGGGCGAACCAGGCCAGAGGACAGATGCCGAAGAGGCTTGGTGATGAAGCTGCCCCTGCCCCGGTGAAGGGGGGAGATTTGCAAGTACCCACCAAGGGGAAGTAGTCAGTGGTGGCACCGAAGAGGACTGCGGAGGTGCCAAAGAAGTCCACCTCCGGGGGGGGAGAGGTGCTGAAGAAGCCCACCACCTGGGAAGAGGCGCCGAAGAGGCCCACGGAGGGGAAGAAGAGGCCCGCCATTGACACACTGAGGGAGGAGCCCCCATGGAAGCTTGCTAACACAGATAGGCAGTTCGAGGAGGTGGTGCGGAGGTCCACGCCTGGGGAGCGCCCATATGGGCCTTTGTCAGCCCCTCCGTCAGTACAAGGCGCCTTCGAGAGGACCGAAGGGGCTGGTAAGACTTTCCGCCCCCAATGGCAGCTCCGAGAGGGGGACTCCATCCGTGACGAGGGGGTAAGCAAGGAGCTGGTCAGCGGATCCATCCTGCCAAGGGACCGCTACCGCCTTCTGCAAAGCGACCACAAATCTATTTACGACGGGGGCTTGTACCACTTGGCCGAGGTAAGACCTTCAATATTTCATCATGTATATGTTTCTTTTTATTTTTTATTTTTGCTGATGAGTTTTGTGGCAGGCTTATCTGCATTTCGTCGGCTTTGGGGACCGAACAAGGCGGGCCATGGGTCACGCCGACAAGGCCGAGAAGGAGAAGAAGGCCGCGGAGGAGAAGCTCCAAAAGGTAACTGCCGCTGCCGAGGAGAAGCACCAGAGGTTCCGCAAGGCGCTTTTGGACGAACAATCGCTTCGGGATCGCCTTGAAGCTCAGCTGAAGGAGGCGCGGCAAGGGCTCCCCAAAGAGCAAGTAGAGAGGGTGCGGCTGGAGAGCATCGTCATGGAGACGGAGAGACAAGCTGCCGAGGCCGAGGCGAAAGCTGATGAAGCCCTAACTTCGGTAGAGGAGTCAAAGAAGGCAGTGATCGAGGCAGTGGAGGCGTACAAGAAGTCTTCCGACTACCTGGATGCGTTGGCGGAGTATGCTTCATCGTCTTACCTCGACGGTATTGAAGATACCAAGAAGGCGCTCCTATTAGTGCTGTTGGATTTTGATGTCGAGGGACTACAAGTGATCCCTGACGCTCCTGTCGAGTCTCCCCAGGCGTAGACTTTCCCCCTTATCTTGCTCTATTGCTGTAATAGTTGCCATCTGTTTTGTTGTTTTTTTTTGAACACAATACAACATTTTATAAAGGCTGTACAAGATCAAAATTGAATAGTGAATGAAGCCATTTTTTGTGTATACTGTGTTTTGTGTATGTTGTTTCGTTCCTTTTTTTTTTCTCTTTTTTTTTGTGTGAGAGGTCCTTGCTCCTCCGAAAGGTTGAAACCACGATACACAAGGCACACACAATTCAGCTGTAGTATTCGTTTATTTGCACGCTCATCTTGGCTTGTCGGGATATTGGGAGTCGAGGCGGAGTCATACGCTCGAGGCGGGGCTTGCTTGGCCTCCAAATCCCGTGCTATCCCAGGCAAGTTTGAAGAGACCTGGCACCCTGGCCGAGGTCTAGGGCCGAAGTATACCACCGAGGTACTTGGGTGGATGAAGAGCCACGACGGAATAGCACCATCGGGGTGCAGCTCCCTTGACTCGTTCTTGCCAAGTGTTTTCTCGAGGGAGGCTGAGGCATCCCATTGGTGAAGCCGAGGTCTCTGTCTTTTAATTTTCTTTGCGCTAAGTGCGGATAGCCGAGGGGGTCACCATACTCCGAGGTGACAAGGTGACGAGGTGAAGTGAAGAGGAACTTTGCTTCATTCATTCATTACTTTCATAAAAAAATTACATTCATCTGTAGTACATCCGGAAGTTCTTCGAGTTCCACTTCTGAGGGACGAATCTTCCATCTAAGTTTTCCAGCTGAAATGTGTCGGGGCCGAGAGCTTGCTTAATCCGGTATGGGCCTCCCCAGTTGGGGCCCAACTTCCCTACTCCAGGTTCGAGAACCATGACCTTTCTGAGGACAAGGTCTCCCTCTCTGTAGTGCCTTTCTTTCACTCTGGAGTTGTAGTAGTGGGCCACTCGTTGCTGATAGGTAGTCATCCTAATCTGTGCTTGTTCTCGGGTTTCTTCTAGCAGGTCTAAGTTTGCTTTGAGCGCCTCATCATTCTCGTCCTCGGTATACCCTTGGATCTGAATCGTTGGTTGGCCAATCTTCGTTGGGATCACTGCTTCCGTGCCGTAGGTCATGCTGAAAGGGGTTTCTCCCATCACTTTCCGAGGTGTGGTTCGGTACGCCCAGAGGACGCTGTGTAGTTCGTCGGCCCAAAGGCCTTTAGCTCTATCCAACCTGGTCTTCAGTTCGTCCAGGATGGTTCTGTTCATGACCTCGGCCAGGTTGTTCGTCTGGGGGTACCCCACCGAGGTGTACTGTTGCCTGATGCCAAGGGAGGTGCACCATTCTCGGAATTTAGCGTCATCGAATTGTTTTCCGTTGTCCGTGACCAGCATGTGGGGGAGGCTGAAGTGGCAAATAATGTTCTTCCAAAAGAAGTTTTGAATTGCCCGCACAGTGATAGTGGCTAGGGTTCAACCTCCACCCATTTAGTGAAGTACTCTACAACAATGACGAGGTATTTCTTGCCTCCCGTTGCCTGAGGGAAGGGGCCGAGGAGGTCCATCCCCCACTTGGCAAAGGGCCAGGGGCTGTTGATGGCAGAGGTTGGCATGTCTCTGACACTGATCACATTTCTGCACTAGCTCGACCACATCCTTGTGAAGTGTCGGCCAGAAGTACCCTTGCCTTAATGTTTTCTGGGCTAGGGTCAGACCACCGAGGTGATTGCTGCAGATGCCTTTGTGAATTTCTCGGAGCACGTACTCACCCTCCTCCCTACGGAGGCATTGGAGGTAAGGCAAGGTGAAGGAACTATACAACTTTCCTTCTAGTAAAGTGTAGTGCGCTGCTTGTCGTCAGAGTTTCCGGGCTTCGTTCCTGTCATCGGGTAGTCGCTCTGTCAGTAGGAAGTCGATGATAGGATCCATCCAAGACCGTTCGGCCTCCACGGGTAGGATTTGGATGTCCTCTATGGAGGGCCGGGCTAGTCTTTCCACGCGCACAGTGCGGCCGAGGGCCGCATCCGAGGTGCTCGCCAATTTGGAGAGGGTGTTGGCTCAGGAGTTCTCGGCTCGTGGGACTTACTGTAGAGAGAAGCATTGGAAGTGGCGGGCTAACTCTTGAACTTCAGCGATGTACTTAGCCATGCTTTGTTCTCTGGCCTCGTACTCACTGTTGACTTGATTCACCACCAGCTGCGAGTCGCTGAGGACTTCGACGTGCTTGGAGCTGAGGTCTCGGGCGAGCTGCAACCTCGCCAAGAGGGCTTCGTACTCGGCTTTGTTGTTGGATGCAGGGAACTCGAATCTCAACGTATAGTCTATGACGATATTGTTGGGGGTAAGGAGAATGAGGCCTGCTCCACTCCCCTTGCCGTTGGATAAGCCATCAACAAAAAGTCTCCACACGGGTGGGGGGGGGGACCTCCTCGGCCGATCGTGCTTCTTCTGGCTCATCTTCGCGAGGCTGGCCTAGGGGCCTACTGAAAGTGCTTTCTACTACAAAGTCAACCAAGGCTTGCGCTTTGATCGCGGGCCTTGGCTGGTACTGTATGTCAAACTTCGATGGTTCTATTGCCCACTTAATCAGGCGTTCTAAAGTCTCTCGCTTGGCGAGGACAACCCTAAGGGGCTGATTTGTTAGGACCGCTTCGAGTGGGCTTGGAAATACGGCTTGAGCTTTCTGGCCGAGGTGACGAGGGCGTAAGCTAGCTTTTCCACTTCGGGGTACCGGGTCTCAGTGTCGTTGAGGACCTTGCTGACATAGTATACAGGTGTCTGAACTCCGTCATCTTTCACCGGGACCGAGCTGACGGCCTCGTCTCCGGTTGATAGGTACAAATACAGGGTTTCCCCTGATACTGGCCGAGCGAGGAGCGAGAGTGAGGCGAGGTATAGTTTGAGCTCGTCGAAGGCACGCTGGCACTCCTCTGTCCATTGGAAATCTTTTAGCTTTTTGATGGCGTGGAAGAAGGGAAGGCAGCAGTCTGCCAACTTCGACATGAAACGGTTGAGGGCGGCTATCCTGTCGGTGAGTCTCTGAGTCTCCTTTACTGACCGAAGGGGTGCCATGTCTAGATAGAGCTTCATGTTGAATTTAATGCCCCTTTGAGTGACGACAAAGCCTAAGAATTTCCCCGAGGTAACCCTAAAGGCACACTTGCTCGGATTGAGCTTCATGTTGAATTTACGCAGAGTATCAAAGGTCTTAGCCAAGTCCAAGGTGTGCGCTTCGGACTTCAGGCTCTTCACCACCATGTCGTCCACGTAGGCTTTGACGTTCCTCCCCATCTAATTCTTGAAAACCTTGTTGATAAGGCCAAACAACATCACTTTGTAGCAATACGTGTCTTGCTCAGTTATGAAAGATGTCTTCTCCTCGTCATTGGGGTGCATCTGGATCTGGTTGTACCCGGAGAAGGCATCCATGAAGCTGAGTAGTTCATACCCTGCAGTGGCGTCGACGAGGTGGTCTATCCTCGTTAAAGGAAAACTGTCCTTTGGGCAGGCTTGGTTAAGGTCTGTGAAGTCAATACAGATCCACCATTTCCCATTAGCTTTCCTTACCAAAACCACATTAGACAGTTAGTTGGGGTAAAGTACCTCACGGATGAAGCCGACGTCGAGTAGCTTATCAACTTCCTCTCCTCTAGCCTTACATCATTCCGGTGCAAAGTTCCTCTTCTTTTGCCGAACTGGCTTAGAGCTTGGGTCCACGCTTAGCCTGTGAGTAATGACCAAAGGGTCAATTCCGGGCATGTTAGCGGCAGACCAAGCAAAGACGTCGGCGTTAGTTCTGAAGAAACTTACCAGTTCAGATAGGCGTTCAGGGGGGAGGTTAGACCCGACGCGGACTGTCCTTTCTAGGGTTGACTTGTCCAAGAGAATCGAGACGAGGTCGTTCGCTGGTTGGCCTCGGCTCACTTGTTCTTCTCGGGGGTTGAGGCCTTACAGTGATAAGGCATCCTTATTCTTTCCCTTCAGTGCTGCCACGTAGCATTGGTGGGCGATCTGTTGGTTCCCACGAAAGACTCTGACGCCGTGCTCGGTAGGAAACTTAAGGGCTAGGTGATAAGAGGACATGGCTGCCCCTAGTGCATGAAGAGTTGGTCTTCCCATTATTGTGTTGTAGGGAGAGGCAACCTTCACCACTAGGAACTCATGCATCCAAGTCACCTGGTGTGGTGCTGTCCCTACCGTGATGGGCAGGGTAATCTTTCCTTCTGGCCTGGTGACGCTGCTGGAAAAGTTGACGAGGGGAGCGTCAGCTGGCTGGAGTCTCTCTGGCGCGAGCTTCATTCTCTCATAGGTGTCATAAAAAATGATGTTGGCTGGCAAGCCACTATCTACCAAGATCTTTTTTATAATAAAATTGGAGATGATGGTTGCGACCACGTGGGCATCGTTGTGGGGGATAGTAACCCCCTCTAAGTCCTCGTCGGTGAAGGCGAGGGCATGTGGACATCTTGGCCTCTGCGAAGCGTATGAGTACTTTTGCTTCTTCGGGATAGGTTCCTGGATGTTGAGCTGCCTGGAGTAGGCTTTTTGAGCCGAGGCCGAGGCTCCACCTGAGGCCATGCCCCCGACGATGACGTCGATGACGCCTGCCACTTGTTGGTGGTGGTGCTGGTGTTGCTACTGGGATGACGAGGTGTCGGCCTCTCCTCTGACGAACTGCTTGAGGTATCCTCGGTGGATGAGGGACTCTATTTCATTCTTTAGGTCGTAGTAGTCCTCGGTGTCGTGCCCGGTGCTGCGGTGGTACTTGTAGTACTTCCTAGGGTTCCCCCTCTTGGGGTTCCGCTTCAACTTCGTCGGCCACTTCACGAACTTCTCTTCCCCTATCTGCATCAGTATCTGAGTGTGGGTGGAGTTAAGTGGCGTATAGTCTTTGTAGGCCAAGGCTGGAGCCAGTGGCTTCTTGTTGTCTTTGCCACCATTGTTACCAGGGTGGCGCTGGTCTCCACCTTTCCTCTTCTTCTCCGAGGGCCCGTCGTGGCGCTCGACTACCCTTTCTTGGTCGTTCCTGGCCGAAGCCTCTTCGGTCGCAATGTATTTTTGTGCCTTTTTGAGGAATTCGAGTTTGGTCTTCGGTGGGGTCTTGGCAACTGAGCACTTGAGAGCCGAACTGGGGCAGAGTCCGCTAATGGCCGCGTGCATGGAGACCATAGGGTCGAGGTCTCGAACTTCGAGCTCCTCTTTCTTGAAGCGGTCGATATAAGACCGTAGTTTTTCACCCGACTCTTGTTTGAGCGACATTAGAAAGACTACGCTCTTCTGGCATTGTCTGCTGTTGATGAAGCGGGCGAGGAACAAGCTGGAGAACCAGCGACAAGCGGCCCCCCTGAAGGTAGCCTGGAAGGTCCGGCACGTCAAGGCGTCAGAATATCCGTACAATATCATGAGCGCTCTGAAACTCTCCAAGTGGTCATCGGGGTCAGTGCTTCTGTCGTACGTCTCCAGTGTGGGAGCCTTGAAGTGTTGGGGAAGAGGCTCCAAGATGATTTCCTGAGTGAATGCGTCCATGCGACCCGTGGAGTTGTCGTGACTGGTTGAGGTGTCGACTCGACTCTCCTTAACCTTGCGGGGCTCATCCTTAACAGCCCCAATCTCGGCTCGCAACTCGGCAATCCCTGGGTCAGCACGGGCATGGGCCCGACTTCTATCTTCGCGGACTCGATGGGTGCCGGCTCGGACTCCTGAATGCTCCGAGACAGGGTCGTGCGCTCCTCTGTGGGTGCGATGGTCGTTCAGAACGTCCCTGAGGTTTGAGACGGGAGGCAGAGTGGGATGGTGTCGGCTCTCGCCATGGGAGTGACCTCCAAGGCGACCGAACTGCTCGCTATCGTCCTGGGGGGCCTCCTTACGACGGCGGTGGTGCTACTCCAAAGATTGATGACTATCTTCGGATTGAGCGGGCACACTCTCCTTTCGGCTAGGAGGATAGACATTCCTTTGAGGTGAGTCCGGGAGGTGGTTATTGCCCGATTCTAATGGTTCGACCAGCAGATTACCGTGGCCGAGGGCCGGTACCTCAATGTTTTCGCGTCGGTCTTGATCCTCTAACACCCCAGCGGGGCGGTTGCCTTGAGAGGGACCTCTTGCTCGGGGGTAGACTTCTTCCATTCGTTGGGTGAGGGGGTCCAAACGATCGAGGACGGCCTGAAATTGTTCGTAGGTATCCAAGTCCGGGTTGTTCTTGGCTTTCCTCAGCATGACTTCCAAGCTTAAAGGGGTTTTGGGTCTAGAGTGTTATTATTGTTTATCCTGGAGTGGGGGTCGTCATAGCATCCACATTTCCCACGGACAGTGCCAATTGTTGCCGTGCGGGTTGGCCAAGGGCAACAAGGTAATTTCACTCTTCAGGTTCCGAGTGTTGGCTGAAGACCTCGAGGCCTCGGAAGAGGTTGACCGAAGCCGAGGACAGCGAACCAAGGCGAAGTACTCCTTTCGAGGACTATAGTAGCCGAGGACTGCTAGTCAAGGCGACGTCATGGGTGACCTGAGATACTGCAAGACAGGGAGTGTCAGAGACCTCGGGGTGGATACCTGAGGCGGAGGCTTCAACGCTCAAGTTAGTATGAGGTGTGAAGCATGGGGGGAGTGCGAAAGTGCTCCTGGAGAGAGTCCTCGGATGCACCGGATCTCCCTAAATTAATGCTAGGTAGACAATGTAGGTGTAGGAAGTAAATGAGAGAGTGATCTTGGAGTTACTACGTTCCAGCCCCTTTTAAGGGGCAGTTATCTCTTATTTATACTTGAGCATGCTGGTAGTAGGTGAAGATGAACGCCTTGGATGAGAGCCATACGAGTTCAGGCTGCAAGCCCTGGTGGTACGCCAGATAGTTATGTGATTGGCTCTGTACGGAGGCAGCAAGGCTCCCTCCTACTGTGGCTGACGTTAGCAGGCATTAGTGGGCTGGGCCAAGCTAACCCACATCAATGGGTAAATCAGATTAACCAAATGCAGTCATTTTATTGGGCTGGCACACCCATATACAGCAGCCCAAGTAGCACACACCTTTGTAAAAGAGGTGACCCGTTTGCATGGAACCCCACGATCCATTGTGACGGATAGGGACCCAACTTTCATGAGCCGCTTCTGGACTGCATATTTTAAAGCCCAGGGGACTCAGTTGAACCACACCACCAGTTACCACCCACAAGCCGACGGATAGTCTGAAGTTGTTAACAGGTGTTTGGAAACTTATTTGAGATGCTTCACGGGGAAAGGCCTAAACAGTGGATGAATTAGCTTCCATGGGCCGAGCTGTGGTACAATACCACCTATCACTCATCACTGGGAATGAGCCCATTTAAGGCACTGTTTGGGAGGGAACCACCTCTTATACTCCCCCTATGAAGTTGGGTCGACAGCAGTGGTGGAAGTTGAAGAAAAGCTACAACAGAGAGATGAAGTTTTGAAGTCTTTGAAGGAGCATTTGAACCGGGCCCAGCAGCAGATGAAGGCCCAGTATGACAAGAAGCATAGGCCGGTGACCTACCAGGAAGGAGAGTTCGTGTTCCTGAAACTTCAGCCCTACCGCCAAGTGTTAGTAGCCCATTGGAAGTGGCCTAAATTTGCACCTCGGTTTTTTGGGCCTAAATTTGCACCTCGGATAGTGGGCTGAGTAGGAGAGGTGACGTACAGATTGGACCTTCTGCCATCTTCTCGTGTCCACCCAGTCTTCCATGTTTCCCTACTAAAGAAGAGCATAGGATCTCACATGGATGCTAGCCCCACATTGCCTGAGTTCGATGAGGAGGGACACCTGCAGCCCGAGCCTATGGTGGTTCGAGATTTAAGGTGGGTAAAAAGGGGTAAAGCAGTGCACAAGGAAGCCTTGGTGGTTTGGAAGCACCTGCCCAAGGAGGATGCATCCTGGGAAGACTGTGACAATCTCAAGAAGATGTTTCCAGGCTTCAACCTTGAGGACACGGTTGTTTTGAAGGAGGGGCGAGTTGTTGGGGCCCCAGTGCATATGAAACCTCAGGCCCATACCACTAACCAGCCTGAGGACCAGCCCACATTGCCTATAGAGAGGCCCGCGAGGAGCACAGCATGATGAAGGAAGCCAAACGCCCGTCCATTCGCTTATGTACACAAGGAAGACACGTCAGCCCTGAACAGTCCCATGCACATGTCGTGATCTCCTTGTGAACTTTATAAATATCTGAGAATAAATGAGTAGGGCAGACCTGGCTTAATCCATTTTCCTTCTTCTTCTCTTAGTAGGAGGTTAGGCCTCCCTCGAAGAGACCTCTGCACTGGGCAGTATCCCATCAGTTCACCTCTAGGTGCATCCTATAGATCTTTGGAGATATGGGACCCAATTGTTTAAGATTTCAGCCAAAATTGTTGGGGTGGAAGAGAAGTGTATTGTTAAAGGAGGGGAATACAATGCTTTATTAAATTTGCCACTTATGTCTTCTTCCTATTTACTGCATGAACTTCTATTTTGAATACTCTTGAAAGGATGATAAGAAACTTTGTATGTGGAAGGGCCAATCAGAGAGAGGAAAGGTCACTTGGTCCCTTGGTCAGGTGTTTGCAGGCCAAAGATATTTGGAGGTGTGGGTATCAGAAATCTAGGTTACCTAAATGAAGCTTTATTACGCAAATGGACTTGGAGATATGGGGCTAAAATAAATGATCTATGGAGGAAAATTATAAAACATAAATATGGAAGTAATATGATGAACTGGGAGACTGCACCTATCCTTATATGGTCAAGTATTTGTTGAGGCATTATGAAACATAAGGAGTTATTTCATTGGGAGGTATCCATCAAGTTGGGGAGTGGGGAAAGAACTTTGTTTTGGAAGGATACTTGGTGTGGGTCTAGGCCATTGATGGAGTCCCACAACTATACCACATTGATCTAGATAAAAATGCATGAGTCAGGGACTGCTATGAGCATTCAGGGGACAGGCTGGTGTGGGTTGCAAAGATGTGTAGGAACATACGGCAATTGGAATCTGAAGGTCTAGTTCAGCTACTGGAGCTATTGGAGAGTCAGATTCCCAATCCACATGAGTGGTGGTGGAAGCCACAGCATTATGGAATATTCTCTGTCAGATTCTTCTACAAATCTCTTACAGTCCACAATGGAGACCTAGTTATTTGATAGTGGATCTGGTCTTCAAGAGCACCTGTTAAGGTAACCTTCTTTATTTGGATGATCACCGTAAGTTCCCACTAGAGTGCAGCTGATTGCAAGAGGGATGCAGATGGACTCTTCTTGTGGCACAAGTGACTCAACCTTAGAATCTGCTGAATAAGGAACACCTACTCCTGCTGTGCCCACTCTCCTACAAAGCTTGAGCTCAGTTCTTGCAGTTGTTAAAAAGAGTTTGGGTGATACCTGGTGATGTGCAGAGTTTAGTATCCTCTTTGTCTCTCCCTGGTTTTAGCTCAAGAGGCAAAATTCTGGAAGCTGACTCCTCTTTCTATTTTCTGGTCTATTTGAAGAAGCACAAAAGTAGGGTGTTCAAGAATACTGCTCAGCTGGTGGAAGCTCTTATAGGGAAAACTGAAAGAACCATATTTTTGTGGGTCTGCTGTCTTAAGAGCTTTAACCATTTCATATTCCAACACTTTTGCTCAAAGTGGGATGTGATTATTTTTTATGAAAATTGTGATGTCTTGAATTTGGGATAGTTCTGTAATCTGTATGTTTCATCCTCTTTTTGTACAGATTTTGTGTACTTGAAAAATCTGTTGAGGGAGTTTTTCCTTCTCATTAATGAAAGATTTGTGTTTTTCTCCAGAATGTTCAGTTATAGGGTAAATGACTTTGTTCTGCACAATGATTTTGGTTAGACTGTGAGCTGAACTTAGTGGAGAGAAAATTATTAGGTTTTAATTTCCTATAATAGTTTTCAGTAAGTCTGTTGTTTATGATTACTTTAGATGCCTCACTTTATACTGTTTCATACTGTAATTTGAAGTTATAACCCTGTACTACTATTGGTCTTCCAGGTGTCCTGCTTGTAGAAATTACAAGGTAAAATTTTCTATAACTTTCAGGTTTACATCCTAATGCATATTATTGATTAACATTTTACTTACTTAATAAGCAAAACTTGTGCAGCCTCATTATGAAAGGGTTGCGAGGGTTTTTAATGGACCTGATGCTGCACATCCGGGTATTGTACTCATGGCAAGGGTAGATTGTGCATTGAAGGTATACTTTCATGGATTTGGTAATCATGTAAATCTATGATCCCCTGTTCTTAGAACTCTAATTTGAGTTCATTCATATTTTGGAATGTGTCTATCCTCCCTAATAAAAGTCTGTTACTGATAAAAAAATAGATGTAGTTTGATGATTTGTTCCTTTTTAAATGTGTGGCAGCACAGATAAATACAAAGCTCTGCGACAGGTTTTCAGTTGGTCATTATCCTATGCTACTTTGGGGGGCCCCTTCTAAATTTTCTTCTGGTGGTTGGGAACCCAACAAGGAAAAAAGTGAAATACATGCCATAGATGATGGACGCACTTCTGAGCGCTTGCTTTCTTGGATTAATAAGAAAATTGGAAGGTATTACCTTTTTAATTGAAATGATATTGTGTGTATCTTTTGTATCTTTAACTAATAATGTGGGATTCTGGCTGGAACTAGCATGCCATTACTGTGATATATAAGTATTTTTTTTCTGTGGTTTCTAGATGTTATAATATTTTGTTATTCTTAAATTGTGGGCCCTATCCAAGTCACATTATAATTATTCTTAACTTTTGGGCCCTATCCAAACATTTGTCTGGTTTTAGGCTTCAAACATCCTAATTAATGGATAATTCTTTATGTTGAAAGTTTTCTTAGAGAAGATACTCACTAATGATCACTTAACCAATTCCCAATAAATTGGGATATCCAAACTTTTGTGCTTGTTCCAGATAGTTCACACACAAAAAATAATGATTTTATAGTTTTAATTGTTTTTTAAGAAGACATTTTATTAGGATGAATGAATGAACAACATTACCAAATAGGGGGTTCTACTCTGCTCTGGTTTGCTTGCTCACCGAAGCTTCGAGAGAGAACCCCCTATTTGGTAATGTTGTTCGTTCATTCATCGTAATAAAATGTCTTCTTAAAAAGCAATTAAAACTATAAAATCATTATTTTTTGTGTGTGAACTAAGAACTTAAGACCTAACATGGACTTGTTTGGGCTTGCCTCGAGGGGCGTGGTACAAAGGCAGCTCATAGAATCAGGAATGTAATATGTTTTACATCACATTAGTTACTTGAAATAATGCAATTGAGAAAAAAAGAGATTGTGGGATTTATATGCTTGAAAATGTTTTATATATTTGATTTTATTTTTAAATTCTCATTTGAATATGCTTTACATGTTATATWTATGTATTTTAATATTAGATAATAGGTTTTTTAAAACATTTATTTTAAAATTAAAGTTTATATTTTTATTAATATTATGTTTAATAATTTTTTTATTTTTTAGCCTTTTTTTTTTAATTTTTGTGCCTTGCTTAAAATGGTGCACACCTTGCCTTGCGCCTCAGGCGCAAATTGACCCTTGTGCCTTTTTTGCGCATTGCGCTTTTAAAACACTGTTACCATCTGAGAATTTCACCGTTTCAGCAGTGGGGAGCACATCTTTGTCTACTCCAAATGACACAGCCTTCAAATCCTTGAAGGGATTAATATTCACAGAACCTTTTAGATTGAATTGCTTCACAACTTCCAAGACCCTTCCCCAATCTGTAATTTTATTGGCTGTTGTTAAAATAACTTCCTTCTCCCAAGCTCCTTTTTCCGCATCTATCAGCATCCTTCAACTTTTGGTTGCACTACACACTATAGCTTCTGGAGCTCCTTTTTTTGAAATTTCCTTCTTCGAGTTCACATTATAGCTCTGTTTATCACTGACCTCTGGACCATTGCCTTGTTTTGGATTCCATCTTTCTTCCACCTTCAATAGAAACTCCTGTAATAACCATGACAATATCTTGCACCAAGTTACAGGATTTTAGACTAGGCTTAATCAGTTTCTTTGATGCGTGGGGTCATCTAACCCCATGGCATGATGGTTTTTAGTTAGGATTGCTTTGTTTTATTGATGTGCTTGTATTTTGTTTTCGTGCCTTTCTGGCACTGATCCCTGTACTATCAAAAAAAAAAAAAGAAACTCCTGTAATAAGTCTGCAAACATTCTCCAGCCTTATCTCTTTCTACCCTCTAGCACACATAACATCTGTTTTTTGTTATCACCAAGCATTTCCATTATCACTACTAACCAACCTTTTTCGTTTTTCCTCATCTCAACTTCAAACCTTTTCCCATCTGCGCCCACTGCACTCTTCCGACCTTGTTTCTTAATGGAACAAGTTGTCCCATCCATGAAGCCTTTCAGCCATCCAATCACCTACTCAGCTTCATAAATGGTGGCTCTTATTCTTCTCTTATCTTTAATGATCACCTACCCTTGTTTCTACCTTCTTCCAAACTGAACTTCTTAGCTTCAGTATCCACTTCTCTTCTCCATTTTTCTGTTGATGGAAACTGAACTTCCCGACACTTGGATTCCAGGCCTGGTTGGGTTACTCAGACTTGAGACTTCAAGTCTATGTCCTGTCCAGAAATTTACAGTCCTGGGCCAGGTTTGTTTTGATATGGCCAATGAAGTCCAGACCATCCAGTGATTGGAAAGATGGAAAGCCTGATATATGTTTGGTCATGGATTCTGTTGGAGCTTGGATCAGTGATGCATGGATTCTCCTAAATGGATGGTGTGCCCATATAGGGGTCTGATACTACAGATTCTTGAGGACACTTCTATGCAACATTTCCCTTTTATCTCCTAGTTTATTTGATGTAAATAAACAGTTGATGTACCAGATGATTGCCATTTTTCTTACCGAACATTACTTAGTAACAAAGGCAACATATTTTTGCAAGTATATGATGTTAGAAAAGGATTTTATGAGTTCAGAAGACAAAGAAGAGGAAAAGGAGGAGAATTCGGAGTTTGAAGTTTGGGCCTGTCAATCGTTATTGCTAGAGGTGGAGACTCAAAAGGATGTAAACATTAAGTCCTTTGGTGCAGATTCTGAAGTTAAAGTGACAGTAGTTGAAGTTACAGGAGAAATTGGAGGTGGTATTGGCAGGACTTCATCTGGAGTGAGTCAGGCTGCTAACATCAAAGGAGGGTTCAGGTTCAGTCACTTCAGTGAATTTGGAAAACTGTGTTTGCAGAAAGATGGTGGAGCTTCTGTGATGATAAATGGAAAAGGTAACTTTGGAAACAAGGAAAATACAGACATGTTTCAAGGGGAAAAGCAAGGGGGTAAGTTTGAAGGAATTGAAAGTGGGAAGTTAGGGGGAGAAGAAAAGAACATAGTAGAGTCTTGTTCAAAAACTTTTAAAAGAAAACAGAAAAAGAAATTACTCAACTTTTCCAGTTTTAGAGAAGAGTGAGATTGCAGAATTAGAAGAGGAAGGAGGAAAGGGGGAGGAGGAAGAAAATGATGGTGAAACAAGTGACGAAGAGATTGCTTTGGATGAAACCCATGAACTTGAATAATAGGTTGATTTGGAAAAGGTTGTGCATGTAGAAGCTGAAGTTTGCAAAGCTTTGGGTGTAAATGTCCTAGGGGGTGAGGATTGCGTTAGGAAGATGCTCAAAGAATAGGAAGAGAAATGTCCCATGCCAGTTAAATATAGTGAGTTAGGCCCTAAAGAAAATGTCTCAACGTCAGAAAGAAAGTCTTCATACTCAGAGATCATTTGGTTTGAATGAAGTTGTTAAGAAAAATATTGAGGCCTCTAAGGCAAGTCAACTGTTTAAGAAAAACTCAGTATTAAAGTTGGAAAGAATCAATTAGGAAGTTAAGGTTGCAAGGAAACTTAGGGAGACCTCTCTGACAGTCAACAGATTTAGAAGGAAGAGGAAATACTGAGACATATTGGTTTCAAGTGTCTTTGCTAGATTGAGAGGAGGTTTATTTGGGATTGGGTTTGGGTCAAACAAGAAGCTTTTGAAGCCTTCAAGGATTGTAAAGAAGTAGAAAGCTCCTCGTTGACCTTTTTTGGGTGGTTGCATAGTTTTCTTTTTTTTTTTTTTTTGATCAATWAMMACTTTCATTAAATCATCAGTAGAAAATTTACAAGTGGAAGACAAACACACTTATCTTCCAAGAGCCACAAAGAGCTTCAAGAAAGGAAAAAAGGAAAAAAAGACACTAACGTTACAGCTTAGCCCAAAACAGTGAATCCCTTTCTGCCCCTTGTTTAGCTAAACCGTCAGCTAGGGAATTAGCCGATCTTTTAATCCAACATGTCTTAACTTCCATCTCCCGCACCAGCCACTTGAATTTCCTCCTCTCATTATTGTACTTCCATAAACCATTTTGATCTTTAGTCAGCCACCCTATCACCACTTCTAAATCCCCTTCAATTATGAGTTTCTTGATGTTCAATTCCTTAGCTTTCCAGACTCCTTCCATAACTGCAAAGATCTCAGCTCTAAAGGAGTCACCCACTCCAATTGGGCCTGAGAACATGGCAGAGATGACCCCATTTTCATCCCTAAAAACACCCCCAATCCCTGATTGTCCCGGATTTTCCCTATTACACCCATCAAAGTTTAATTTCAAGAATGCACTAGGTGGGGGGGTCCAAGCCACACTCATTACTGGCTTGGTCTGTGTGCAATTTGCAATTTCACCCCCAATCCCTGGTTGCATAGTTTTCAAGGCGCCAAGGCAAGGCTAGGTGACAGGGCGGTGCCTTGTTGCCTAGGCATCGCCTAGGCAATGGATTTTTTGAAGTAAAAATCACATATCCTAGGGTAGTTCCCTAGGTTTCATAACCAAGTTTCTTTAATAACTATCCATAATTTTCATAAGAAATTATGAATCAACATGTTTAAATCTAGAGAATCAACATATTTATGAGAAGAGAAATAAGAAAGGAAAGAAAATTAAAAAAATATAGGGGCTGAACCCCTATTTTTGTTATAGGAAAAGAAGAAAAGAAAAGGTGGAAGAAGAAGAAGATGTGGAAGAAGAAATATGTTGATTAGACAAAATTTTAAGTTCTTCCCTTACTTGTTAGTTCAGATTTTGCAGTCATTGAGGGTTCAATACAGCAGTTAGCAATGTTTGTGTTGATTAAACCCTAACAAATAAGAAAATAATAAAAAGAAATTAGTTTATAAACACAAAAAATGAATATTTTTCTTTAATAATGTCTATTTTATAATTATGATCTCAAAAAAATAATAATATAAAAGTATTTTATTACACAGTATGAAAAACTGCTTGGCAACTGGGTGAGGCGAGCTTCCAAGGGCGCCTTGTCGCCTAGGCGTTGCCTTGACAACTATGAGTGGTTGGTGGTTCACCTGTTATTTGGTTTGTTTTAGTCATTTGGATTTTGGTATTCTCTAACATTGGGGTTGGGTGGCTTGTTGAAATTTCCTGAGGCTTTCTTGTTTCATGGTTAGTTTGGTTATATGTGGGTGTTTGTTCTGGGAGGAGAGCTTTATTGTTTCCGGTTTGAATGTCTATTGACAGGGAGGGGTGGGTGGGGTTGGAAATTTTTCTCTTTTCTTTTGGGTGACCTCCACCTTCCTTATGATCTTTTTGAATCAACTATTTTACTAGCATATTCTTTACCATAGATGTGTCAGAAAATCCATGCTTTCTTATCTTGCCAAGTCAGACTCTTGGACATGTGTTGGATTCTGACTCTCTTGTCTGTTTCCATGCAATACTGCTTTGGAGATCTTAATTTCAAAATGCTTTTAATACAATTGGTATAGCAGCATCTTTTGTCATGATAATTATAGCTTGTTAAGTGATGTGTAGGATTTAGAGATACTAGAGGTTGTATCTTTTATGCATGGTGCAGGCATGCAATGCCTCAGTGTCTCCTTTATAATCCCTTGGAATTGGAAGCACCAATTATCCATGATATTCCAATGAAATGGACTCAAAGATGTGTGCTAAATCTGCAATATATGAATAGTTGATTTTCTGTCTTCTCTTCATTTGTGTTTGCACATGGTGCATGAGGTGTCTCATCAATAATCTTTTTCCTTTTGTACATTATTGTTGCAATGCCTCGGTGCCTCTTTTATAGTCCCTTGGAAGCACCAGTTCATCCATGATATTCCAATGAAATGGGCTCAAAGTGGTGTGCTAAATCTGCAATATATGAATAGTTGATTTTCTGTCTTCTCTTCACTTGTCTTTGCACATGATGCATGAGGTATCTCGTCAATCTCTCTTCTAAGGCTTTTGCCTAAAGTTGAAATCGCCACCACAAATGAAAATCTTTGATGGGGCAAGGGAATTCCCATATTAGCTTGTCGACTAATGAGTCTCCTACAGTTTGTAGCTGTCTAAAAGGGAGTATACTGTCAGTTCCTAATGCCTCATCAGAAGCTTGACAAAGAATTTTCAGGCAAATGATATTTAATATATGCCTTTATCTAAAAAGGAAATAAAAGGAAAAAGTCTAAAGCACACGGATGTTTCAGTGGAAGGGGATTCAGTGGTGGTTGGTGGGCCAATTAAGAGTAACATAATAATATTATAGGTAAGTGACTTTGGAGATTTCCTGATGAGAAAGAAAATTGTGGGCTAAGGTAGTGGTGAGTATTCATGGGACGACAAACGGCTGGGACACTGGAATTAGAGCAAGGACTACAAGAGCATCCCTGTGGAAAGCCATCCAAGCCATCCTTTATTCTTGCCTTGGATCAGGTATGATTTGCACTTTGGGAACTGTATTAAATTTTGGGAACAAATATGGGTGGGGAACTCTCCTTTGAAGGATCAATTTCCCTCTTTGTTTGTCTTGTCTTGTTACAAAAATGAGCCTATTTCTACTTTCCTGGTTCCCTCCAATTTTGGCTCTGGGTTTGGTTGGGATTTGGGCTTGAGAAGGGGTCACAAGCAGGTTGGAATGAAGATAATCAACTGGAGTGTAAGAGGTCTAGGAAGTGCCAAAAAGAGGAGGACAATTAGGAATACTGTCAGAAAAGAAAGACCAGATCTGATTTTGATTCAAGAAACCAAACTATCAGAGATGAATAGAAGATGGATAAGAAGTATTTGGGGAGCCAGGGGCCTAAGCTAGTCGTATGCCCCATCATGGGGAACCTCAGGAGTATTGATAAGGGGTCACAAGCAGGTTGAAATGAAGATAATCAACTGGAGTGTAAGAGGTCTAGGAAGTGCCAAAAAGAGGAGGACAATCAGGAATACTGTCAGAAAAGAAAGACCAGATCTGGTTTTGATTCAAGAAACCAAACTATCAGAGCTGAATAGAAGATGGATAAGAAGTATTTGGGGAGCCAGGGGCCTAAGCTGGTCGTATGCCCCATCATGGGGAGCCTCAGGAGGGATTTTGACCATTTGGAGGAACGAGGAAATGGAATGTGTGGAGGAATTGATTGGCAAATATTCAGTCTCCTTAAAAATTAGAAGATCATCGAATGGGAGAGAATGGGTGGTAACCAATGTATATGGCCCTAACTCCTATAGAGACGAGGAGGCTTTTTGGAAGGAGTTATGTGCTATTAGGGGAATTTGGGGGGGGCCATGGTGTGCGGGAGGTGATTTCAATGTCATCAGATTTTTGGGGAACACAAACAACCTGAACCAAGGAATCACTACCAACATGAGGAAGTTTAATAGCTTAATTGATTCCCTTGAACTGAGTGAACCTCCGATTCTACGGGTGGACTATACTTGGTCAAATTTTCAATCCCCCAACCTGTTCCAAACTGGATAGGTTTCTCATTACTCCCGATTGGGAAGAATCGTGGGGCTCAATAGTAGTGAAAGGGCTACCTAGGGTTACTTCAGATCATTGCCCCATTTCCATTGAAAAGGAAATTCCAAGGGGCGGCCTTACTCCATTCAGATTTGAAAATATGTGGTTTGAGGATTGTACATTTAAGACCAGATTGAAGGATTGGTGGCAGGAACTCAGACCCTTGGGGAGTTTGAAAATGTTAAGCTTTGCTAGGAAATTAAAGAGGCTAAAAGGGAAAATAAAAGAATGGAATAAAGAGCATTTTGGGAGGGTAGAGGAAATAAAAGATAACATAGTGAGGAATATTGAGGAGCTAGACAAGAAAGAGGCTATAAGAAATTTATCATAAGGAAAGAGAGAGGATCGATGGAAAATCAAGCAAGAATTGGAAGAGATGTTAAGGAAGGAGGAAATCTGTTGGAGACAGAAATCAAGGTGTCAATGGATTGTTGAAGGAGATGGCAACACTAAGTTTTTCCGCACAATTGCAAATGGAAGGAGAAAGAAAAATTTAATCCTTAGTGTGGAGGAGGGGGGTCAGGAAATAAGAGAGAGCCAATCACAAGGTTCTTTGCAAACCACTTCAAGGAAATTTTCACAAATTCAAGCGGGGCGACATTAGAGCTACCGGAAATGGAAGGGGATAGTTTTTCAGAAGAGCATTCTCTTTTTTTGAAAGGAATTTTACTTTGGAAGAAATCAAGGATGCAATCTTCTCCATGGAAAGATCTAAAGTCCCCAGGCCGGATGGATTTTCAATGGCCTTCTTTCAAGAATGCTGGGATTGGTTGAAAATTGATATTCTATTAGTGTTTAATGAATTCTTTCTCAAAGGAGAGGTATCTCGAGGGGTGAATGCCACTTTTATCACTTTAATCCCGAAGAGGAGGGAGGCCAAAACTCCTAAAGATTATAGGTTAATTAGCCTTGTTGGGAGTGTATACAAAATTATTCCAAAGGTTCTCTAACAAATGATCAAGAAAGTGCTACCCTCGATCATCTCACCTTTCCAAGGTGCCTTTGTGGAAGGAAGGCAAATTGTGGATCAAATTTTAGTATCCAATGAGTGTGTTGTAGAAAAAAGAAAGGGTAGAGGAAAAGGGTTGGTGTGTAAAGTGGACCTAGAGAAAGCCTATGATATGGTTAACTGGGAAGTTCTCCTTCAAACGTTAGAAAGGTTAGGTTTTGGAACCAAATGGAGATCCTGGATTCGGATGTTTAAGTTCTGTTCATTACTCAATTCTTATTAATGGTGTAGCGAAGGATTTCTTTTCGGGTGAGAGAGGAATTAGGCAAGAAGACCCCTTATCCCCTTTACTCTTCACTTTAGTGGCTGAAGTGTTGAGCAGAATGGTGGCGAAAGTTGATTTCCAAGGACTGATTAGAGGGTGGAGGATAGGTAGGAATCAAGTGGTTGTTACCCACCTCCAATTTGCAGATGACATAATATTTTTTTGTGAGGGAGGTAATGAGGAAGGAGTGGTAAACCTAAAGTTACTATTGGATAACTTTGTGGGGGTGACAGGTCTAAGGATAAATTGGTGCAAAATTGGCATTGTAGGGGTTAATTTGGAGGAAGGGGAACTCCATAGATTCATAGAGATTTTGGAGTGTGAGATTAGAAGTTGGCCAATTAGCTACTTGGGTTTACCTTTAGGAGGAAACCCTAGATTAGAAGGGTTTTGGAAGCCAGTCATTGAAAGATTTGCTGGGAAGCTAATTCTGTGGAAGAGGAATTATATCACTCACTCTAGGTGGAAGGATAACATATATTAGAGCCACTTTGGCGAAAGACATGAGAGATTTCCTCTGGGACCCAGGAGAGGAGAGGAAGGTTCACCTGATTAATTGGGATCAAGTTAGAAAGCCCAAGGATCAAGGGGGTTTGGGAATAGGAAACCTTTCACTCAGGAACTCAGCTCTATTAGGAAAGTGGCTGTGGAGATTCCCTTTTGAGAGCGACAGGTTGAGGCACAAAGTCATTGAGAGTATTTATAGTTTGGATGGAAATGGTTGGGATGCAAAAGTTGCTCCTCATGTTTCTTCAAATTCTCCTTGGAAAGCAATTTATGAAATCTACCCTACCTTCCTTAATTCCATTTGACTTGATGTGGGTTAGGGCAATGGAGTTCATTTCTGTGAAGACCTTTGAGTGGGAGAAAGCCCACTTAAAGATCTTTTTCCTAACCTCTATACTTTGTCAAACTTTAAAGGGGAAATTGTATGTAATTTGGGAACTCCTAGTCCAAATGGGGTCAATTGGAATCTGGGTTTCAGAAGGGGCCTTAGGGAAAATGAATGTAACTCTTTAGTTCAGTTGCTGGATCTAATAGGACAAGTTCACTTGGACCCATCCTTGGAAGATTCCAGAATTTGGAAAGGCTCTTCAGATGGCCTCTTCTCGTGTTCTTCCTTTTTTAATGTTCTCGCTTCACCTAGCATCCCTGTTGGGGATTTCCCTGTGAAAGAAATTTGGAGTAAGCCTATCCCCCCAAAAATTCAAGCTTTCCGTTGGGAAATTTTTCTTGGCAAGGTAAATACCTATGATATGCTGCAGAGAAGAAGGCCTTTTGCTTGCCTTTCTCCTCACATGTGCTCCCTTTGTAAGGAAAGTGGTGAGTCCCTGCTACATCTATTATTATCTTGTTCCTTTGCACATCACATTTGGGAATTTTTTTTTGTACTCTCTTTGGTTGCAGGCAATGTTTTAAAACGCGGAGGCGTGACGCGAGGCGTTCCACTATCTAGAGGCATGAAGTGTAGTTCAGAACTCAAGAGGCGTAAGCCTCCTGAACACAAGGAGGCATAAGCCTCCTTAAGAGGGGGTTAGGAGGAGGATGAAGAGGAAGGGGGGATCTCATTTTTTTTTTAATAAAAATCTTTTATATTAAGAAGAATAAAGATGCATAACATTAGAGGCATACGCCTCAGAGGTGTTAGTGCCTCTGGCATACGCCTTAGGGCATTTTGGGAGCGCCTCGCTTGGAGGCGTGCCTCCAGGCATACGCCTCCCACGCCTTTTAAAACGCTGGTTGCAGGTGGGTTTCCCCTCAAGATGTGGAAGGACTTTTCAACCGAGACTTCTTGAGTCAACCAAAGAAAAGTGGGAAGGTTATGTGGAGAGCAATGAAGGCAACTATTTGTTGGGTGATTTGGGAAGAAAGGAGTAACAGGATATTCTTGGAGAAGAGTTGAAAAATGGAGAAGGTGATTGACACCATTAAAGTTAAAGTAGCTCATTGGGTAAAATTTTTGCATATCTTTCAAGACTTCTCAATCACAGACATGATAAGATCTTGGACAGAAGTAGCACAATCCTCAAGAGTGAAAGAGAAAGTAGAGATGAAACGGAAACCTCTAGATGGCAATAGGATTAAACTGAATTTTGATGGAAGCTCTCTTGGAAATCCGGGACTGTCAAGTATCGGAGTAGTAATCAGAAATTCTGAAAGGAGAATATTAGCTTTGTTCTCTGGACCGATTGGCATTGGCAACTCTCTAAAAGCTGAGTTAATGGCACTGCTACAAGGGCTGAAGATAGCTAAGCAGCTCGGACTAAGGCATATTGAGGTTGAAGGGGATTCCAAGGTGATCATCTCTTGGGCTAAAAACAATAGAAGTACTCTGTACAAGTGATAAGGGAAGTGGAAAACGTTGCAAAGGAGTTAGAGGCTGAATTCAAATGGGTTAGGAGCGCAAATGGGCTAGCTGATTATCTTGCTAACCAAGGGGCTTTGAGGCAACAATTGTTTTGGGCTGCAATGTAAAGTGGGACAGAAACATGTACTAGTGTGGGAGCGTTAATCCCATACACAAAGCTGTAAAACTTTAATCTAACCCTAAATTCAAATAAAGTTCTCTTTTGCTGATAAAAAGAAAAAAAATTTTGGTGGGAGTAGTATTGGCAACCTAGGGCCTTTGGGTATTGGTGGTGTTTTTAGGGATGAGAATGGGATTATAATTGCTATGTTCTCAGGCCTAATTGAAGAGGGTAATTCTCTTAGAGCTGAGATTCTGGCGGCTATAGAAGGTGTTCAGAGAGCTAAGGACTTAAAGTTGAGGAAGCTGATCATCGAAAGAGAGTCCAAGCTGGTGGTAGAATGACTGAAAGGAGATGTAAATGATTTGTGGATGTACAGCAATGAAAAGAAGAAATTTCAAAGGCTGGTAAAAGACATGGAAGTTAAAGTGGTTTGGGCTCAATTGTAATCTTTCTGTTTTTTCTTGTTTGGGGGAGATAAGAGAGGACCGAGAGGTTATCTCCTCCCTTTATACTCCTTTTACTCTTTTTATTGATTAATGAAATCCTTTGTTATTGATAAAAAACATAATAATATTATAGGTTTCTTGGAAATATAGATACATAATGAGGGAGGTCAAATTGTTGGCTATGGGGTTGAGTGCCATGTTTAACTGGGTTCAAAGATCAGTGAACAATATGGCTGATGCATTGGCATTACAGAGGATGGACAGAAATCCATTGTATTGGGGGACAGTCTCCCAGGGGAGATAATTGTAACAATATGTTTAATAGTAAAATAAAAAAATCAGGTTAGCTGGCCAGGGTTAACCTATCCAAAAGGAGTGCCAGGCACATTCCTGTTTTCGATTTCTGTATATCATTCCTTTTTCATATAAATAAAAAAAAAACTCATGTTTGTTACTGTTCAGAAGAGGGTAAGATGATTTGGAGTTCCTCATTATAGTATGTTCAATTCTGCCAGATGCTTGTGTCAACAAAGAAAGCGTTAATAAGATGAAGCCTTCTTGTATTTGTACTCTCAGAAAAGCTTATGTTGCTTTTTAGTTGTTGTTTGTGGTCTGGTGATATAATTTGTTTGAAATGAATTTCTGGTATTATATATTCCTTTATGTGGATGTGATAACTGTTGGCTTCAAGTTAGGTATTATGATAAGTACAATTTTGTTACTATTCATTACAGTTCATATGGTTTGGATGATGAGAAATATGAAAATGAGCATCTTCCACTAAATGCATCAGACCCTGGACAGGTATTCCAGATTAACTATTTTTTCCAATGATTTCTCTCTCCCATGTTAGTTTAATGGTGTATTATTTAAATTCAAGCATATTATTTAACTTCTACAATCCATGTCCTGTGAAAGATTTTACGAGCTTTGTATGATGTTGAGGAGGCAACTTGGAGTTCCTTTGATATCATCTTTGAACACAAGGTATGCCACAATTGTCCAGTTAGATTAGATTGTTCTCTAGCTTGAGATTTATGAACTCATCAACCTCTTCTTGTTCTGCAGATGATTAAGTCGGAGACTCGGGCCCCACTTATAAGGTTCCTTCAACTCTTGGCGGCTCATCATCCTTCTAGGAGGTTAAAATCAGATTTGTATTTATGATTCTTTGATATACTCAGTTTTTCTTTAGTCTTATACCCAGTATTTTGTGTATCAGGTGCCGAAAGGGAAGTGCAGAAATTCTTATGAATTTTGATGACTTATGGCCTTCGGATCTGTGGTCTCCCTATTCAGAAAATAGTGCCATTTCTCATGAAAATAATTCACTTAAGAGTTTCCATATTTGTGGAAAAGAAGTTCCTCGTGGATATTGGGTGAGTAGAAATAAGTGTTGGAATTTATGCTTTTTATATTGTGTTCTAAACTAATCACTGTACTTTTAGTTGATAATTGTTATTTTAATTAATGCAGGTATAAGAAAATCTGTTAACACCTTAGGGTTCTAACTTTTGGATGGTCAGCATTAAGTGCTAACTAGTTACATGTTAAGTTGTCTAGTTTACTTAGTGGGATCACTAAAATCATTTTCCCCCCACAATAGAGTTTTTTACAATGTCAAAATTTCTCTCTCTCTCTCTCTCTCTCTCTCTTTCTCTCTCTCTGTGGATTTATTAACATGAATGTGCTGGTCTGCTATTGTGAATGAGATTTAGAGTGCTGATATTTTGTAACAGTTTCTATTCTACATGAATATTATTTCTATTGTTTCCATTTTAACTAAGATACCTTTCTATTAAAGAACAGGTCTGAGTTTCATGTGCATTGCCAACCACTGTGGAGAATGGAGTAGGTGGGATTTGCAATTCCTGGTTCTGTTAAATTGGAATTGATCCCATTAGGAATTTAGAGTAGCCAGCTGTTTTGACATTGTTGAAATCTTTTGAGTGGATCTTGAAGAGTGATCTTTGGTGGTGCTGATTCTTCTGATTGAGTATTCATATAGTTCTGAGGTAGCATTTGCAGGGAACATGCCCTAGATGTATGGTAGGGATTGGAATAGTTGGCAAGTGATGTGTCATATAATGCTGGTGGTGAATATATGTCATCATGAAGTTAGAAGGGTGTATGTTGCATGTAGTAAAAACCTCTGTCATGGGAGGATTCAATTACATTTGGGGATGGTTTAATGCTGGCAATGCCCACAATCTTCTTTCCTTATCAGTAGCAAAAAAAAAAAAAGGAAGAAAAGAAGAAAAACAGAAATGATTTGATTTTATTGAATGAAGATAAGTGGAGAAATCCCGCTGCTAGGGGAACCAAACAGCAGAGACACAGTCTGCAGTACAAAACAGCTTGATACTGAACGAAAACAAAAATGCAATCAGTATTATTAGGATAGCTGCTCATCCCCTAGGACAGAGCCCCTGAAACAAGATTGAGATCCCCAACCCCAAATTTGGCCAGAAGTTCTGCCAAATCATTTGCAGATCTAGCACTTACTTGAATGGGATTTTAAAGAGAGAAACTATAATTTTTCCTCTTTTAAGGAAAATCTGAGAGAGCAAGGACATCTCTAGCTGAAACCATTGACTCAATCAATACCTTGCAGCCCCTTAGTTACTACTCCAACCTTAGAAGTATTCCAATTTTAAGTCTTGCAAGACAACTAGCAGTTCTGATCTGAGAGGTTTCCCTTCTCCAATGGACCCCAAAGAACTCAAGAGAATGGAAGCAGCATGATCTCTGAAAGCACCAATTATGCTATGGATGATTCTTTGGCTAAACAAGGGGTATCAAGGGTTGAATTATTTTGGACCTTATGATTGTATCCTGTTAAAATTATGGTTGTGCTCTCATCTCTAAGGGGTGGTAACATCTTGTGCCTTGTCTTAGGGTGAATGTACACATCCTTCTCTTATTAATAAAATCATTATTCATTTATCAAAAAAAAGTAGAGGATTTAACAGCTGTTTGTGTAAGTAAAGGGTGCTTGCAGATTGGTACAATTAATCATGAATAGTAGGAAGCTCGCTCATTACACAGGAATTTCAAATTAAGTTAGAAGGTTTACCATTGATGGATTTATTGCTAATAAAATGAGTTCCATTTTTGTTTTAATTAAAGAAAAGATAAAATGGACATTATAAACAGGAAATGCTGTATGGCCCATCTGATCTGAATTTCCAACAGAAATTCTTTTGATATTGAGCTAAACATGTGCATGTTAATACTCAACTGACATCTAGATTGGGTCGACTACACATACTGTTGTCATTCCACTGTATTTAGGGGCATATCCTGTCTTTCATCATGATAATACCATTAAGTTCACTCTTCAAGTTAACCCTATTCTTCAGTGTTTAACGACCAAATTCATTTGACCTTTAAACAGCTTTAAATGTGTAATATCTTTCTCAAGGGTGATTGGTGGAGAGGGAGAGGAAGAGGCAAGCATGGGCAACAAGAGGATGAGACATGTTGGAATGGGGGAAATCCTGCATTCAATAGTATGAGATTCGATGGTAGGGTTGAAGCATGGGTTGGATGGTTTATGAGTTTTTTTATTAAGGTTGGTTCCCAGTTGGTGGGTGGTTTGTTTTGAGACATGTTGGTTCTGTCAGATCTTCCTTTTGTTTAATGTCATTGTTCTTGGATTAAGGCAGTTGCATAGTTTGGGCTTATCGTGCATATATGGGGCATTTAAACCTCCTTTTGGTAGTTGCTAGTTGGGGGCCATTTTTATTTTTTCCTTGCCTCCTCTCTTTTCTTTATACTTAATTGTATATTCTTCATTTCCAATAAGTTTTCATTACCAATTCTAAAAAAGAACAAAAAATTTTAAAATTCCAATGGGTACCATCAACCTCTTTGGTATCCAACAGATATGGGGGAGTCACAACACAGCTGTACACTTCCATTTGGGAGAGGTGGCTTGTATTTTAGGTGTAAAAGATCCAGGGCCTTCTTCCCTCTCCTATTGCTCATAATAACTGCCAAAAATGATTAAGTTCCATACTTCCTTTCCTTGGTCAATTTGTCTGGTTCTAGGTCTAGGTCTTCCTTCTTCAGTTCCACCTTATCACATTGATTAAATAGTTTTGGGATATGATGCGTGATCAGTTCATTGTTTGTTCTTACCTTGTCACTTAGATGAGTTCTAAATGAGTTGATTTAGTAGATGTTACAGATCTGCCTTGAATTCCATTTCTTAGAGGTTGCTTATTTTTCCTTGTTTTCTTTCACATTTATTACTCATTATAAGCTCATGCCTGATTTTGGTTAGTGAGAAATATCTGACTCTTTCCAGCCAAATTGGTCTTATATACCAGATCTTTTGTCGTGGCAGCAAGAATGACACAAGGGGCTTTAGGTAATAATGTTCCATTTTTTTTTTCATTTTATCATATAATAATATTTTGGAGCTGTCACTGTGAAACTTTCTTATGCCATTTGATTTGAACTTTTACTTAAGTTATTCAGTTGTCAATCCATTTGCTCTAGACATCATATATTCATTAATATCTTTTGGTGCATTTTCCATAGAGAAAGTGTAAGATGCACAGTTCAGTTGGTTTTAACTAGTGGCATTTTCTTTTTGATAGCTGGAAATTTCATTGAAATGTATGAAAACTGAAGTGTACAAGAATAGAGGATGGGGCATTCTCCATAGATATGCATCCACATGTACAAATGTTAAAAAAACGAGAACTAATGTTCCACAACTCTAATAATCTTAAATACTTAAATACTTTAAGAATTGAAGCTGATTCCGTTGTCAATGAGCACGTATCCTTGCAAATTCTTTGAAGTATTCATGATAATTGAAATTCCTCTCAGATTATCAATTAGCAAATAAACAGGGTTTCCTGTTCATAGATCAGTCAATTCTATGGCCAACACACTAGCCAAGCAAAGGGTTATGAGGAATCAAATGTTTTGGGCAAAGTTATAACTGAAATCTGGGAGAGGCTTAGTTCTGCATAAATTCATAATGTAAGTACATTAAAATCTCTTTCATGAAATTTCTGTTACTTATCAAACACACACACACACACACAAGGTTTCCTTCAAATGAATCTCATTGCACTAAACGTAGCTGTCATTGAAGCCCCACTTCCTATTCTCATCCTTCATAGAGGAATATAACCTTTAGGAGCTATCTTATATATTCTTAAAGAAGTCAGCTGCTTATGGTTTTCCTTTAATGTTTCATTCTGATCCTTATGTTTGACAGTTAATGAATTCACAGATAGTGTTGCTGGTGCTTGGAATTTCAAGCAGTGACACGTCACTTAATTGGCTGTTGAGGTACTTGATCCAGTTGGAGTCAGAGAGCAGGAGTGGTCCATGGAGACTGGAATGCTATCATAATGACATTAATAAATCCTTTTTAATATTTAATTTCGGATTAGATAAATCTTTTTTTTTTTCTTTTTCTGTTTTTTGAGAGAAACTCCCAATACAGTAGTGACTATACAGAGTATGGGGATTCACAAAACTTAAAAAAGTAAACTAGATACAAAAAAGTGAACATGTAGACAAATGGATCCTCTAGAACTTAAATTCAGCAATAGATGAGTTTTCTACTTCATGTAAAAGGTATCAGAGGTTAGGTCCATACCCAGTCCACCTCTCCCAAGACCCTGCATAGCTGAATCCAGCATTTGCCATTGGGTAATGGCCTTTTCTATGGTAACATTCTAACATAAGGTCAAGGCATAAAACAAAAAGAAAATGTAGTAATGGCAGCCACAATTGATCAAGAAATGAGAAGAGAGTAAACTAAGTAGAACAGTAGATAATAGGCCTTCTGGGACAAAATTCACACACGAAGATAGAACAAGTTTCCATCACTATTCATGTTAACATCACTTTATTTAAGACCTGAAATTGAGTAACCTTCTAAATACATCTCAGTTTTCAGTTTGTAGTTCCAAATCTGTTATGTATGGTGAGGTGCCATCTTGTCACCTCTTGGACTGTAATTTTTTCTTATGATTAATGAAATTTCCTTTTTACTCTTTGAAAAAAAGTAACCTTCTAAATACAAAATATGCGTGTAAATACCAAAAATTACTCCAAAAATCTGTATAGTTCCAAGACAAAAATTTATTGGACCTTTTTTTTCACCCAACTAAACTCAAGTTAAATCAAAGAAAAGAACACCAACAGACTTCAATATCTTGGGTGACACAATCCAGAGGGGGGCCCCTTGGTGAAAGGTCAAAATTTGACTTTGAGCTGGATACATATTACAGGCAGTTTGCTGAAATCAACTTCATTTCAATTGCCAGATAACAATCCTTTAGGCTATGTTTTGTTAAGAACTTTCCCTTAACTTTCTTTTTCTCTCTTATTTTCCATCAATCCAAATTCCAAACACAGCCTTAGTTTCTCTGATTGATCTGAAATTTTAGACACAGGTAGACTCACAGAACCATCATGTATCAAAGATCCAGTTCAATCCAAACTGTTGGATGATAAGATAGAGGCGGCTTAATGGAACTGAAACTGGTTATCATTGGAGTGGTCTTCTGAATTGTATTTGCACCACTTTCCCTTTCTGTACATGTGATAAACATCCCCCTCGTACTATCTTGTGTGTAGGGGGGGTGCTAGAAACCTTGATATTTTTTCTTTTATGTTTTCTGTGTTTTATGGGACCACCACATTGTGGAAAATGGGACAAACTGTCCACTAGGTGCAATTTCCATTTTCTTATTTTGAAAACTTCAGAAAAGTTTTTTGGAAGACCTGCCATCCTGATCCCCTTGATCACCTTTCTCCCAGAGAAAAAAAAAGCAAAATGTCGATATCCCTTTGTGGTGATTGGTGCCTTCTTCAATACTTTTCCTTCCACTCTTGCATTATTGTTGCCCTGTTCTATTTCAACAAAATGCATCATTCACTAATAATTTGTAAAAAGATTCTTGGTAAGAACACTCTTAAGACCTTGGATACGCTACTCTGGTTAAATTTGAAATTTTAGGGAGCAGGAGAAATGCTATGTATATTATTTACAAAGAAGTATTTTTCTTTTTTCAAAAGAGTGGATAGAATCCAGTGGTTTATAATTTGATGCAAACAGTCAAGCAGATATTTTTCTCTTTTCATCTTAGGCTAGTAATGCACTAGTTTCTTTTCTCCAGCTTTCCTGAAACTAACTTTTTGCTGTTGTCAAAAATTGGAAATTTTCCAATAGATAAGCTCGACCATTGCAGTTGCCGCCATTCAGTAAATTTACTGATTGAACACCTCGTTCAACTGGTTTCCTAGGTTGGCTAACTCTCTTGGAGGTTTATTAATAAGAATGGAGTGCTTAGGAGGGAGCTGACCTGGGGTTCTGAGCTCCCATATTAAGAGTATGCATATATTGTTAGTTGCACTGCTACTAATTTCTATTCTTGTGTTTTTTGGTTTTGAGGTGATTGCTTGTCATTTTTGTTATTGTCCCTTTTGTACTTTTTTGGCAAAGCCTACTTTTCTGGTAAGGCCTGGCTCTTCTCTATATTCTACTATTAATAAATTAAAAGCTGTTATCAGTTTTATATTCTCCATATTTTGTTTGTTATGATCTGCAATCAAACCTTCTTCCTCCAATGAAAAGTTCTATCTCTTCCACCTTTAGGCTCTACAGGCACCAATGAAGTGAAACTCTTCACTTCAGGTTGGCCTTTTAGCTCCTTGCAGTGATATGGTAGGATCAAGGTTCTTAGATTGACTAGATTTTTGTGTTCTTTTTTTTTATCAGCCCTAGATTTTTATATTCTCAACAGCCTTGAATCATAATGTGCATGCATTTGCAATATTTTCATGTGTCATGACCATGAACCCTTTATTAGAAGTCCAGTCAACATTATAACTCAAGGTTTGCAATGTTGTAAGCAAGCTGATTTTATTAAAAAATTATTTAATGAATTTGCGTCCACTCGGTGTCATCTTGCCATCTGATCTTGGTATCCTGTATCCAAGCAACTGAGAGTCTGACTCTGACACCACCATTTGCCTTCTAGTTGTTTGGTTCCCCTTGTCGTCTATCTGTTGCCATGTTCCTTGTCTGTGTTGTCCTGTAGACTTTTTAAGTGTTAAACTGCAAATAGAGTAAGTTGGAACAAAACTTAAACTCACAGGAAGTGCAAATGCTTCTAATAGATCAACCAAATAATCTATTATACAAACAAAAGTTAATATATGGCGTCATGTCCAAAAAGAATTTTGAGATTTCTCAAAGTGGTCATCATGTCCATTAGGCAAGCGATAATACTTCTATTCCACTTATCTATAATATTTTTTCCAACTCATCATGTTACAATACCATCTCATATACTCTAAATAGTCTGTATTTTACATTGGGGAATATGTTGATTCCAGTAATATTTTGTGTTGGCACCTATGAAAATGGAAAACATGTCATGGGAATATTAGGAAATATGTCAACATTTTAAACCACGAGTCACTGGTGTGTAGATCAAACCATCTTTGTCTACTTTCCCACTTTTTATCACCTATTGGTCCCAAGTTCCTATAGATACATTCATTTCAGATCTTATCCTTTCTAGTTTTTTCATTCATCCTTCCCAATATTTGCACTTATGCTATGACCAAAATCCCCTTACTGCCCACAAATGACAAGATAAAATTAAGGGATAAATAATAATTCTAAATCCTATTTTGACCTTCCAGCAGCATATTGAGGGGCCTTTTAGGATCTCCAACATTATTCTCTGGCTTTTTTTCTTTTGATAAAGATTATTATCTGGCTTGAGAAAACTTGACTGTGTTGAATTTGGACGTCAATTATGCAACTGGCAATGTGGTGAGAACTATCCTAGTTGAATTATGTTGCTGTCATTAATTTTTCCTTATGTTGGGCAACTCCTTGAGTTCTTACTTAGTTCATGCTATCCCTTTCTTGAATAAATACCTAATTGCTTAGCCCTTGTAGAATCAATGAGGAACACAGGCAACATCATGCTGTCATGCTCTGGTAGGGAAGGGTGGGGTATCTTCTATGGAGTTGGGAGGCTTTGTAGGAAGACATGGTAATAATCGAGGCACCTCAGGAGGGGAAGGGACAAGCTGGTTACTCTACTGCAAATAGTCTATTGGATTTCTGGAAAGCAATTGGAATTGAGTCTTCAAGGAATTGGAAGGCTTTGAGTCTTTGTTTCCTTGCTTTCTCAGTTTCCCTTGAGGACTTCTGGAAAGCTATTATTGGATTAAGGGCTTTATCACTGCAATAGTATCTAGCAATGGAAATCCAGGTGGTACAAGTAGAGGGGTAGATTTAGGGCTGTAGAATCCTTGTTTAAATTAATGCTTATGAGATATCTATGGTTTGCCCTAGTTTTTGAAATGCTTGGATGTTGTTTTGGGTCAGTTTTCAATTGGAATCTGTAAAAAAGCATGAGTTCTTAATTGGTGAGTTAATAAATAGCCACTATTGTTTTTGATGAAATAAAGTTTAGTCTTGTAAATACTGGTTGTTGCCATGAACTTTTCTTGTTTTTTTCTTTCTTACCTTTTTCTTCTTCCAAGTGTTCTCTACCTCTTTACTGTTAACTTTGACAGCCATAGTTTTCTTCTTTCTAATCTCTTGTTCATTCTTTGATGGATGGCAAGCTGTCTACTTGTTTGTCGATCCCTATTCTCATTGATCACCAAAAACCCACCCTTCACCCAAAATCCTACCTTATCCTACATGTTCTTTGTAACATTTTGTTGGAATTGAAATCTGTGACTTCTGTGACCTTTTGATTTAAATGTTGGGGTGCAATGTGGGTGGGTCCAACCCGAGTTTTTGCATGGGTTGGGCCTAAGGTTTTGGGTTGTGGGCTGGGCTTGGGCCTGAAAACTCAGGCTCAACCTAAACTTGGATTGGGCTTGGGTTGAGGCCTTGGGTAGCGTGAGCTTGGCCCAATCCATCCTAAACCCGACCCAATCAATTCTACTCTTTAATTGGACCATAAAGTCCAATAAAAAATGATTATGCAAAAATATATACATAAATTTTTTTTTTGAAAAATATATACATAAATTATTTCAAACCTGACCAACCCGTCCTAGCCTGACTAATCCAGCCTGGCCCAGTCCGAGCCCGAGTCCAACCCAAGTTGTGTTGGGCCTGGGTTGGTCTTAACCTCTGGTTGGGCCAGGCCAAGCCCAGTATTGCACCTTTATGGTTGGGCCTGGGTTGACCTTAAACCTTACCCAACCTGCCTGAGTTGCACCCCTATATAAATGGATGAATAAAAGTTTTTTTTTTTCCTGTTTTTAACATGTAATTAAATAAAGATATTAACTGATGCATTTTTATATCTTATTTGCTTATGTGATAGATAAATTATTTATATATTTTTTGTACATGAGAATATAATTCTATGAAAATTTTGACACTTGTCATTTTAATTTATGTTTATTTACAAAAGATGAGGTGTTGAGGCTTAAGCCTCATCCTTGAGGCTTAAACTTTTACACGTGGAGGTCCTATTATTGTGCCTGTGGCACTTCATTTTGTATGATTGGTCTATTTGGAAGAAAGAAATGGTATGATCTTTGAGAGACAATAAACATTTTTTCATTATATGCTGTAGTTTATCTTTGGCTCAAGTGTTCCTTTTTTTGTGCAGCTGTGGGTTATGGATTCTATTACATTCGCTCTCTGTAAGGCTGGAAGATGGAGAAAGCCACTTGGCATTTACAGCAATATGTGATTTCATTCACAACTTTTTCATTTGCGAGGAGTGCCGCAAGCATTTCTACGACATGTGTTCAACGTGAGGGTGCCTGAACTATCTGTAAGTTGTAGCCTTCACATTCTCCATGATCCCTTGAAGGTTCTCATTTGGATTTTACTCCCTTGCAGTGTTTCTCGTCCCTTCAATAAGACAAGTGATTTTGTCCTGTGGTTATGGGAGGCACACAACAAAGTAAACAAGAGGCTAAAAAAGGAAGAGGCATCTATGGGAACAGGTGACCCAAAATTCCCAAAGATGATTTGGCCACCAAAGCAGCTCTGCCCATCTTGCTATCACCCCATAAGAAAGAAAGATGATGGCACCAGTCAGACTGAATGGAACTTAGATGAGGTGTCCAAGTTCTTGGTTGGCTATTATGGAAATATGCTTGTATCTTCGTACAAAGACAAGGTTCTCCTTGGGCTTAACGGGAGCAAGAATTCTTTAGTTGATGATATGGTGGCCTCGACGAATGCAGTTGCCGTGCCTGTTGGAGCTGCTTTGGCAATTGCTGTTGCCAGTTGTGCATTTGGAGCGCTTGCTTGGTTCTGGCGTTCCCACCAGAAGAACCGGAAGTACTTACACCAACCACACTTATTAAAGAATATATGATTAGTATGAGTGTAATCATATAAGTGATCTTTTTCAAAACCTTTTAAGTGAAAAGAAAAATGAAATTAGTGGGTTTCAGGTTTGTTAAGTTTCATTGAAGGTTTGATAGTTTTCTTTTTCTTCATCCCGCATTTCAGGCCAAGGAGGAAGTGAAGTTGGGATTATTCCGGATCAATCCAGGCATTGCCATTAAGGTGCATAGCGTGGTTCCTCTGGGCTCTTATCTTAATACACATAAGGTTTAACTGAAGCCACATACTGCCTGCTCGAGCTCCACCTACAGACTTATTATTCCTTTTTCTTTTACTAGTTAATGGCATGTACATATGCACTTCGTAACCATGATTTTTCTCGTTAGCATTTCATAATCATAATTCCAAAATTGCCAGTCAACTAAGATTGTGGTAACTTTCTCTTTCATTTAGTTATCTTTTATACATTGCTTGCCTTCATTTAACTTTGCAAACCTTGTAACTTGTAAGAGAGATTGCTACTGTTAGCCATTAGACCTCACACAGTGAATTTTTGCTTCTTGTTACATTAACATGGGAATTAAAGTTTATGATCAAGGTTCAAATTATTGATATGATATGGCTGATACACTGGCATTGGTCAACAATTTGCTATTAATATTCCTTTAAACTTTTTTGACAGTTTTTATAGGCTGTCCTGAAAGCTTGGACTATCAACATATATCTAATTGAATCTGATTTCCTCTTAAAATTGGTCCTCACACCCACCTCGCAGAATTTCCAGTCGTGCATTGGGAACATTTTCCCATGAATAAAAACATACAAGCAGTGGCTGCAAGGGCTGTGAGGACATCCAAATTCTAATGGTCCAATCTTGTTTTTAGATATTTTAAATGATTTTTATTGCAGGAAAGAGGATGAGTCCATCGATGATCTAGTAGGCACAATGGTCTAACAATAATTTATGTCAAAAATGAAGTTTTCTTAATTTTTTTAGGAAAATTTCAAAAATTAGAAAAATTAATTTATTTCCATGGTAAGGAAGAATTATAAAATGTATCAATGATCTACCAAATTCATTAATTTAACAATAATTAATGTTTCTTATAATGAAATTTAGTATATTAGAAGCTCAAACATTGTTCTGGGCTCCTAGTATTGTCTATTGTAATTTATCTCTTCATATAAATTATGAAAGTGTGCATTTGTTATATGTTTATGCCTGTTTATAGCTATTCAACTTTAGATTCAATGTTATTGATGTTTTTGTGGGATTTATAAGAGTTTCCAATGTATCTGAAACCTAACCATACCTTCCCATTGTATCCATGTGCATAATCATGGTGCAGTATTATCTACCAGGCGAGTTCGTATTTGTTAATCACAATACATTAGGCTGCCTTTGGAATTAATGTAGAACCTCATCAGTGTAAAAGTATATCGATGATGTTTTACACTGAACCGTAAAAAGTGATTGTTAACTTCAAAAAGCGTGAATTCAAAAGATAGTTTTGCATCGATTTTATCAATATAGTATGTACATTGATAACCAATGTACTTTTGATGAGGTTTTATATCAATTTAAGACATAAAACTCCACTCCATTCAAATGCCGATAAATCTAAACCAGAGTGGGGTTTTATGTCAATTTTGATTTAGGCTCCTTCCAAACAAGGTTTAAAATGTCAATAAGGGGAGTGTTGTTCATGTGGCTATACAACGGGGTAGCCATTCCCCAAACCCCTGGTGAAGGTGGGATTCGATCCCAAACCTTTGCTACAACTTGGCAACTTCAATGGGCTTTTGATGCTCGTCACATTACAAATCGAGAGCAGTTACCAACTTTCATTGCTGGACTCTGTTGTTTTAGTAGTTTAATGTGGGTGTGTGTGTGAGAGAGAGAATCTGTAAGCGACACAATCAATGACGCCAAAACCCTTCTTTTAACTATTGATTCTCTGTAATAATCAGTGAGAGTTTTTGGGGAGCTAGCTGAATAAACATCAAAATCTGGTGCACGATGCACCAACATAAACCAAGTACTACTTAACAGATGATATGCTTCGCTTCAACTGTCTGCAGATGGCAACACAAATATGACAATTTTTGGGCGGTTATCCAAAACCAGAGACCAAGATTACAGTCAAAGAATAATCAATAATTTCGTTGTCTTGGTCTCATGTCATATGTCGGTCTTAATTTTCAATCTTCCAAGACTGACTTAACCTTTTAAATCTTATTGTTCACCGACACTAATGGCATCTGAAAAGACAGACTCTGGATTAAGATGGAACTTTTGCCTACAACAATTAATTAAATTAGCTCACAGCCTCCATGGGTTCTTACCGGTTTTGATTGTTTTGGGCCTGTGTCTAAAAAAAAAATATAAAGCAAGGAGCTCATCAAGGATGAGTAACCATCCAATGAAGACAAGAAGATTGAAATCAACAGTGTTTAGGTCCCCCCACCTGCACCTAGAAGAAGGTACAAAAAAGACTGTAAGACCAAAAGAATTTGGTTTAGAGCTGAACACTCGATCCCTATCCTATCTAGGTTTCGGTTGACAGCCCAGGTCAGGTGAGATCTCATAGAAGATGAACGATGATGCTTTTCTAATCATTGTATCGGGTCATCTGGTATTTGATTGTTATATATTCCTTATCAAAAACTGGGAATATAAAGTTGAAGGTGGTTAAATGTCATTTATCATGGATTTGTTCAGACTTCAGTACTGGAGCAATTTGATGCAGATGAACAAAGATATTTTGGGATGCACCAAAATTGGCATGAAAGAGCAAATTTTAGTGGACATCTTTTCAAAAGCCGACCACGATAATCCTGAATATTTCATGCAAAACTGTGGCAAAACGAACTGAGTCGAAGGTACAGATTTCATTATCTTGGTCCTACATGTTGCTGCTGCCTGCTGGTAACGTGCACTAATTAAAGTCACCAGGAGTTGACATTGGTCCACATCATCATCTCTGTCATGGTCCGAAGCACCCAAAGATCTATCACGTCAGTGACGTAAGTGGCATTTGATCACCCACCACTGTGTTTTCAAAACAACTAAAATTAGCTACCGGGTCTGGTTACTTTCCCTTGTTTTTACGCCACTGGGTATAGAAAGAAAGGTTAGAGCTCCACGGTGACTAGGCATCCATTAAGGAAGAAACACATTAATGGTAAGAATTCAATATGTTTTTTTTTTCGTTTCCCCACCTAAAGAACAATAACAGAAAAAAGGAAAAACGACAAAAAGAAGGGAAAATTTAAAAGTTAAGCAATAGTGGCTTGGTATATCCCAAGCTTTGCTTTCATTTTCATTCATGCCATTTATAATGTGGCTGAATTACAGGAACCCATTGTCAAGGACATCAAGCAATTAACAAATTTCCATTTTTCTAAGATGTTAATCTGGTTGGATACTTATCATTTAACTAAAATATTAAACCCAGTATGATAGATTTTAATCATATATACTTATTTACTGAAAGATAAGATTGTGGTCTAATTCAATCTAATCCATTTTCAAAACAAACAATTAATCAACAATTGAAGTTTTACCCAAATTAAATCAACAATTGATCTTAGAGTGATAGATGAAGCGGTCAACATAGACAATTAGATGGGCATTCTGTTTCACCTAAATTTTGTGGACCTTGCTAAACATTTAACTTTGAACCAAAGTCGATCTAATATCCACACCAATATCTCCATAGGTTATAAGTATAGTTCTGATATTAACATCACAGAATATCCATACCCAACCATATTTTCATCTTTGATTGCTTGATTAATATTTTTTAAGCAATATTAATATATACAATTCCTTTCTATACATGTATTTTTCAGATGGTGTCATCTGAAGACATCATACATCTAAAAAGCTAGTTACATTATAACTGAAACTCATTTGCTTAGGGATTGCCGACTGGTTTGATCTCAGACACCACGCAAGATGCTTTCTTTATCATGGTATGCATTTTTTACAAGGCATCTACCCACAATTCTCCATTTCTCATCAGATAATTGGTAGTAGCTGATGACAATTGTTGTCCCTTCTCAAATAATTAATGAGGCCAACTAAGCAGGAGCTTTCCTGAGTAGCTGACGATCATCAGATACTATCCATTACCACTTGTCATCAGTTTGTTTGAAGTTCTACCAATGAAGCAGTTTAGTGCACACGAATGAGATGCGCATGAGGCTGCAGTTGTGGCTGCTGATTTTCTCCTTCAGATGTAGTAATCAAGGTAGGAATCTCCTACAAGCCAAAAAAATTAAGTTGATTAGTGTGTGGTGGTGGTTGGCAAGTTTTTTTGAAAAGACGCATTGAGCTTTTGCATGAAGATCTGAGCAGCCTGAAGCTAGTTTGGCTACCGCACGAGAGTGTGAGAAAGATGCAAAAAGCTCCATTTGGAGCTTGCTTCCCGAAATCAGCCCAAAATGAGCTTCTCGCATCTTTTTGGTACACCAACTTTTGGTGGCTAGATCTGTTACAAACCAAACGGAATAAGACCATGACGCAGTCTGCCCGGCTTATAAACAGCCGAAAGACCACACAAAAAGACATGCCAAACGGGGCCTTAATCTGGGAAGAGAGAAGATTTTTGCTACCTGTTGTTGGCGACGGCGTTGTAAAGCAGTCACTGCTTTCACCATTATATAGATTGGAAGAAGAATTCCCACACTTCTCAATAGTAACAACTGTCAGATGTAAGTAGTATAAATGATGGAGTGATAGAATTGGTATATCATCATATGGGAATGGTTTTCAATAGTTCTACTAATAGAAATGATGACCAGCCAGCCTTACCATGAACAATGGGAACGAGCACTCCTCTATCCCACTTAGTACGATGGGAAGGGTATGTCGTAGAACCAGAAGGACCATGAACTGCAAATGAAAAAGAAATGAGAAGAGAATACAAGTAAGTAGCAGCTCTAGAGAATTAGGATGAACCAATCAGAACAAGAACCACTATGTCAGATAAAGTAGGATGAACACAAGTAGCAGCACATACATGGGATTGAGAATAGGCATGTCAGCTGGGTTGCTTAGACAATAACTCTCAATTGCTCAGGAATAAGGGGATTGTAAAAATATTTTCCAAGAAGCCTCCGTCACATATCCAATGAGGCCCTATTCTTATTTGCGTTCTAGATTTAAAAAGTCAAAATTTTGGATTGAGAAAGTGAATTCACAGGATCCCCAATCTGGACAGTTTTGATTTGCCGCTTCATCCCTTGACATGGCAGAACCCGGTGGATTGAAAGGAAGTGAGTAATCTAGTCGTGCCACAGTGCCACTGAGTGATGTCTAAGCTATACAGGGATCTTTCATGCAACAAGATGGCAGGGGTCCAAAAGGGCCCCCAGTTCCTCTAGCCATCCTCTATGGCTCTATCTAAAACCCTTGCCCCCTATCTAGAATTAATCCTTTTTACTAGCAACTTCATACTTTCTGTTGATTAATACCAGTGGGGAATATGCTAGTAAAAGTTGGGATATAGAGCTGATGTGGACAACTGAACTGAAAGTACTGCAGATCTGGAGGATTTTCTATTTGATGGAGAGTTAAGATTGGACACATTGTTCCCTCTGTTACATGTGTTTTGCAATAGTAGCTTTAGCTGTTTGCTAACATGAACCTGTATATATCTATATCTATCAATATATGGAGAGAGAGAGAGAGAGAGTACAATTATAGCCACTATGCGGCAGCACATCAAGCTTCTAGAAGTGGAAACTGTATACTCGTCATAGTCAGGATCCAGGAAATCACGATCTGTTGCAACCATTGCTATGAATTGAGGATTATGCAGGTCCCTTCTGGAAATCTCCCAATTCCCCCTGTCAGAAACATCAGAAGCACATTTTTAAATGTCCTGGTAAAAGGATATGACATAGGTCCATGATCGGCAATAGGAAAATTGTAACTAAAAAGAATATTAGCTCACAATACCTGAAGTTCATTGGAATACCTCCGTACCGAAACAATTGAGGTGGTGCTGTATAACCTGGTTTGAATTGCTGAAATCTCATAATATACAACGAGGAAGAAGACAATAAACCAGTAAACATTTATTATTTTGCTAAGGAAAACTTTGCTGCTAAAATCTGATCTTAGAGAGGTTAAAGTAACTAATGACTTAGACAAACTAAGAAGAGTCTTATAAAAGATAATCATATGAATAAATAAGATTGGTAATCACAGAAGGATGAAAACAAGTTGAACAGATTGAAGGCATCACTGTGAAGCCAATCACACACCTGGTGGCAAATCTCACACATGGTATCACCCTTCTCATTACACCACCTTTGGATGCATCGACGGTGAGCATACTGTAACAATTAAGAGGTAGATGAGATTACAGTAGCTTCATATATAATCCCCAAGGAGAAATTAAGATTAGAGTAAAACAGAAAAAAGATAAATGTCAGTGCATGGAAAAGAAAAAGAAAAAAAAAGAAAAGAAAAGAGCTCAAGTGCTCAACTAATTAATATGAAAAATTAATTAATATGTTACTGCCCAGAAGATTATGATTAGACAAATAAATTCTGAATTTCAATATTTAAACGTTCCAGAAAATAGAATTAATCAACTTGACCATATACAAAATTTGTATGGAAAAAAGAAGATGCTTCAAAGAACACGTGTAGGTGACAAGTTGCATCTTAGCCCATAGGATGAACAAAGTCTAATTATCCCGATCTTCCAGGTTGAGTTCCATTGCTACTACTTTAAAATTCTAATTTTAAGCTACAAAGAACACATGCATATACATTTTGGTCGCATCATATTAGAAAACATGAAAGCCAAAAAGTCAGATAATATAATGTTTGCATATTATAAACAATAATCTATAATCTAATAGGTAAAAGCTTTGACCAAGAGAAGACTGGAAGTTTGCCCAAAACTTGTCGAATTCAAATGGTCCTCACTCCTCAGTATTGAAACATCTAAACCAAAGCTAAACGCATAAGAAATAATTCAGCTTTAATCGTAATGTTTAGGCAAGACCTCTAGTAGGAAATTTAACCATTCAAACAACCTTGACTAAGTAAAACAAGGTTAATTTAGCACAAAAAATAAACAAAGATGAACAAATTGGAATAAATAGAAGCTTTCAAATGAAGAATACTTGAGAAAATAAGAAGCAACAATGATATAACAGCATGAGCTTAGGAACTAAATGAAGTAGCATAAAAAACAAAAAGCAACAAGCAAATGAAGCCCAACTGGCAAACAAATTATGCAAATTGAAGCCTGACTAACCTTCAAGCTGCCACAGCAAGCGCAGGGTGTTTCCATATTTGAATCTACATCCTCATCCTGGCAAATTCTGCACTCCACCAATTTCCTAGGAGATGATCCGTGACTTGTGTCCATCTTATCTGGAGAGAATTGGGTTGTCATGTCTTCAACTGCTGAGGGTGTGGAATGCAAAGATCGGTTTCTGCTCTCGATCGCAGCTTCTAGTGTGGATTCAGTAAGCAACCGATCCACCAGTAACACGAAATGATCCCCCATCCTCAAATAACAATCAAGGAATGAGAAGAGAAAAAGTAAAAATTACAAACCCCTCTCTGCAACCTCTTTCCTTGACCAAATTCTTGCAAACAGAGATTGAATACCGTCCAAACCACGCGAGAAAGAAAGGAAAAAGGACCTCTTTACTAGTCAAAACCAGTGATGGACCTGCAACCAGAATAAGAACTTGACAAATGGAAGAACAAAACAAACAAAATTTCATGAAGCATATAAATGAAAAGCGAAAGAATAGTGGTTACCTTAAACAGTAAAGGAAAAAAAGCGGGAATGAAATTGCATTAGAACATTGAAAACCCAACATGAACGGAGGGAGGAATAAAAGGAAAGGGAGAGTTGTGGAGGAAGAAAACAACAAAAGGTGGTGAACGTACCAGACAAAACAAAATTGCATCCACAATCAGAAAGTGTCCCTCAAAACAAAAAGGAAACCGAAAAATAAAGTCGGAACGAAGGCAAAAGGAGAAATCTGAAAAATAAAAGGTACCTTTATCGATATAAAATGCTTTGATTAAAACATCCTTTGAAACAGAAAACCCAGCAACCAAACGCAAAAAGGAGAAGAAAACTATTGAAACCCAACTCAGAAAACACCTTTAAAACCCGAAAACGCATCAAAACAATAAAAACACAGTACCCATAACGGGAAACAGAGAGAAAGTAAAAACCAAAAGAAACCCAGATGAAAAGGCGAGAACAGGAGATACCTTGATCAATCAAAACCGTTAAAGAAACAGATATCAAAGCAGGTATATTAATACATAAGAAAACCAGGGAGAAAAAAAGTAAAGGAGATAGGAAGGACTTACAAGGAGGGAATCGGATTTCTCCAAGGGAAGAAAGCTCCCTACGGGTTTCTTCGAAATCTCTGTTCTGCAACGAAGCAAGAGATTGAGTGTCGCCGTTATCGTTACACAAACCCGATCCAAACAATCAATCTCTCTTTCTCTCTCTCTATACATATTTTACGAGGCTTTTGTATTAAACCTCATGCTCTCTGTTCCTTCTTCTCCCTCTCTCTTTTCTCCCTCTTTGTAGTTCGTAGTTTGTACGGAGAGAGAAGAAAGAAATGAAGAGAGATTCTAACGGCAAGGCCGCTGCCCACGACCGCCACGATTCCTTTTCCTTCACCGGTTTTGCCGTTAAAAGCCTCCTTTGTGGTCGTAAGTCGTAACACAAGAGAAGTGGAACTTATCTTCATTTTCCCGCATCTTTTGTCTCAAGTCATTATCCACTGGTGCAATAGCACAAAAACTGTTCTGATCTTGAGGGTCCATTTGCATTTGGTGGGTCCATGTTGATTTTAAGACCATCTTCTAGGACTTTCAGGGCCAAGTCCATGATCCCAAATTCCCAATCTTCTGATGGATAGAAGGATCAACTTAATTGCTGGCGCGAAGTAGGCTGCTTATTGAGATTGATATCATTCAATGGACATGATTGGTTGAGTGGGGCCAGTTTAATGGGTGGTTCTAATTGATCAGAGTGGACAAGTGATCCACTTTTAATGCAAGGAAGATATCTTTTACTAGTACAATAATAACGTATTATCACATCATATGAATCCACTTCTTTCCTTTATTTATAGATTTATTATTTATTATAGGCACTTGTCTCTCAAGTCAAGAATTGTGGGGGTGGTGGGGTGACTGTCAATGATGGATGGAGCAGTAAAAGACTTGTTTTTTTGAATGAATAGGCCAATCAAACTGTTGATGGGTTTCAACTCCCAACTTCCAGTTTAGAGGTGTCCAAGGTCAAATTAAATATATCCCAATTTTAGGGGTTGTTGCCAATGGGTAAATATGTATGATTTTGTTTTCAAAAATAAAATCAATTGACCCACAAAAATTGGGATATATTTGACCTTGGAGACCTCTAAAATGAGAGTAGAGAGAGAGAGACCCATTGAAGGTTTATTGTTTTTTGTCAACGCCCTAAATATCCTGTTAAGGGAGAATGTTGTTGAACAAAGTTTAAAATATCACAATGTATTGGTGCATATTGTATATATTACATGTATCAAATTTTTAATTTATGAAAATGTCAAATATAGAGAGTTAGGAGGTTCTTTATGTTTAAGGGAAAATCTATGATGCAGAAAAGATATGGTATAGGAAGAGTTTTGATCAATCAAAACTCACTCATGAATTTTGATAAATAACACCTAATTGGATACTATGTTTATGATTCCAGTTGACTGATCARAAGTTTTTCAGATACCATATCCTTTTCATATCATAGTCGAACCCTATGTTTAAATATTAGAACTCCTCCTACCAAGTTCATGTTGAAAAAATAAAAAGAACTCTAACCTTTTGAATTGTGTGAAACACAAAACATGTATATCGTGTATATCGATATTTTAAACCTTATCGCTGAGTATGAATAAAATGCTTTCTCTTTAAAAAGAAAAAGAAAAAAAAAAAAGGTTTGATTAGCCTTTTTCAAAATAAGTCTCTCCATTCATCATTGATAGTTAATGCATTGGCCTTGTGATTCAAACTTCATCCACCTACAATTCTTGTTGAGAGATATGCCTAGAAATATATATAAAAAGAAAATTGAGAGATAAAGTTGAGGCAAATGATGTTATAGTAAATGCAACACATTATTTTTAAAAAGCAAAACCATACATATTGGCAGACACCTTAATCTTAATTATCTGGTCTACCACATTCAATGCCTTTGATTTATATGCTTTGTATACTTAGAGCTGTTAATGGGTTGGGTGTATCCGATAGATCCAAAATCAACCAAATCGATTATGTCAGTTCGTGGTTTTGTCCCAATTTATAGTTGTTATTGGTTCTTGTTATTCCAAATGATCAACATCCGCACCAATTATATTGTTTAATAATATATAGAAGTCTTTTGTTTTTTTTTTCATAAATTGTCATATTTTATATCTTCACAGTATATAAGATAATTTTGATTGAAGACATTTGTTTATCAACATATAAACAATTTATTATTTTATTATCATTTTTGTTCAAGTTATATTATCAGAAATGAAGTTATAAATTGTTATCATTGTTATAGGTAATTATAGATGCCAAGTATAATCTGGTTAGACCCAATTATCCCAATTAGTAAATGGTTTTGGATTGGTCAACCCTATCTAATGAAGTCAGATTTGGCCCTCCACTGACATCATAACATATGGCATCTCAGAATAGCCGGATGACACCCTTACATTACCTAGGTGATGACTTGCCTTAATTAAAATGATGGAGTCCCAAATGACGACCTACCTACCTCTGCTGCTGATTTGACGACCTGCCTTTGCTGCCAACCTGACAACCTTCCTTTGTCGTCGACCTGGCGACCTCGTCTACAACTCAGGCACCCTAACGTACACGGCTAGCAGCGCCTCGTCTAGGGCCGACCTATGGTACCTCATCAGTACCAACCGAAGTGACCTCGACGTGAAGAGAGACCTCTCTTGAGGGCTTGCTAACCTAATTGAAGTCCAGGTGGTGACCTGTGAGACATGCTCACTGACCAACTTTGCATGTTGTCACTCACAGGTCTCTCGAAAGTCAGCTCTCACACCGAATGTTTCAGAGGAAATCGAGTAAGGCACAAAGGTTGGCCTACATGCATGACTACTTCCAAGGATTTCGGACTAGTTAGGCATGTCTTCCAAGAGATCTTGGATGCGGTGTGTGATGCCCACGCCAAACAATGCCTATATAAAAGCCTTACCTCCAACCTTAGAAGGTAGATGCACAATTTAGCTCTGGCAGCTTTCTATCTCGCTTTTAATTCTCTCAAAAAAATCTCCAGCTCGCTGACTTACGCATCGGAGTGCCCACCTCGGATAAAGCAACTCGGGCACTTTGACACTATTTCCTTGCAAGTCGCCCCAATAAGCTATACAACTTGCCACAATCCAGGTAGGAACCATTCAGCTAGGCGTCCAAGCCAGATTTTAGGTAGGGACAGTTCAACTAGGCGTCCAAGCCACATTCCAAATAGGGACAGTTCAGCTAGGCATCCAAGCCACATTCTAGGTTAGGACTGTTCAACTAGGCATCCGAGCCACATTTCAGGTAGGGATTGTTCAACTAAGCATCCGAGTCACCTACTAGCCAGGAAATGCCGAAATGCGTATCATCACTATCTAAGAACCAAACCTGACCCGTTGATTTAACAACTCTATTGTAGACTTCTTTGGTGGTGCCTATTATTTATTTTTCAATTTTTTTCGCTTCTGAATATTTGGCCATCCAAGGAATGTGGTGGAAGTTCAAAATCTTTGAATTTTAACCCAAAACTAAATCTTCCTTGGGGAAACTGTTTGAACAGTGATCTCAAAACTCGCGTGTCTTGAGGTTGAAAATTTTCTCTCTGTCATTTGTCAATACCCCCTCATCCTCCCTTCCCCTGAGAGTTCAGCTTCTGTCAGAGTAACGCCGTTCAAGCAGCCTTTACAGTCTTGCATTAAAAATATATATCCCCTATTTATATGCTTTATTTCATTGGGAGATATTCCCGCTGCAAGGTTGCAAGAGGCTATTGGAACGGTGTGAGTATGGGCAAGTATTTATGTTAGTACCAAAAATAATTTTGCTCCATTGAAATCATTGATCGAGCCTTCAAATCAGTAAAATATATTGCATTTTCAAAGTTTTTCTTTGTTTAATTTTTTCCCCATTGACGAGTGTATGAAAATCTATACAAATTGTTAATATTTTATATTGAGGGATGGAATCCCCTTTTAACTGGTTATACTTATAAAGCTTTTTTGATATGTCCATTTTATAATATGATAAACCAGTTCAAATTATTGCAATGCAACACGTATTAATTTTTGACATAACCGATACATGGAATACTAGGATATTAGAGAATATGTAGATAGGAGTATTCACGGTTTGGTTATCTTAAACTGAACCAATCCTTTGGTTTTTGAAATTTCTCGAACCAAAAACTGAGCCATACATATTGGCAGATCTTAATTATCTGGTCTACCACATTCATTATTGTGATTTATATGCTTTATAAACGGGAGCTATCTGTTCAAATTATCTGGTCTACCACATTTGGGTTTTGTTACATTTTATGTCGGAAAGGGTAAATTAGATAGTACGTAAGATATTGTTGGTTAAAAGACTTGTTTTATCAACATATAAATATTTTATTAATTAATATTGTTTTTATTAAGGTTATATTGTTAAAAATGAAGTTTCTTTTTTTTTTTTAAGCAATTCAAGGCAACTCCATTCATTCATGGAAGAATCAGAATCAACATCACAAATGAAGTTAGGAGCAATAGACCAAGTCTGCTTGCTTTGGATTGTACAAGCAGATTTCGCTATACTATGTGCAACTGAAGTTCCAATTTGTATGTTTAGCCGGTTGGTATGTTAGCTGAATCCTGAGAGCTGGCTCAGTTAGTATGTTAACTGGTTCGCTCCTGCATTGACGCATATTCGATTCATACAATTACCGACTTTAAAGGAGGGAGGGGTGGCTCAGTTGGTATGTTAATTGGATCAGACCTGAATCTCCCGATTAATAATTGGTTTGTTCTAGCTCTATTTTATAGGTCCAATTAATAATTCATGACCCATTGACAGCTCTACAAGTTAATTTAACTTGCGGAACAAAGTCTTTGTAAGGTTGGCTTGGAGAGGGATAGAACAAACACGCCCTTGCCCTCTTGGACCCAAACTGGCCCGACTATACTGGGCCAATCACAAGTCACGTCAGGCTACATGCCAAGTACCCATGTGCATGGAGCTGAATGTGGTTCAATATGATTCGCCCAGTATTGTCAATGGACCAGGTTTGGGTTGGACCCTGTTCAAATCAAAATCAGTTTAAATGGATTGGATGGTACAATAAGACATTAAATTGAATCAGTCCAGACTTAATGGTCATAGTATTTATTGGATTGGATTCAGCCTGGTCCATTTGTAATGGATATATATTGGATTGGGTTGGATTGAACCGATATCCGATACATTGACATAACAATAATACAGGTGTCAATGGACCAGGTTTGTGTTGGATCCAATCTAAATTAAAACCAATTTGAACAATTTGGACAGTTCATACAATGAATTTGACCGGTCCAGAATGGTTCAAGTATTCAATATTGGATTGGTCTCTAATGGACTAACACTGGACGGGATGGGATTACAGACCCCACAAGTAGGGTCTGTAGCGAAGAACCAATTTAGCTTTCAAAAAAAAAAAAAATCAAAATTCAAGGTAAGATCGATTCCCGGATCAGATCGACATCCATCGACTTCTGCTTCAACGGGTATAAAGGCAGCAATGGGATTATCAGTCCATCTTCTTTAGTGCACGTATTTATTCAGCGAGTCAAAAGTAGATAAAATAATTCAAGATTGGGGCGGATTGAAAACGAGTCACAAAATCAAGTTAGGTGGGTGGACTACTGGACTCTTTGAAAGGGGATTTTGCAGAACACTTTCATGTGAGCCATGCGTTATGTGTATGGCCAGAAAGTGATTGATTCAAGGCTTTGATCGTTCATATTCATCCCCCTCAAACCATTAATTGGTTTAGTTGGCAACCGTTCCAAGCTGAATAGGAGGTCTCTAGACATTAACAGGGTCAGACACTCTGTCGTCATCTGAGAAATGCTGATCAAGTTAGCTGATACTAAATCATCTGCCATTTTAGTATATATATATATATATATTACGAAATCTAATTCTAATCGAATGGTCTAAATTAAGAACACAAAGGAGACCTGAGAGATCTTTCCCTGGTAAAGATACATGAGAGATCATGTGATGACAAAGGAGATGATCAAATGATCGAGTCAGAAACGGAACCATTATTTGCTGGGGTTTCATTCAACTCCTCAGTCCTGACCCATGCCTACTCAGTGATCCAGAGCTGGAACAGATCCAAATAGAGAACCAAAGCTTTTGATTTGCTTTTATTATGGTATGGTAACAGAAGATTTCTGTTAACATCTCTTATCACATTACTCTGTAACCAACTATACAAGAAATGACTCGTAACCCCCAAACCCCAAAAAATGGTGCTTCGCCCCACCTGGGTTTGATCTGCTAAAAGGGGTAAACCTAGAAGCTAATCCTATACTTGTATCTGTTGCTGTTGTAACATGTGTGGTTTATACAAGGACCCCATCTGAGGGTGAAGGGACATTTCTACTATTATGTCTGCCATTGTTACTGTTGTTATTGTTGCTGATTCGGCCTCGTCCTCAACCACAACATCGAGACCTTATTGGCAGGTAAAATTTCACAAACACTGCCTCCCTTTGGGGCGGTTTGCATAGAGTATCCAGAGCATGAGACACAGCATGACTCCCACTGCAATTAGCCCCAGTCCTGCATTCACCATCTGGACGTGATGCTCCAATGGAGAGCAGTAGTTGGAAGTGATGTTCCTGAACGTCTCCCGGACGAAATTGCAATTCTGGAAGCTTAGCAAGGGTGGGGCGTAGTGATCAAGGGCATAACTCACATTTACGGCTGCTACCAATTTTGCATACAGTTCAGGGGTCACCCTCCCCACGCTAGTACATAAACCAGATGCTGAGACTGTGCAAGTGTACTTCTGCCACACCTGAAATTTTTTACACAAGCAGATGAAAGGAGATAATCAAGCTTCTCATTCATGAGTTCACAAAATATGAATAAATAAATGAAACAATCCGGCATTTTCGATCAAAATAAACTATCTAATTGTGCCTTTTATTTGACGGGTTCCAAGGCAAACAAATTAATAATTAAATATCATGATTCTTTTCTCCCTTCCAGAAGAAAGAGGAACCACTTCCAAGATCATGTAAATGGTTTCATGGACATCGCATCAACATCATGGAGCCGTCAACCTACAGTTTTTAGTTATGCCTAGTTGGTGTTTCCCACAATTTTCTTATTCAATAAATGCACCTGCTAGTTCTTAAAAACTGAACTCCTTCGGGCTCAGTTTGGAAGGAGTACGAATTCAAATATGCACCGTGCAAATACATACAAAAAAGTACAAAATACAAGGTTTTGTACTCTACAAATTTGTATTTGTACTCTTTCCAAACTGAGCCTTAGGAGAATAGAATGCCGTCCAAACATTTTCTTTTTCTTTCTTCCTTCACTATCAGGTCACCATAGAGGTTGATGTTCATGACTTTGAATTTTTTTCTTGGTCCCAAATTATTCCTTGTCAGTAGAGTGTTGGGCATTTATCGTTAAATCGGTTTGAGATGTTTCTAAATCATGGTTACAGGTTTGAAAATGTTGATGTCAATCCATCAGTTAATCATTGAAAAAAATGTTCTTGTCAATGCTGTAGACTTACCGAGGATGCATTCGCAATGGAAACCTCCTGGGGTTGACATGGGCGATCATGCATCTCAGAATCAAATGGAGAACAGAGAGGTGGCATCAGAGGCCCAGTTTGATTGCGGTAATTAAAAGTACTCTCGGGAGGAGGATCTGTGTCAACAAAAGTGTATATTGCTGTGTTGACAACATTCACAATCTGAAGGATGACTTGTTTACTCTGGAAGAGGGTCTTGTTAGTAGTTTCCTGATCAACACATGGGAGGATGCTGCTAAGTGCTGTCTCTGCTCGGGGATTGTCCACCCATTCTTCCATGGCCACACAAGTGTCTGAAATTGCACTGAGATGCACCAGGAGAGGGGGAAAAGATTGTCAGGATTATAGGTCGAACTCAATAACATTATGCACTTCCTTTACTGGTTCAAAATAGCTAGTTAACAGATAAGTACGACAATAAAAGCAGCACTCGTTTCTTGTTAATGAAGGCTGTTGAGGGAAAAAACATTGGTAAGACAAATAACTAGTTATGAATGTCACATTTCTGCCAACAAGGAAAGCAAATATATAAGCAGCAATAGCATTCAAACAAGTGCCAAATGCCCACCACAATAGACAGCTTTGAGTAACAAGAATAGGAAACATGTATGCCATGCATGGAAAGGGTTCATGGACAATCTTAGGAAGCAAAAGGAAAAATTAATATACAGAATACCCGCATAAAAGGCTGTGGGGATGCTACATATAACAAAAGAATATGTATAGGCTCAATATGCAGCTATCAAACAAAGAGCAACATCCATAACTGCTCAGATCATTTTGAAGAATAGACTGGCGAAATTCATTGATAGCAAGCAGAAATATAATAATGATGATTTCATTCATGGCAACAATAGCATAAATATGTTTAGAAAATAGCAATTTTCCTCCCTTAATCAGTGATTAGTAGAACAAACTCTAAACCATGGTCAATTGAAAAGGGATGGGAACACCTAAAACATAGCCAACAATTACTATTGACTATGTAACAAAAGTAGTTCAACATCAGTTAGAAGTGAAGTTTAAACTGGAAAATACTCAGAGATTCAAGAGAAATTAAGGACAACAAAGTTTTCACTCCATAAAGAAAAGCCAACAAGGGGAAAAAATTTCCTTAGGACAGTCTAAAGTTAGAAACTTACTGGTTGAGGATTACAAAAATACCACAAAGGATGAATGTAATTGCTACAAGCAACCAGCCACTCAAGATGAATCTACAATAGTATGACGGAAGAGTCAACAAAAGCCACCAAGTTCTAAGGATAATATTCACATTCAGATATAAACACAAGACTTACATCAAAATTGCATGTTGGTGCCCAAGGACAGAGAGCACTGCAGAGAAACATATCAATAAGTTAGGGGAAAAAATAAGTAGAGAAACATACTGGAAAAAAAAAATCATGAGGTGAGATGCTGAAGTTGTTAAAAACTTCAGATTCTCCAGTGGAATGTAAAATATACATACAAAGGCCAATAACAGAAAGGAGAAGCATCACCGCAGCTACGGCAATCAATGTCGATCGTCTGCAAGAGAACACCAAATGGAGGCAAATTAGCATTGAAAGTAACAACTCAAGTGTGAAGTTAGATATGACACCAGAATTAAGAACTCATACACAGCATTGAAGACTTTTCTTATTTTGCCAGAACTTTCAGCAGATTTCTCTGTCAGTGTGTTTGCTGCTGCATTTAAATCCCAGTTCAACTTGTCGATTTCATCCTTAACATCTGATGGGAGGATAACCTCGTTCACATTTATAGTCTTGGCAAGTGATAGAAATGCCGTGACATTTCTAAGTGTCTGCACAGTGTAGTCTGACTGGTTTAGAACATAATGTAGAGTATGCAATGCTTCATCATGAAATTTATCTTGCCCCACAGATAAAAGAATACATCCAACCCTGGATGACAGAAAAAGGAAATACAAGGTGTCAACAAAACCATTGAAAGGAAAGATAAAAATAAATTTCAACTAAAAAAAAGAAAAAAGAAAAATTTGGAATCTTATAAGTGCAATTCTTAAACAAGGTTTTGAAATAGAACTATTCACTTAAAAACAAATTATAAATTTCATTCCAATAACACTACCCCCTCCCCTCTTCCTCCCTAAAGAAAGATCAAATCATAAATGGAGCAGATAAATTCAAAACAAAATGTCATCAAAGAAACTGGCTTTAGATTATCCACCAAAATTTGGATCTTTCCTGAAATCTTAAAGTCATAGTCAGTCCCTTCCTACAACCTTTTACATGTCATATAATTTTGAATGCCATCACCTTCTAATTTTTCTATAAAAACTTAAAGGTAGAAACTCTACCATGTTCCTTTCCTCAGATATCAGATTCAGGATGCACTAACATCCTCCAAGGTGGCATACTTCTTATGTGGAGCATTTTACAAAGAAGATTCCACCAATAGCTTATTGAGGCATACAAGTAGGGCTGTCCAGTGTTCACATTCAATGACATCATGTCTTGAAACAGATATGGGGACCCATGGTTTTTACAACTGTTTCAAGATTACCAAGGAGACTGATATTGACTTCTGCTATTGCACATATCATAGCATCCGAGTTGTTTGACTTAATGACCAAGAAGTCTATGTTGTGGCAGCACAGATAGTGCCTCCAAAGGGCTCTATGTGTTTGACATATGCTCTCCATTCACCCAAAATCTTCACTAGTAGGTCCTTGTGAGTTGTGATTTACTGAAACATGGTCTTTTTCTTGGAATTTCTCAAATTAAAAGTCAAGACATTGGAAGCTAGTAATACTTGGCAAAATGTCCATTATATTGGTAAAGATCTAGATCCAGAAGGTTCCATGTCTGATGACTCTGATCAACTATCTGGATACCCGCCCCCACCCCCACTTCCCCCATGTAACTGAATTCGGCTACATTTCAGCTTCAGGGGTGCACTTATTGATTCTTGGGGGAAAAGTACCACTAAACAAAACCAGGGAAAGCACCAGCAGGCATGCAGAATCTAAAAAAGTATAAATGAAAGATTTCAAGTCTGGATTATTACGCTGCAGCACACGTGAAGACAAGTAGCAGAATAAAGCAAATCCTATGTGAATTGCGGGTTCCCTTGTCTGTGATGCTTATTCTGCATTTACAGCAATAATGTACCACGAGACCAAAGCCAAAAGAAACAAACCATAGGGCAGCAAGAAGAAACCCAGCAGCACCTGTGAACCCTACAGACTGCAGATATAATTAGTCAAAATACAGAAAAAAAATATCTAAATCATGTACATTAGAAAAAACATGGAAAGAAAGAAAAACCAACAAAGACGCAGAATTATGCATGATTTGAGATTCTAAAAAATCAAATGGTAAAATAATTGAGAAGTAAATGCATACAAACACTTCAGATCTGATTCAGACAAGGTATACCGTATACACTTGTAGAGAATTTTACTACTCTACCATGCAAAGGGTATCTTTAGGGGCCTTCCTATCTTTGAGTAGAACAAACCAAATATCATGCTACTGTTCATCCAATAAACCAGTAAATTTCTCCCCTTGTTAGACGAGTAATTCTTTTCCATTCTTTTATCTGTCTAGTTTTTCTCTTCAGTATTCGAGAATATCTCCCTAATGGATTCAATCATCCTACATAAACAACCAAAAAGGAAACCGGCCATCATGTAGTATCTCAACTTGGTTTCATACTGGCTTTCTCAGTACCCATATTCATATACAGTTGTTCTCTTGGGTGAACCGACAGATGCTCACTAATGCTTCTTGAGATGATATAAATAATTTATCCCAACCTATTCTTCCATTATGACCCTGTGAAGAACTTCAATTAATCATATGAGCCAGTCATGAATTTTCAAATCTTTGGTAGATAAAAGGTATTTATGGCTCGGGAATGATATAACAAGAACTGAATATCTGATTATTTGTCAACATCCTAGTAAATTTTTTCTTCCTCCCCCTTCTTTTGGGGAAGATTCTGCAGATATGATGTCAAGTAAGCGTCCAAAACTCCCATTGATCTTTGTAGTTGCTCAAGTAGTTAATAAAACGAAAGGACCAGGACCATCACCAACATTTGTAGGAATAATCATAAAGGGATCATCAGCAGTTGTGCTCCCAGAATGCCTCCTTTTTTTTTCTTTCTTGTGTACAATGTGCACTACTTCCTTGAAAAATAAATGAAAGGACCTTAGCTTTTCAAATATATGTACACATATCAATAAAATCCGAAATGAGTCCAACTTAAGAATAATATACAATGGAGCACAGACGAACTAGTGTCCACTGATCCATGAAATAAAAATAGGCATTGAGAAGAAAAGTAAGAAATTATCTCCATTGCAATCACGTTTAAACAAACCAATTAAATAAACCCAAGAAAAGGAGAGAAGGAAATAAATAAAATAACAAGCAACAGATGACTTACTGCCCAGTAATGCTTGTTAGAAATGTCCCAACCACCTCGATAACGCTTGAAACCACGAAGTATGTCAGGCCTGTTGGTTCTTTTTGCGGCCAAAACAAGTGTATCAGGAGGCGCACGGTACGCAGGCCCTGGCGCTTGCGCGAACTGCAAGAGCCCAGTCGCCCAGGGCCCCAAATTCTCCTCTCCTGCAGTGAGAAAAAAAAAAAAAAAATCAACAAGAATTCAACTCGTAGAAACAAAAGTGTGATAAGTGTTAAAGACAAAGCATTCCCTTCAAGACTTAGCCACTAAACGAAAACGAGAAGTCATTGTAAATCTGCAATCACATTCATGTATAACAGAATCTAAAATTAAACAAAGACGAAAGAACACAAAAGATCCTGAAAACATCCGAAACAAATGCAGCCACGATTACTCCAAAAATGGAAATACTTTTTCTGGCCCCCGGAACCCAAACATAAATGGAGACTAACCCAATATAAGCTTCTGAAATGTTCTGCTTCTCCATCTCTGGAAGATTGGAGAACCAGCTGAGATCGCAGCAAGAGAAGTGAAAACAAGGAGGAAGAAAACGATCTTCGAAATAAAGAGCTTCATTTGCGGGTGCTCTGCAAAGCCTCAGAGCAGACACCGCAAACCAAGAGTATCCATTCCCAGCTTTGATTCGTTCTCTCTAAGTAAAATTTGGAGAGATGAGATAGCGAGAGAGAGAGTGGGTGGTAGATCGAGAAAAAGAATCTAGGATTTCGTCTTCATTCACTTCTTCACAAGGCTTTTATAAAAGAAAAAATGTATAGAGAGAGAGAGAGAGAGAGAGAGAGAGAGAGAGAGAGGGATGGAGGTATGCTTTAGCAGAGCCGGTCACATGGGAGGAAGTGATGAGTCTGATGACAGAGAGAGAGAGAGAGGAAATGGCGGGTAGGAAACGGAAAAGCAGTGACTGGGAAAAGCAAAATGGCCCCAACTGATCTTTTGTCCTTTTCACTTTTTGATTTTTTATTTATTTCATTCACTCTTTCTCTCTCTCTATCTGTTTGGGTTCCTTTCACCAAAATCTCCTTACCTTTCTCTACATTGACTACTGCGTCCTCCACTTTTCAGACGTTGACACTAATGCCCTTTACAACAGAATAGCTCGATGTATTAATTATACTTCGTCAAAATGTGGAGTAAGTACATAGGTAGGGTTATTCTTGGTACTTGACTTTTATTTGCTTTTAATTCTGATAACGTAAAATAATAAATACACGGCGTGGGAGCGGAGAGCCGGAGTGGGACCCAGTCCGTGTTAACTCGGTGTTGAATCCGAGTGAGTAAGAGAAGAGAGAAGGGATAGCCTCATAACCGTATTATTCCTTTTATTTATTTTCTTTTTGTCTTTTGCTCTCACAGAAGAAGGAAGAAGAAGAAGAGAAGAAATCAAACCAACAGGCAAGGCAACAGCTTGTGTGTGTTAAACGTGTGATCCACTGATGCGCATGGCTCCGTTCTTATTTACGCCGTATCGGGACTTTCACTTTGTTATCGGAAATCTAAAAAGAATCTGTGATCGGATCCAAAGGACTCGCGGGGCCCACACCGACATTGATCTTCTTTTCAGGTGGATGATTGGTCATGCAGCTGGGGAGTGGGGAACCACTGTGCAATGTCGTGATTTTGGTGCATAATTACCGAAGTACCCATGCTTAGGACCGAACCGAACTAGCACTTAGGCGGGCCCGGGCCCGGGCCGGATAAAAAATGGGGCCAGACGGGCGGGGACCTGGTCAAAACCCTCATCTCCAGTTGGGTCAGGGCCAAAGCCGGCCGGTGCGGTTTCAGGCTCCAACAAACAATATATAGGAACGCACCAAACTGGTTAGCTTGACTTGGCCGCGCGTCCATGAGTGCAGTAGTTTAAGGTCTATGTCATAAGGTTGCTATCAAGGTAGTTTCTTCTGATCCTTCTTTTATTATTATATTTGTAACAAGATTTGACCAAACAAACAAACCCCATGAATTTTGATGGAATAAATAACTAGTTAAGGGTGCATGTTGGGTTGAGTTGGATTCAGAATTTGTCAAATTTTCAATGGACCCGAATCTTAAACTGAGCCTGATCGATCGATATAATTAGAACTCTTCAAATCGAGCAACCTGACTTGCAGCCCTATTGGATTACCACACCACCACTATGAATTATGAATTTATGATATGGGTTAATTGGTTATCGGTTTTTTTAAGGGTTTTTTTTTTAATTAAGATATATAATAGAACGCCTGTCACATACTGAATGGAAGTGCATGACAAGTGTAGCAATAGTGCTGGCCTGTTGAGCACGTAATGTTGATGGTATGAATTCTTTTCCTTTAAAGGAGAGAAGGGATGGCTTGAAAGGGCATTTGTTGTTTCACAAGCCAACAGGTTCACTTTCGGCTATAAAAGCAAAAGCTAAAATCTTTTTTTTTTTTTCTTTTTTTCATTTCCATAGTGATCTGATCTAATCTATGATCTATAAAAAAGCTTATCTCTTATGCAAAGGAAAGGCTAATTGTGAAATTGCTTTTGAGAGGCAAGTACATAGAAAAGTGGTGATCTCTCCCCCTTAGAATTAATACTTGTATTGTATATGCATTTCTTGGGTGATACTTAAAGTGAACATCAAGTAGTAATACAGATGGATGGTGAATGAAGCAAAATGGGTGATATTTCCCTCTACCAAGAAAGAATCAAATGCTATATATAGGAACTTGAGAGAAATTAGGAATGACTAAATCTAGATAGAAGAAGCTTGAATCACAAAATTTACTAGTGTAGACATCAAAGATGGTGGGGATTATCATGTGGGTACTCATGATTCACCACAAGAATAACCCTAGCCAATTTCATGGTTTATGAGTTGGAAGGGATATGAAGTGTGTTCATGCACAAACCAGAATTATTTCTATCGGAAATGTAAGGTTTTAGTTTTAGAAATCATTTATTTAGCAGTCTAATATTTGACCTCAGTAATTAACCCTAGTGGAAGATGGATAGTCCAAATGCATTGAAATATGAGGAGAAATTTGGATGGTTAAGTTCATTGTATTGAACCCAATGACCTGTAAGAGAGAGAGGATCATCGATGTGTTACACTGAAAGAATCTATTGCATTTATGTCATAATAATAATAAACTTTTTTTTCTATTGAAACAACCAATATAACTTTTTTTGAGGAGGATAAAACCTTTGGGTTGTTTTTTAAGCTTTCTTTCAGTTCTTTGAGAGGATAAAATTTGTCTACTGCAGGCTTTCAATGACTTCGCTCTTTGAGAGGATAAAACCTTTGGGTTATTTTTGAAGCTTTCTTTCACATGATATACATTACCTTAGTTTTTTATTTAGTTTAGAATATTGATTGCAGTTACTCTTTTACCCTACATTCATGGTAATATATATCTAAGGTTTAAAGTATTGATACATATCGATCCGTATTATTTTGGGAGTTCTCTAATATGCCACTATAGGGGGTGTATCAAGGTTTTGACCAGTTCAAGGGGTGAAGGAGTCTTAAACCGGTCCCCTGAACTAATTTTGAAAAGAAAAATAAAAAAGTAAAATCAAGTTCTGATATAACCCAATATGAATATGCTCCTATCGATACATCGGACATATCAATATTTTAAACCTTGCATGAAGATTCCAAACAGTCAAACTTTTCTCCTCGTGTGCACAGTAAGAACTATGGTAAGGTCCACAGTTTTGTATTTATACCTGAATGCAAAAGACAAGTGGCACATTTTTATCGGACCGACTGTTCCGACCACATGAGAAAACAAGAGAATAGAGAGTAGGCTAGGAAAGCATGAAGTTTAACATTCTTTCAAATCACCTTTCAAATATGAGAAATGAGAAATGCGGCTTAGTTAGTTAGTTATTTCATTATTGGAAGGAGAATTTTCCTCCTTGTAAAAAGTAAAAGTTTCTCCTACAATCTTCTAATTAGTGATGGTGCTCAGAGTCAGCTAATCCATTAAGCTGCGCTTGGTTTGACATAAAACAAGAGAGAGAGAAAATTGAGGGAAAGTACAAATCGATAACGGATGGTGAAAGAACTGGGCCTGTGATTTACAAAGGAATTGACAAGGGAAACTACAATCAATATTAATAGAATTTTTGTGATTCCACTAGATGCTAGGGCAAATCATCATGATGCCGTGAAACTCCTCAAACCATAATACCTCTTGGGCATGGAGTGTGTGATGGGGTGTCTTCATACTTTGAACTTTGGTAGATATAGGGATTTGTGTTGATGGGCCCTTAGGGTTTGAAGTTTTTCTTCGATGGGCCCCTAGGGTTTGATTTCAGGTAATTTTGTTTAATACATTTATCATTACTAAATGTATGTCCCATTCAATTCATTATCTTTAATTTTAAGGAAAAATCTATGATATTGAAAAGATATAATATCAAAAAGATTTTAATCAATTATGATACACATTCATCTGATTGATTATTATTTTTGTGATACCGGTTGATTGGTTATAAATTTTTTCGAGTATGATGTCTTTCTTTTCGTGTTATTTATATCATCTAACAACAAGACATTTACATTAACTTTATGGTCAGACCACCGTAGAAAAAATTTAATCCATCTGTTATCCTCTCTCTCTCTCTCTCCATTATCTCTTTCTCTTGCATGGCACGTGCCATGCAACCAGTAATATAATATAATTCTCGTGGGCATAATATGATAATACTTCAATTTAATATTAATACTACGTGCAATGCCCATGCCTATGTCCTAGTAAAAAAAGGGAGGAAAAATCTAATAGTTTTGACAAGAAGAAAAAGAACAATAAAAAAAAATCTAAAACTTTATATCAATTAGAGATCAAAGAACAAAAGGTATGGTGACCATGAATAAAAGGGGAGAAAATAAAACAGAAGAAATAAAGAACAAAAACCTCCCTTTTTCGTATCGTCAGTGGTTTTTTAAGGCTGTCAAGGTAAATGATTGTTTATAATAACATTTACCATCTTTATTTTCATTTCAAGTGGCCAAGTGGGCCTCTCCGCTCTCCTTTGTCAGAAAAGTAGAATTATATATCGGACTCTGGGGCCCAAAATGGATGAGTCCTGTCCATATAGTATGGGTTTAACCATAATGAAACCCAATTCAGATTCATAGATTGTATTTATAATAATAATAATAAAAAAAAAGAACATTTTCTTTGTGGGAAGCTATAAGCAAAGCTTTTTGTTTCTTAGAGTGGGAACTGCAACTCATACAAGTTGCCTAATCTTATAGATCTATAAAAGGGAAGAAGGCAAATTAACTAGTTATAATGCATATTGTGAAAAGTGAATCAATGAACAATAAAACATTTTTAACGTGATTGATTGAAATATAGATTTTACATACAGCTAGTGTCAATTGAATTATAAGATTTTATTTTACTGGAAACTCCCAAATAACTAGTAACTTAAAAGAAGAGGATATATCTGAAATATCACATGAGAAGAAATTGTGAGTTTTATCAATCCTAAGCAAATATATGGGCAATATGAAGGGCTCATATGGGTTAATCATGTGGGTGGGGGTGGTGTGGGCACAGGAGTCTGGTTTAGCTGAATGCAATAGCTGCTCAGTAGGCTGTGAAATCAATTATAATGCTCCACACTAGTTATAAAAAACATATGGAACACATAAACATTCAACCCCTCAGTACTGTGGGCCCATGTATTTTATCATTAATGTGTGAGGCATTATCATTGATTTCACAGCTAAAGTGTTCAGTTAATCCGAATTTCTTTTTATTGAGTGATAAAACAGAGTTCGTATTCCTCTTAACAAGTGGCATTTCCCTGATTCAGAAAAGGAAGCTTCATGTAGTTACTGAGACCACTTGATATAATAATGATCCATGTACAGATGTACTAGGCAGCATGCATCAAGGCAGCTCAAGATGGTGCTGAGACCCCAGGGCCCATTAGTTCAGACTTCAGTTGGTTCAATGGGCGTCCCTCTGTCCAACAGGCTGCCGAGGAGCAGGCTCTCCTCATTGTTAATGCCAGTAGACCTCTGCGTGTGCATCTTTGCTATCATTAACCCTGCAAATTGTGGGTCCATTTTGAAGGACTGAAGCTTTGATTGAACTGCCCGATTTAGGAGAGTTAAGATCAGCGGTTTCTGGGTTTTGTGATGTGGGCCTTACATGAACAGCCCATAAGTTACGTTTGGTGAAAACTTAGATAGAATCACGAAAAACAAATCTTGATAGTCCACATCGAACTGTCATCTATCATTTGAGGGACTGTCCACTTCAGTCTTTTTTAATGGAGAACTTCAAAGTAGATTTTTGATAAGTAAACAAAAGAGTCAATAAGAGTATAACAAATTACCAATGTTTTCAAAACTGAATCGGACCTGACAGTTGGACCGGAAAAATTGAGAATCGGTCATCTGACCATTTGGGTTCCATTTTACCTCAAAACTGTTATTTGGCCAAAAATTATTGATTTAGTCAACAAACCACTGATCCGGGTGATCGAACCGTCAAACCATTAAACCTGAGAACGAATTTTGACCATTTTTTGGGTATTTTAAAAATTTTAAACTTTTTATATTTTTTTATCAGAGCAGATCATCTATTTAGACCGGACAATTGGACTGTACGGCCTGAGAACTAAACCCAGAATGGTTCCCTGCTCAGTCCGCTTTTAAAAACCTTGCAAAATTACAACATGAGAGGAGGGGAGTCCTATATACAGAAATCAAAGTAGATGAACATGAACCAGCTTATTTGAATATAAATGGGCCCTGAGCTGGTCTAAAGAAGCTGTTAAAAGAGGCTTGCTTCACTGAGAAAGTGAGAAGCCAATATTTTGGCTGAACGACAGTATATTTGGATTTATCAAACATAATTTATACTTGCTGAATAGACGTAAAGCGGCTAATTGATGATTGCTGAATTAGCTGAACTGAATTGACTATTAATAATGAACAAAAAGTATTGTATAAATAAAGGATAAATTACAAAGACCCCCTTGTATTATGGGGTCTGTGACAAAGACCCCCTGTACTTTGTTTTGCGACAAAGACCCCCATATACTATGACCGTAAGACAAAGACCCCCTTCCGTTAGCCTTTCATCCAAAAAGGCCGTTACAATATTTTTTAATTCCCATACTACCCTTGAAAATGGGAATTGAAAATACTACAGCATCGGGATTGAACCCATTTAATCCCGACTACAGCCAAACAACGATTGCCTACTGGTACAATCCTGCTGGTACAAACAGGCAAATACTACAGCCAAACGGCGATTCAATCCTGAGTCGGCAATTTCAGGTATGAAGAAAGCGGAAGCAACAACGGTTGCTTCAATGAATATTTATCCAGAATGAGTAGTATCATAAACCTTGTACAAAGTCCCATACCTTTTTCCATTTGAATCTTCTTGATTCTATAAAGACTCCGTGGCTGGGGATCAGTCCAGAACCCCCCTGATTGGCTGAAAAGGGATGACATTATCCCGGTGAGCATAGAGCGGAAGGCGAACAGCGTTGATCTTCCCCTGTCCCTTCAGATGATAAAGAAAAAGAGGCAATGGGAAGAAGGCTTTAGAGAAGTTGGTGAATCCACTTATTGCTCCATGAAGAAGGCCTTCTCTTCTATGGTATTCATCATTCGAGAGCTTCACAGTTATGCCTTGCAGATGCAAGAGATCATTTTCTATGAAAATTTGCAAGGGATTCTGGATCGAGTGCAGAATCCTTTGGACATGATTTGTGAACCAACCTTGAACTGGTTCTACAATAAATCCTCTGGGCCATCAATTACTTCATGCCATTGGTTCGTTGTAATTTTGTTGCTAATGGTCATGAAAATGCAGATAAAAACCTGCAAAACAGATTTACATGTGGAAAGATCAAATTAAGGTGAATAGGTGGATGATGGAATGGAGTAGATCAGAGTCTGTAAGTGTGAAGATGTGAACGGAAGAATATGACCCATTCTTTTGGGAGTTGCCTTCCATAATGACCGAGTGAAATTGTCTTCAACCAGGAATTTCAGACCTTCATGGATCGCTGTAGCTTCAGCCTCTAGAGGAGATAAATTGTCCAGGGAATTGATCTGACAAATACTAAAGTGCCCAGGTGGTCTCTAATGAGGAATCCAACACCAGATTTGAGAGTTCCAACTGCCCCGTCTACATTTAGTTTGACCATACCGTGAGGTGGTATACGCCACTGTTGTTGGTGTCCAGAGTGAGCTAGTTACAGATTGCAGGAAAATCGTCGGTTTTTGTCTCAAATTGCAGGAAAATCGCCTTGAGTCAATCGGAGGCAGTGAGTTAGTTACAGAAATCCGTATCTTGTACCCGCAGATTTATAAAAGAAATGAAAGAAAGGGAAAACAATAGATTAAATAAGTTTTAAGAGAAAAAGGGTAAAAAAAAAGAAAATAAAAAAAATTAGTGATGTATTTTGGTAATTTACTGCATTTCATCATTTGACTTAATGGTCAAAAAAGATCTTTGTCTCATGGTCAGGGATCTTTATTACAAAACAAAGTACAGGGGGGGTCTTTATCACAGACCCCATAGTACGGAGGGTCTTTATAATTTATCCATAAATAAAATATTTAAGGGGGGGATAAGATAATCATTCAACCATGCCAAAGCCCAAGCAAATATTCACCATAAGGAAGGCACTTGCCTCTTACTTAGTTAAAGACTTAAAGGATTTAAAGACAAATCAATAGACACTTTATATTCAGTTAATTAAACCACTATCAACCAACCACCAAACAGAAGCATGAGTGTGACTTGTGAGGAAAGAAAAAAAATAAAAGTCAAAATTAACAAAAATGAAGCCAACACCGAAGGCCTAAGGTCTCATGACTTACTGATGAGCCGTCCCTTGACCACTTTGGTTGGGGGCCGTGAAACGCGGATCCAACCCATTGCATCCACCTCGAGCCACACACACACAACCACAAGTTGTTTTCTTCGCATTATTCCACTCTCCAAAGTCCAAACTCTAAAGTTGATTCATTGATTTTAGTCTTTATCCTTTAAAGTTTATGGATGATGATGTTACATGCCTTTTTGACCATAAATTCACATAATATGACTAGCAATTCTGACTCATTTTATATATATTAATAGGATTGGGTGCTCTCTCCGTGCTACACGAAATCTACTCGTGTGAGTATTTTTACGCGATCAATCTATTTTCTATTAATTATATAAATATATAATAGTTATTATATATAATTATAAATTTTGTTATTATAATTATCTAATTATATAAATATATAATAATTATTATAAATATTGTTAATAACTAGATATTGAATCATTTGAACGGTTTTGATCATTTTTTTTTTATTTTTTAAATTTTTTTGTTAGATCGGGCCAATCCGTTCGACCCGGTAATCGGATCCCTAACCGATTCAGTCTCCAGGTCAGTTTTAAAAATCATGATGTTATGCCATTCAAGCATGTGACTCATACGACCCGAAAGTGGAACCGTTATGGCCACCGATTTTTGGGTCGACGGTTTGACCATCCGATTCGAACGGACGACCTATTCTGACAACAAAAATTAAAAAAAAAATCAAAAATTGGCCAAAAACCATTGAATGGGTCAATGGGTTGTTGACCGATTCAACGGTTTTTGGCCAGAGACCGGGATTGGGTAAAATGAAACTAGTTGCGTGGACGTTTCTCAATTAAAAAAATAAAAAAACGGATGACCTGTTCTGACAAGAAAAATTACAGGCAAAAAATTGAGTGTGTGAGGTCCATTAAGCAGTACCATACATGTTATGTCATTCGAGCATGTGACTCATACGACCTAAAAATGGAATCGTTTTGGCCACCAGTTTTCAAGTCGATGGTTCGACTGTTCGGTTCGAACGGATGGCCTGTTCTGACAACAAAAACTAAAAAAATAAAAAAATGACCAAAAACCATTGAACTGGTCAATGGTTTGACTGCCCAAGTCAATGGGTCATTGGCCAATTCAATGATTTTTGGCCAGGGACTGAGATTAGGATAAACGAAACCGATTGCGTGGATGGTTCCCAATTTAAAAAATAAAAGACGGCCAAAAACCATTTTACGAGTCAAGAGGTCAATGGTTTAACCGCTCGGGTCAATGAATCATTGACCGATTCAACAATTTTTTGCCAAAGACCGGGCCAATGGATTAACAGTTCCATTCCAGCCCCTACAAAGCAGGCCCCTCTGCTAGTTTTACACCTTGATGGAATTCGAATTTACCCTTTAGAGAACCCGTTTCACACCAACCTCACAATACAAGTACAGAGATATTTTAGATGTGGGGGTCCAAGTGTTGTTGTGAAGAGGAGACATGATCTGCTCCTCACACCTAGCGCCTCACACGCACATCCTACCATGCATTGGGACATCTCCCGTAGTTATTAGCGAATATTCATGGGAGATGTTCCCAATGCACGGTGAATGTACATGTGAGGCGCCCATTTATGAGGAACAGATCCCATCACAGTGAAGAGTGCTATGTATGGAGCTCTAGTGTTGATGGGTTTGATGAGGCGCAATTAATTTCTCAAGTGTCTCATGTCTGCTGTTCTCGAGAGTATTATAAGTTTTAATTTGGTTTCCTATTTATTCATCTGTATTAGGTGATAAGTTTTAATTTGGTTTCCTATTTATTCATCTGTTGCTTTAATTTGCTTTCATCCCAACGTCAACTAGCAAAGTAATTAGAGAGAAGAAGAAAAAAAACTAGACAGAAGACAGCCCATTTCCATTCAGTTGCATGATTTCATAGAGTTGTCATCCTAATTCCATACAGAAATGTTTCTACCTCAAACATTGACATTTTGGGTTGATCTATACAAATTTATGTATTGTCACATAGTCACTTCAGTTCCATAAACATATGCATGCGATTAATTTACCTTTCAGTTACAAATAACAATTTGTGTTCATCAACCCATGTGATTCTTTAATTCACCCTATGCCCTTATTTTTATGGGTCTCACCTAAGGTGTCAATGAACTGGTTTTGGATTGGATCCGTTCAGCCCAAAATTAATTTGGACTGATTGGATGCATCAATAAGACATATTGGATTGAACTGAACTTGTTCATGGGCCAGGATTTGGGCCTGATTTATACTATGTCGGGTCCATTCAAATTCTGGTAAAAGCCAAGCCCGAGCCTGGCCCATGAACAGGTCTAGTGGACCTGTTCACAGGTCAGGATTCAGGCCTGACATACACTATGTCGAGCTCGAGCTACAGGCCAAGCCTCATTCAAATTCTTGCCAAAAGTCAAGCCCAAGCCTGGCCCATGAACAGGTCTAAATTGGATCAATCCGATCCAAAATATTTATTAGATTGGACTGGACCTGGTCTATCCGTAATAAATTAATAAATTTATATTGGATTGGGTTGGATTAAGCCAATATCTAGTCAATTAATATAAGATAAGAATATAGGTGTCAATGGACCAGGTTTAGATTGAAACCAATCTAAATCAAAATGAATTTAAACAGATTGGATGGTCCAAACATTGAATTGGATCAATCCAAAATGGTCCAAAATATTCATTGGATTGGATTGAACCTGGTCCATTTATAATGGATTCACATTAGACTGGATCGGATTGGACCAAATCCAATCAAATTGAAACCCCAAGTCTCACCCATGTCTATAGCGAAAAGAATACAAGAGTTCACAAGTTTGCTCATATTTCATGCACCTAAAATTACAATTGGGTACAAACACAAGTACTAGGGATTATTGAAGGGCAGAGCCAGGGTGGCCAAGGGCCATGGTCCCCCATGTCTTGAAAATTCCCACAACCTCATTGATATCTCATTCATATTTTAGCCCCCAAATGCAAGTATATTATCTTTTAGCCCCCTAAGAAAAAACCCTCACTCCACCCCTGGAATTTATTGGATGTTAAGGTTATGATTGGTTTGAAGGAAAATGTAGGGAAAGGAAAGGAAATGTAGGGAAAACCTTTACAAACCTTCTATAGGTTCTTTTGCTTCTTCCTTTCTTTTCCTACTTTTTCCTTCAAACCAAACAAACCTTCTATACGTTTTTTTGCTTTTCCCTTCCTTTTCCTACTTTTTCCTTCAAACCAAACACAACCTAAATGAACTACCTTTATACCTGCAGGTTAGACAACTGCCCTAAGACATAAGTCACATAACCCGTTCGTCTTACCAAACCCAGATTCTAGTTGTGTGAGATGTTGGGAATGTTCTTGGGCATTTGGCTGTATATAGGATAAAAGAGTAATGTGGAACAAGGATTGAATGAACCAAGGTTTTCGAATCGCTGTTGACCCAAACAGTCGAACCGTTTGGCCCAAGACCATCCAGGCAACCGGTTCCGTTTTACCCCAAACCTGGTTTTTGGTCAAAAACCGCTAAAAAATTCAACAAACCATTGACCCAGGTGGTCGACCCGTCAACCCGTTCAACGTTTTTTGACGGTTTTTATTTTTTAATTTTTTTTTTATTTTTTAATTTGTTTGTCAGAACGGGTCATCCGTTCGAATCAGACGTTTGGGCCATCGACTTAGAAATCGGTGATTAGAATGGTTCCGTTTTCGAGTCATTTTTTAAAACGTTAGAATGAATTGAGTGAGTTCGCATGCCATGTGGAAGAAGCCTCCCAAGAACCAAAGTTCTCTCCACATTCGAAGATGATGTAATCGGACCAAGCCTGTGTTCTGCTCACTCTCTCAATTCATTTTGAACTCGGATTCGGTCCTCACAAGACTACTCACAATGTATTCACAGCCACTTGCAGTTGTGCATTGGGAATATCTCCCTATGAATAAAAATATACAAGTATAGATGTAATCCCAATACATGATTACAAGTGGCTGAGTACAATGTGAGCACGGTTTTGTGAGGACTGAATCCGATCTCATTCATTTCATTTCTTCGGAGTAATGTTTTGAAAGCTTTGTTTTCCACAATGTTTTCAAATTGTCATTGACTCAAACGGTTGGACCATTTGGCCCAGGAACTGTCTAGGCAATTGGTTCCATTTTACCCCAAACCCAGTCCCTAACCAAAAACTGTTGAATTGGTCAGTGACCACCTACTAACCTGGACAGTCGAACCGTTGACCCGTTCAACAGTTTTGGCCATTTTTTTTATTTTTCGTTGAAATGGGTCATCCATGCGAACCAGACAATTAAACAATCAACCCAGAAATCGGTGGTCAGAACAGTTCCAGTTCTAGTTCCAATTCTAGAAATAACTAGAAAAGTCAATCATTTTCAATTGGAGTTTGGCGATTGAAAGATGCAGCATCGATATAGCTACGTTGGGCATGGTCCATGTGGAGAACACGCTACAGCCTTATTAATTGTTCTTAGGGAGTCCAAATATGCTCCTCACACAACACACTCACTGTGATCTTACAATCACAACTCACCATGTATTGGGAACATCTCTCATACTTTGTGTTATTATTCACAAGAAATGTTTCTGATACATGGTGAGATGTGCCTGTGAGGTAAGTGTGAGGTGTGTGAAGAGTAGATCCCAATTCATTCTTAGGCTCCATTTGTTTGCAATGCAAAATGCATTTGTTTATATGTGACTAGGATTTACTTGTAAAAATTTTCCCTTCTTGTCTCATCTGCACCCATTAACAATACAAATTTTGCATATGAAAAATAGATATAAAATTTGTATTTTCTCCTGCTTCAATTCTCTCTCGTATGAACACAAATTTACCTCCTACCTTAATTCTCTTAAACAAATAACCTTCTTCCCACCTCTATTTTCTTTCATAGTATATGTTTGCATTCCTTAGGGGCATTTTTTCAGATAAATGTTTATTTCAATAAACGTTACTTTAAGTGTTTGTTTGGTTTGAAGGAAAAAGTAGGGAAAGGTAGGGAAACCTTTACAAACCTTGTATAGATTTCCTTGCCTTTCCCTACTTTTTCCTTCAAACCAAACATAGCCTAAACGTTTATTCCTTTGACTGTTTGGTTGGACATTTTTAGTAACACCCCATAAAGTAACTCGCCACATCAACACAAATAAACTTTCTTGTTGAATAGTTGTTTGGTGGAGCATTTCAAGAAACAACAGGTAGAATGGTTCAATATAACATTTTTTCTTAGGCTCTGTTTGGAAGGAGTACAAGTACAAATATGTAGAGCGCAAAACCTTGTATTTTGTATTATTTTGTATTATTTTGTATGTATTTACACAATACTTATTTGTATTTGTACTCTTTTCAAACTAAGCCTTAGGCTGAGTTTGGAAGGAGTACAAATGCAAATATGTAGAGCGCAAAACCTTATATTTTGTATTATTTTATATGTATTTATGCTATACATATTATCATTTTTATTGCTTCTAAACTGAGCCTTATGTTTAAGTGCGATGGAGTTGATCTAATAGTCTAAATTACTCATACTTGAGTAATTTTTTCTGACAAACAACCAATTCATTAAACAAAATCAAAGAGATACAGAAACACCGACATAAAATCAAATCTGAAGCAAAAGTAAACCAGGATTTTTACATAATGAATTTACATTCATGCGTGTACATTTACACTAATGCAAATTTCACTGCAAACAAATGGAGGCTAGACAAGTTGCATTGCCAATATTGTCCTCTAATCCCATGGATGAGTCTTCTGTTGAACTAGTCTAAAGAAAACACGTTACTATTGAAAAGTATAGAAGGGTCTAAATATGACCCAAGATTAATTTCTATCCTGATGGGTACCAAGTAGGTGGATCTTGGATCCTACTATATCTTGTTGTACATGCTCCATTGCTAAATCCTGGCTTGCATAATAGGCCTCAAAGCTTGATTGGTGGGCAAATAAAAACAGCCCAATCAGATATAATGGGCCAGGTCTGATCGATATCCTATCCAATTGATAAGAGGCCTATGGATGCAATTTAGAAAATGGAGATTGAATAAGAAAACTAAAAATTAAACTAGGGCACCCTTTGTTATGTTGCAATTTTTTTTGCTCTCTATAAAATATTATATTGTCATAAATCTTAGAAGTTTTTAACATTATTTTCTAGAATGCTTCATCAGGATAAAGCCTTCAAAGTATATCAAATAAGGCAAAGGGTCCAAATAGATGAGACAGGATTCATCTATATGGTCTTGGTATATTTTGAGATGATAGATTGCTTTCTTGAGTTATTGTCTCATTGATGTTTTTAGTAATGCTTCCATTTACATCTAAGAGACTAAGACCGTGTGAGAGGCTTAGAGAATGAGCTGATCCACCACCAAACATGTGCTGGTAGACTGGCTCATGCTCTTTCTGCAAGAGCTCTTGGCTTCATTGATCAACCCTCAACCTGCTTAGGGCTTCATTATGGCATTTCTAGGTTTTGGACTGTGATGTATCTCCATCTTTTAACTCACAATGAATGAAATTGGTGTTTGGTTAGAGGAATTGATTCTATAAAAATTGCTTCCCTAGAAATCACCAAATTTGAATCATTTAAGGAATTACCAGTTTTTACCCTAAAAATAACGTATTTGGTGGATGCAATGCTGACATGATAATTTCTTAAAAAAAAGTTCAGGTATTTGGACATCACCCTCCGCTTGGATAATTGGCTAATTGCTCTAAACATGAAAATATAGACTGATTTTTGAGGAATGAGATTACAAAATGTGATTTCTTAGAGTGATTTGTTGAATCAACTGATGTGGCAAGATGAGAAACCAAAGCTGGTAAATCAATCTTACCAAGCACCACCTTATAGTTATGGTCTGATTGACAAGCGGACTATGACTTGCAGACCCGAAAAACCAATACATCCGACGAGGTTCCTCAATTTCCTGGCAAACAAAAAGAAGAGAAAAAGAAAAGAAAAGAAAAGAAAAGAAAGGAAAGAAGAAACTGATCCCTCAACAAGTCTTGGCATATTTAGGGATGGCTAGGTTCCTTTCTTGCGTTATGGCACATATATGTTCTTTTAGTAATACTTCCCCTCATAAGTTAGAGCCACAAACCACTAAAATAAATACAGCCAATGCAATTCCATCATCGCAACAATAGCAACAACAAAGTAGAGAATGGAAGAGCATCCTTTTCTGGCTGAGCAAGGCCAGAATGGGCCTACGGGTATCCAATAATCCAAAGCTCTACCTGTTTTGAGCTGTCCTGCCGATATCCAAAGCATAGAACAGATTGGGCGTATGCCTGTTTTTTTTTTTGTCCGGGAGAATGGCGGTGAGGCATGCACATGAAGCCCATTAAGGGTACAACTTGGACAGGCTTGGGTTGGATTTTTGTCAAAATTTGAATGGTCCTGACCCTAAGCACGAGCCAGGCCCAAAATTAGTGTAAAATATTAACTCTGACCAACCCGAATAGGCCCACTGATCATACCATGGAGAGCCTATGTGTCCACAGGTTTGATTGAATGCCTCCTAAATGGTCGTATGTGACCATTTCAAGTTCAACTACTGGGTGGTTAGCAGATTGGACTAGAGGTGTAAATCGGGCCGGGCCACCCGGATTTTGGACCGCCCGGCCCGGCCCGGCACGATGGCTAACGAGCCGTGCCAGGCCTGGCACGGAGGTCCGTGCCATGCCGGACTGGGGGTTCGAGGCCCATGGGCCTACATGACACAGCACAACAGCACGTGTCGTGTCGTGTTGCCATTGGGCCCGTAACGGGCACAACAGCACAACAGCACGTGTTGCCATTGGGCCCGTAACGGGCCACACTCAGCCCGCTCGGGAATATAGCCATTGGGGCCCCCTCCCAAAGGGGTCCAACAGTAGTTTCAGCTTTTGGGGGGTTTACAAAAATACCCCCCAACATCTATAAATAGCCATATTAGGGGGGTATTTCTATCTTTTGCTTATGGGGGGTTGAAAAAATGACATAAATGCCTTCCCAACAGCTATATAACAATTAGTTTAGGGGGGCATTTTGGGTAAAGTTATAAGTAACTTTACAATGACCAAAATACCCCTCCCAACAACTAAATAACAGATAGTTTTTTGGGTATTTTGGGCAATTGAATTATGTTCAATTCCTATAAATAGCCCTATCCTCCACCATTCTCATCACACCAATTCAACAATTCTCTTAATTTTTTTTCTCTCTCTCTCTCATACTCATACATTCTCAATTATCTGCAATATGAGAAATTCTGATTAGTTGATCGTCTGATTCTGCATTCTCCAATTCTCAAGTCTTAACTTTATCGAAGTTTCGACTTTCAACAAGAAAAAAGCTTGCTCAACTAGCTCAAGTATCTCAATTCGGGAGGCTTGGACGTTGAAAGGCTTCAACCGTTGAAATCAAGTTGGGATCTTAAACCGACAATCCAGGTAAGTCGAATTAGATTAATTTTTATCAGTTCAGAATTAAAAAAAAAAAAAGGCCAGCCCTTCTCAAAACTAATTCCCCAATATGTTCACCATGGATGACATTCAATTGCATCACGATAGTATTAGTGTTAGCACTGATGCATTTGATGTCGATGGAAGTGAAACTCTCACCCCTAGTAGTAGTACTATGGGAAAAATGAGGGCTTCTAAATTGAGTAGCCTGGTTTGGAAAATTTGCAAACTAGAGGATATTGAGTGGAAGGGGAAAAGGGTCGTTTGCCAAAAATGTAGGAAAGACTTTAATTATTGTAGCAAGGGTGGTATGGGTCATTTGAGTAGAAATTTGCTCACACATGAGCGAGAGAAAGGTGAAGGGAGAGAAACAACCCAAACACAGATTGGGAGGGGGATTAGTTTTGGTACTTTTACATATTCACAAGAAAAAATGAGACAAGAACTTGCTAAGTATATTGTACATGCAGAACAACCATTTATGTTAGTTGAAGATACAAAGCTAGAAAAATGGTTGTGTAGTTCTGTAAACCCACAATATAAAAAAGTTTCTAGGAATACTATAAGAACTGATGCTTTAAAATTTTTTTATTCATATAAACAAAATTTAATTTCTTTGTTAGCAAATCTTAATTCTAAAGTTACAATTACTTCGGATGTTTGGAC
>NW_010729260.1:399416-425377 GCF_000365185.1 Nelumbo nucifera
AAGCCATTAAGGATTCATTCTTCAATTACAACAGAAGGGTGCAACTTATAAATTCCCAAAGAGTAATAGTACATGATTGCGAAGTACTGGAAGCACACATTAACAAAAGAAAAATGAAAAAAAAAAGGAAAAACATCAATATGGATTAAATGACCAGAATCAAATGATAAAGTAAAATAGACAGAGCTAGTTGGGGTATAGCTAACTACTGTCTGAATGAAGAAGATGTCTAATGGAAATGTGGGTGAGATTAAGAAACTGTCTGCACAGGGTACCTATCAATGCAATCTTCCCAGGGACCCTTGGGAGAAGGCTTTACATGCCGAAGAGCTTCCCAGACAGCACTGTTACACTTGAAACCACTTCCAAATGCAATCTGCCACACACGGTGGCCCTTGCGCATCCTCCCCTTGGCCTCTGTGTAGGCCAACTCATACCATATGGAGCTTGACGATGTATTGCCGAAACGGTGGAGGGACATCCGAGAAGCCTCAACATGTACTGGCATCAGCTGTAGGTTTTTCTCCAGTTCATCAATCACAGCCCTTCCTCCGGCATGTATGCAGAAATGATCGAAAGCCAGCTTGAAGTCCGGAATGTATGGCTTCACCTTTGCATTGAACAGCTTCTTCGCCACTAGAGTTACAAAGAAGAGAAGCTGCTCACTAATTGGGAGGACAAGAGGACCGAGGGTGGTAATGTTGGTCTTCAGAGCTCCTCCAGCAATTGCCATGAGATCTTTGGACAGGGAGACGCCCACTTTGCCGGCGTCATCCTGCTCCTGGTAGACGCAACGGAATGCCGTATCCTCAGCCCCCTTGTGAGTCCTCACGACATGAACAAGCTTGTACTTAGACCGGCGCCTATCGGCAGACTTGTTCGACAGCAGCACGGCTGCGCCACCCACTCTGAACAGGCAATTGGGTATCAGCATTGACTTCCTGTTCCCGAAGTACCAGTTCTGAGTGATGTTCTCAGTGCTCACGACCACAGCATAAGTGTTGCGGTGGACCTGGAGCAAGTCCTTGGCAAGGTCGACGGCAATCACTCCGGCGCTGCAGCCCATTCCACCCAAATTGAAGCTTCTGATATTGCCCCTCAACTTATACTTGTTAACAATCATGGCGGAAAGAGAAGGGGTGGGATTGAAGAGACTGCAATTCACAACAAGAATCCCAATGTCCTTGGGCTTGACAGAGGTGTTGGCAAACAGATTGTCCAGAGCACCAAACATGACCTGCTCGGCCTCCTCGCGAGCCGCGGCCATCGATGGACGAGGGGGAAGATAATGCATCGCTTCAGGGACGTAAGTCTCGTCGCCGAGACCGGAGCGCTCGACGATCTTGCGCTGGAACTCGAGCGAGGCATCGTCGAAGTCGCCGGTGAGCCTGGAATGCTCCATGAACTGGTCAGAACGGACTTGGAGACGAGAAGGCGGACGGTAACAGGAGTAATCAACGAGGTAGACGGGACGCGGGCGGGTCATGATGTAAAGGGTGGAGCCGAAGACTAGGAAGGCGGAGCAGACAATAACACTAACGAGATTATACTGGAGGTGGAGCCATAGCTGACGTACGTCCTCCGGATTCATTTGCCCAACCTCCACCATGATAACCGCCATGAGAGGGATCAGACACAGAGTTAAAAGATGACTCATCAAGTAATGATACCCTAGTTTTACATATTTTAAATTAACACTCTGGAGGAAGTCGGGCAGCCTCCGACTGGGTTTTATTTGGACACCCCCCGTAGCAGCGGCGGCGCCACCAGCAGTGGTATCGGAATTAGCTGCAGCTCCGCCTTCCATGGTCGACTGAATAGACTAAGATAAACCCTACTGGGCTAATCTAATCTAAGACGATAAAAATATACAGGACCAACCAGAATAGATCCAATACTGGATTCCTCTCTGAGAAGTAGCGAGATACGCTGATGAGGGTGCTATTTATACTGAAACTGAGCAAGGTAATCTAACCCACTTGGCGACGAATCCTCAGATTAAAAAAATCAAAAATGGGGAAGAGAAAGAGGGCGGTAGATTCAACAACGCCAACGACCAGTGGTGAGTCGCGGGTCGCTGCTGCGGCTGCTAGCTCTTACTTGAAATCTTGAATCATTGAAACCAAACAAACCAGGGACGTAAAATATAGGAGTTCTGAGAGAATTTAAGAGGATCGTCAACGGAAGCGCCTCGGTAAACGGAAAAATTATGAGATTAACGGTCCAAATAACTGTTTTTCTCTGAGAAAGGTACGGATTTAAAGGGGTGTAATGCGGAGGTTTAATGATCTCAATCATCTGATCAAGACCTCTCCTCAACTCCCGTTTCTTTGTCACTGCTCTCAGTCTCTCAGACGAAAATGACCAGTTTGTGATGAGCGAAGCGTGAGAATTTTTTTTTTCTTTTTTCTTTTTTTTGAAAATTAGAAATTAAAAAAAAAAAAAGAAAATCTCGTCTTTTAGTCAGCAGGAACCAGGCCAGGAAGGTTCCGTTCATCTGGAGGTTCCGTGCACGGCCCTGTTTGGATGCTGGAGTAAGGATACTCCCACTCCTCATACTAGGGAGAGTCGAGAGACGCGAAACGGCCGTTTTGAGCTTTTGTCCTGTTCAATTCACTAAGATATGAGTGAGACCCTGCAACATAAACGAGGTGGACCGCATTTAAGAGCATCCGTGCCGTAAAAAAGTCAAAAGGTGATTAGATGAATCACGGCCGTCAGATTGGTCCCTGTCAGAGATCCTCCTCTTTGACCGTCCAAGTGGAGACCAGATAGGTGGTCCCCACAGGAGTGAAGTCCGTAAGTGTCACAGGGGTGGAACCGTTGAAAGTGGAGTGAGTGCCACTTTCTCTTCTCTTTCACGTGTGCTCATGTGCAGTAAATAGGATAGACCGTAGACCATTCTTTTGGGGTCTACGTGATTTATTTTCATTCGGTCAGGTCAGCGCTAGGGGGGCAAAAGTGGAATATTGGAAATTTCTGCCGGCCCCATCCATCGTGAGTGTCCAAGGCCCCAATCCAACGGCTAAAACCAATTGAGGATGGTAGAATCAAGATTTGCAAGTTATTTTTTTTTTAGGTTATATATATGAAAATGAGCAGGATGTCTCTCACGTATGACGTATCTTTGCTTGATTCGTACCTCTTTCTTTCCATTGGATATTGGCTGACAGAATGCCATTATATTATCGAGACCAAAATGCCCCTCTCTTGCCTGGTATTGAGTAAGATAGGATTATCATTTTCTCTTCGACTTCTAAGAGAATTTGTTCCTCGTCTTCTTAGGAAATATTTTATGAGAATTCCTATTTGTAATATTAATTAAGTTTGTTTCTCATGTTCTATATGTCTTTGGGCTTGATTGAATATTTAGGAATTGGGGTGCAATTGGGATTTGGCCTGAGTTAGCATTTTTTTACATTGCTTTTTAAAGTAAGGGGTGCAATTTGGGCAACCCAAGTTCAACCTGATCCAATCCGAGTTTTTGCACTGGTTGTGCCTAAGTTTTTGAGTAGTGGGTTGAGCCTAGTCAAAAAAAAAAAACTCAGGTCTGATTTAAACTTAGTTGGGCTTGGGTTGAGGTTTTAATAGCCTAAGTTCGACTTGAGCCCAACCCAATTTAATTCGATTCCGTTCATCTGAAAAAATTGCATACATACAAGTATACACATATACATATATTTTAAATGCAATTTATACATATTTTCAATCATTTCTATTTTTAGAATGTATAAAATATATTCTTAAATTTTTTCAAACCCAATTGGCCCGGTCCAGACCAAACCCAAGCTCAACTTGAATTGTATTGGATTAACCTCTGGTTGGGGTCTGGATTGATAAAATTGGAATTAACCTCGGGTTGGACCAAATCCAAGCCCAAGGTTTTCACCTTTAGGGTTGGGCTTGGGTTGACCTTCGACCCAACCCAACTTGCCCAGTTGCATCCTTATTTCAAGTTCGGACTTTGGGCCGGGTTCATTAAAAATTTTGCTAAAACTATAACAACTACTCTTTGAAATTAAGGGTATTTATTTTTAGAAATTAGATTGTAAATAAAGATATTTTGACAAAGGGGACTTTTGTCATTACATATTTCAAAAACTGGTATCTTGGAAATAATATTAAATATTAGACATGTTCTTTTAGTTCAAAGAAACCACCGCTCAAAAGTGTGGGAATTGAGGGAGAAAATGACAAAGGATTAGGTAATTGAGTTAACATCTAGTCCACCTCTCTCAAGTCCCAAGAAGCCGGATTGTACGTTAATTATATGTTTTAACATTGGATGTGGGTCTGTGGGTTCTTAGGAATTATAAAAGCTCAAAACCTCACTAACCATATCTATATATAATATACTTATTTATTTTCTAAGTAAACGGTTTCATAGTTGGACTTGTGACTAGCTAGTACCCTCTTGCATAATTTCAGTGAGACGTAAAGTATGAGAAACAGATGCTGTGGCACATGGAGGGTTAACGTAGGATTTGAGTTCGGACTTTGGGGGCCAATAATTTCAGAGAATTTAAGAATTTTGGTTTGGCTTCATGCCAAGCTTAGTTTGGGAGGGTTAAAGCTTTTGGAAAGGCTGAAGTATAATGATTTCAGGTTTTTCAAGGTGGGTTCTACATGGACCGAAGCTATGTTTGGTGAGAAATCAGGAGTGCCCAAATTGCTGAATCTTCACAGCTCAGCCCTCCCAGGAAACATCAGCAGACAACCCAGTTCTGGTTGAGAGACATCCATTATTGGATTCCTTTGATCTTCACCAAATATGGCTTATGAACTGTCCGGATGGAGCCCATCTCATAAAGCCAAAAGCTGCTATCTGAACTTAATCGAATAACTTACTGTTTTTGTCTTTTAACTGTTCAAATAATTAAATAATACAAATTTCAAAGATACTGTGGTCTATCCAACTTCAGTTTCAGGCTTTCAGCCACGAAGAAACTAACAACCTCTATTTGGGTATATAAATACAATCAGAATCCATATGTATGTATGAGTTATATATGAACCATACATATTTCTATTTACATTCTTGTCAAACAGAACCTTAAAGACAAAATAAGAAGCTTTTTCAGTTCAGCATATTCAGCTGTTATCAAAAAGCCCCTTACTGATTATTGCATGGTGAGGTTGGTTCTGGACCAAAACTGGACGGGCTAGGTTGATATGGTGATTAGCGTAAGACAAGAGGCCAGTTGGCAGGCCGGAGGACAACAAAAAGGTGTACTGGTAGTACACTGAAACCCAGGTCACGTGTGGCGATCAGACCAAGGCCGGACTGGTACTGTGTCCTGTGGCAGTGGCAGTGAGCAATGGACGATAACGCCAAAGCTTTTGGAGTCCGGAGTCTGGCCTCGGTGGTCAACCATATTAAAAAAAAAAAAAAGGAAAAAGAAAAAAAAAAAGTAAGTTGCCTTCCAAACTGTCTCCAAACAAAAAACCATTTTTTTTGGCCGAAAAGAAGGGTAGTGAAGGGAAATAATTCAATAATTGATGAAGCATTGGCACGAGAATACCGTGACATTTAAGCTGTCTATTGTCAGTTTCATGAGGTGGGACATAAGACAATGCAAGGTGGGTGTTTGATGTAAAGCAGAAAAGGGGATATTCCAATTTAAAGCTTCAAAGCTTCCCTTCTTCATTTGTGGGAGCCCCACCTTATCATTACCTTGATAGATCCATTATTTAACAAAAGGGACCCACATAAAAGGGGTGTATTGCCCACCAACCTATTGGTGGAATGGTGTCAAATGATACATGTAACAATACAAGGTGGGGTCCAGTGGATTGGTGTCATATGGACTCATGAAACTGGGCCCCCCTCACCCTCATCGTGCCCAAACCGGTGGATTGCTGTCAAAGATGGCAAGGTGATTAGCTTAGATTCCAATCCAGCGTGAGAACAGTTTTCCCCATTTGGGGTGCTTCATTCCATTGTGTAATCCTCATTTTTGGCTGGGTATTTGGCACGAATTATGTATTTCTGGCATCATAATCGAATATCCTCGTATTTATTTTATTTACAAAAAGTTCAAACATCATTTTTTTTTTTTTTTTAATTTGAATTTTATATAGAGTTCAACTAGGATCCATTCATTACTATTGGGTGCATGTTAAATTTAACTCTCAACCAATCACATTAAAAACTTGTTTTTTCATTGATTCACGTTTTACAAGATGTACTTTCATGTTTTATTAGATGCACTTGCCATTATGCTCAACTTATCACATTTTTTATGTGAAGTAAAAAATTAAAGGTACCGATTTGGTTTCGGTTAACTAATATAGAAAATCAATGATTAATTGAATCGACCAGTATATATATATATATATGTATATATATATTTTATATATATTATTTATTATTTAAAATATAATATTTATTTATTTATTTATAATTTTTTATTATATATTTATATATGTTTTTATAATTTATATTGTAAAAATTAAAAAACCAAAAAACTGACAAATCGAACCGATAGTTAATTGAATTGGTTAATCGAATTAGACTAATTTCGGTTCGATTCCAATTACCGATTTTCCAAAAACTGATAATACCGGTTCGGTTCCAAAAAATGTCCACCAAATCTTGAGAACCCCTAGCAGCAATTGGTGCATGCCCCAGTCTTTTATATATGGTTTCAAATTGTTTAAATTCATATGGTTACACATTTAAACTTATCAATAAAATTAAAAGGGAAAAACCACCCTGATCTTGCTAAATTTTCATGTAAACATATTGGTTGTAACATCTAGTTTCTTCCTAACCAAAGAAGAAAGAAAGAAATAAAAATAAAAATACTGAACATGCAGCCAGTGACCTAGAGATGAAATTATATCATCTTATTCTTTTAAGCATATTCCTTAGTCCTTATCATCATATTCATTAAGAACGAAGTTCCCTGAACGTTTTCTAAAAAGCATGACAAGACACTCAACATACATCAACCATACAACGTGAGCAGAACCCTCCATAAGATGTCACTTTTAATGCTTTTCTGCTTCCATGTGACACTCAATTCGGCAAAGTTCTTAGAACCCGTAATTCTACGACTTTTCTTTGAGGGACCAATACAGTGGACTGAGGCTCCGTAGGTAAGGTAGGCAGGACCATGGGACTTTAGGTTTCAGTATAAGAACCATTCAATGGAAATCTTGTTAAGGGCAATTCTAGGTGTAGAGATTCAATTCACCCCATCAATCACCAAGACAAAGGCATCTGATTCAGCTTTGTTCTTTTCATTTTTCGTGGCTTAAAAAAGAAAAATCCCCTACTTTCTCGTTTTATATTTTCCTTATAATAAGGTTTTGAATCTCAAAAGTTTGGATACCACAATTAAAGAAGTAAAAAAGCGGGAATTTCATAAAGGAATAATATCAAGTTTTTTAATTAGGGCTTTTTACTGTTCAGTCCGAGACCGAATCAACCCCCCACAAGACTGCCCCCTACAATATTCTACAGCACATCCCTGCCGTGTGTTGAGAACATCTCCTGATGATGATATCATCATTCCTGGTATATCATTGAGAGACGGTGGGGATGTGTTGTGGGATGTTGTGGGGGGCTGATTTGAATTCATTCAGTCTACCCCAACAACTAAATTTTAGCTCCACCGTACAATTGGGGTAGGTGTTGATGTAATCGTTTTTGGTCACGTACCAATTTTTTTTTGGCTAAGTACCTCGTCATTTGACCTAGTGGTGAAATGTCTAGTGATGAATTGCCTGGTGGTGAGCTACTTGGTGACAAACTCCCTGGTGGCGAGCTCCCTGGTGGAGAACTGCCTGGTGATGAGCTCCCTGGTGGAGAACTACCTAGTGGCGAGCTGCCTATGAGGTGGCGAGCTGCTTGTGGCGACGACCTCCCTAGTGACGAGCTCCCTGGTGGTGAGCTGCCTGGTGACGAGCTCCCTAGTGGTGAGCTACCTGGTCCAAGGCGGCCTGTGACTCAGAGAATGGTGCAGCGCAACCCGACTGCCCTCTCCATGAGGTGATCTTCTCTCCTTTGTAGGCAGTGGGAGCTGAGGGACCTGCGAGAACTCCATCTTTTCCTCCTCTTTGTAGGCGACGGGAGCTAAGGGACCTGCGAGAACTGAATCAAAGGACCCAGGGGTATTTTTCCGACGGGGACTCTCCGACACTTAAGTTAGCACTCTTATTGTAGAGAGCTTGAAGATGATATTGGAGAAATGAGAGAGCTAGAGAGTAGGGATTACCTCCATTTTTTCCATTCTCCCCCCTTGGCTTTGGGGGTCAGAGTCCTTATATAGTGGTGCCCAATCACATCAGGCGTAACCGCCACTGCCCAAGCCATTACTGTCAGGACCGAGGTGACAGGTGCATGTTGTTGTTGCTAGGTACGAACTCGTCAGTGTGCCATGCTTTTCAGAGATGGAAGGCACAACGCCGCCTGGCATGAGATGTGGGTGCTACCACCAGATCTGTCAAGTACGGTTGTCAGGCAGGAGATCTTCCTGCGATATGTCGAACTGCTCTTCTGTACCGAGCTACCCTACAAGTGGCGAGCTGCCCATGGCAACGAGCTCCCTGGTGGCTACTTGGTGACGAGCTCCTTGGCGAGTTCCTTGGAGAGTTGCTGAGCTCCTTGGCGAGCTCCTTGGAGAGCTGCCGAGTTTATTGGTGGGCACGTCTTATGGATTGCCAGGTCGACCAGGTCGCGTAGGCCGCGCGCCAAGTAGCGCGCATGCCGCGTGTAGGCCGCGTGCCAGGCCACGTGCAGGCCGTGCCAGGCCGCACCAGGCCAGTGCATGGGTGGGACACCAACCTGGTAAGTTGTTGCCTGAGTGTCGCCTAGTTGTCACGAGGTGCCACGTGTCTCAATTTCACTAGAGGGCCAAATCTGCCCTCATCAGGTGCCAACTCAAAATTGATGTTAATGCATAGGCGAGTATTGGTATTATAAGTGGAGTTGTTTAAAATTATGAATTATTGTAGATCTACAGTTAAATTCCTTTTAAGTAATTATGAATTATGAATTCTGATGTGGAGTGCAGTCTATTTATCCCTTTAATTATTGGGTCCTATTAATGTACGGTAGAAGGTTATTCCTTTTAAGTAACAATTAATAAGCCATTTTGGGTGTCATGAAAACCTCAAATGTATATATGCATGTATGTATCAATATGTGATCAGGATGTTCTGATTGATTAAAACTCTTCCAATACCATATCTTCCCCACATCATAGATTTTCTCATTCTATAATAAAATCAGTTATATTGAAATATAGTTTTTTTCGCCTGAGATGAAATATTGTGTTATCAGTTGAGCCCAAATCCAAAAACGAAGTTAAAATTGTTGGGATGAATTGTTTTGTTGAAATTTCTTAAAAAGCATGAAACGAGTTGTGTGCCCTAGAGTGAAACCAAAATAAATCAAAACCACGTGTTTATAAGTAGGGTTGTTCATAAGAAGGCCCAACCCTACCAAACCGACCAACCTGAGTTGGTCGGGTTATCTTCAGTACCGACCGATTTCGGGTTGTAAAACATCATAAATCGATTGTTCGGGTCGATTTCGGTTTTCTTGTGTGAAAACCGAAACCGACCAGAACTGACTTGGTAGTTAGTAGTTAGTTTCTACTTCCTAATTAGTAGTTACAACCTACTTAGTTCCTACTTAACTAAGTTGTCTCTATCCTAATTACAACCTAACTTAATTTCTAGTCTTCTAGTTAGGAATAACATTAATGGCAAGTATTGTAAAACAACTAGACAATGATTTTTTTTTTTTGAAAAGTTTAAAGAAAATAATCAAAAGATCATAGTTTCTATGGTCTTTTATACCAAATAGGCAACCAATTACAATTAGAATTAGGTGTCCTTTTTTACTTAGATTAGAAGGTTTCTTACAATATATAAATTTCAGTCTTCTTTCTCTAATACAGTTTAACTTTCTATTTTTTTGATAACTTCTATTCTAAGTTTCTAACTTGGCCTACCCCCATTATTGCAATTGAGTTTCTGTCAAGCATGGTTGAACTTAGAGCCGAAACTGACCCAACCCGACCCAACCCGACTCAAACCGACCATGTCGGTTTTGCTTAACATTGGGTCGGTTTCGATTTCAAGTTCAGGTAATCCAACCAGGTCGGGTTGATTGGAAAAACCTCAGTAAACCGATCCAACCCGACCCATGAACAGCCCTATTTATAAGGATTGAAGAGGAGATTTTTTGTCTTCTTTTATTCATTATGATGTGACTGAGTTCCATTTCTTTTAAATTTCAAATTCATGAAAGAAACCCTTTTAGGTTTGATTTTGGTCTTTCTAAAATGTCAATTTCAGTTCTAACCTACTACAATACTTTTGTCCCAATTATTTGACGGTTCCAAACTGAGTAGAACCATCTCTCATCGGGACCAGTTGAGGTCCTCTTTCAAAGGTTGGTGTCAATAATTCAGCATATTCAAACGGTGCATAGGACAAATTGAACAGTTTTAGCCCAATTACAACAGTTATCAACCCATGCCAAGGATAAGGATACTCCGTGCCATACCCGATCGATAATGTACTTCAAAATCTTACTATTTTAAAGGGACCGTTTGATAGTAGCTGAATCGCTGAATTGAAAAACTTAAAATAGGAGATCATGTACCTCTTATAGAGTTTTCACCCCACCATTGAGTCTGATGGTTAAACCATTGGAATCATCACCTGGCCCTGTTTTTGCGTTCTGTTTTCCTAAAATCTAGAATTTGACCAAAAACTATTGATTTGGCCAAAATCTACTTAATCCAGGTGATTCAATCATTGACCCATTTGACCCGGCTACTGACTCATAGGTTAGACACTATAAACATCTGAAGCCCAAACTTTTGCATTCAGATTGGCGTGATCTCTTTATATCGACTTTGGGTAACTTTTTAAGAATTATGTTTTTCAATCCCGTTATTTTTGTTGAAAAAATCTTTTTTTTATTCAATTGGAATGATTTTTTGACCTGTTCAACCCAGATGATCGAATCAAAAACTTGCAGCCTAGAGGCAAAAGCAATTCAGCCTCTGGATTGATTTTTAAAGCATTGGCTTCTTGAGGTGAAACTAAAATTTGGCATATTACCACACTTGATTATCTTATCATTCGACTATTTTATCTACTAAAAGACGAAGCAACAAATGTTTCGCTCCAGTAAACAAAAGTCATTAGGAAGGTACAGTAATTAGAATAGTTGCAGTGAGTAGGGTTTAAAATTGTGGTTGTAGTGCAAGATTCCAACTTATGCAGGCCCAAAAAGAGAGGAGAAAAGAAAATTTTTAAGACACAAGCACCATTTCTCTCTCTCTCATTCTCAGGCCAATAGATTGGATTTCTCTGCTTTGTAGTCGAGACAAAAGATCCATCACTTACCCACTTGTCTTGAATCAACTTCCAATGCAAATTCCAGCACTGTAGGTCCTCTTTGGCCCTTTAGTCTACTTTAATGTCACTGGTTCACACTTCACACCATGTCTCATGTCCCAGGCCAAAACTGGACCGAATCAAATTAATCAGAACATTGGAGTATTCCTCAGAATGGATGTAGAGGGCATTGCAGTGAGAACCCTCGATCCCTTTTTTAATACCTGTCTTTTTTAATTGTTTTTCTCGCATTTGTTAAGAGTGCAAATACCGGGTCCATTTGATTTATGATTTATGATTGGAATTGAAATTGAAATGATCTATTCAATAATTTGTTTGGTTTAAATAAGAATCGAAATAGGAATTGAAATAAGTTGGAATGAGATTTTATTTCTAAGAGAGGAGAGACAAAAATAAGAATGGGATTCAAATTCCACCTAATCAGTAGAATTGAAATAAGTCATTCTCATTCCGATGCAAGATCTCTATTCCCGCAAACCAAACAGGACAATAAATATGTTCAGTTGAAGATAATACAAACTTAATTTAGTTTTGCATCGATAAAATTTATATTTTATGTTTAGTAGTATTGGTATAAATACAAATTTCAAGACTTTTTTTTTCACAAATACATAAATACCAACTTCAAGTGCAAAAGTAAAATAAATAAATTTAATTATTTTTATTTTCAGTACAAAGACGTAAACCTATCAAATGCCTGTAAAACAATCAATTTACCAAATAGAGAGGGAAGAGTTCAAGTTTTATACTACTCAGGTGAATTCCCCACCAATATCAGTGGCCAACGAGGGCACTGATCCCACAAAATTCTCTGAAGATGATTAATTCGTGTGGTCCATGAGGCACTCGCTAGTCACTAGTCAGCATTTCAATGGCTAAAAGCAAAAAATGGAATCAAAATTATGGTACTGGGCCAATCAATATATGCAAGTCAGAAAATGATGACAGCCCTCTGATGGACCACATGCTACAATCTGAACCAAACTAGGCCCAATGAACCAAGTTGTCCATTCTCTCTTGAGCAATATGATTGATTTTTATTTTTATTTCTTGATGATGTGACAATTATTTTTATTTAACATATTAGTTGGGCCAAAAGATTAGGTTGTGTCCTTCTTTACGTGAAAACTAGCACAGCGAGGCTAAAACTGAATTTTTAGGCTGTGTTTGGTTTGAAGGAAAAGATAGGGAAAGGAAATCCAATGGACGGACGTAAGTGATTGGCCAGATGCATCAACGGTTATTGGTGAAATCAAATGGACGGTGGGATGTCCACATTGTGGAGATACAGTATGGAGATGTGTGCGTTGTGTTGACAATGTCTACATACGCTCAGACCTTAGGGCCCGTTTGGTTCACAGTTGGAATTAGAATTGAAATTGGAACCGGAAGTAGAATCAGTTGGAATGAATTCTTAATCCCAAGGGAGGGGGAGGGAATGCCCATTCCCTCAAATGAAACAATACCATTCCACAAGAAATGAGAATACGATTCTGATTCCACCTGGCTAACCAAACAGTTGGAATCAGAATGGACCATTCAATTCCTTTCCAGACCTCTATTCCCATGAACCAAATGGACACTTAGTATTTTACTTTTTGGATCTAGGCTCGGATCCAGTCAAATCCTCTCTTGATTCAACCCGTTTTACGTGCTCAACTGTCTTCTATATAATTTCACGTTCACACTTGGCACTACCCAAGGGTGTTGGACAACATGGTTGGTTTTGTATATTTTTGCTGATGTAGCAGGCAGTTTTTTGTTTTCAAAAACAAGACAAATCATGTTGTTATTGTCAAACACCCTATAAGTAGTGGCAAATGGATGACTTCTAACCCCAAAGATCCAAAACCAGCAAAATCCAACCACCATTTTTCATACTAGTAAATGTACATGTGCATTTGCACGTGGCAATTTCATAATTCATCCAAATTTGCTTTTATAGTAGCCCCACATGTTCACTGGGTTGGAGAGGTTATGGGTTTGGGGTCCCCCCAGTTGGATAGTCGAAAGAAGCACAAAAACAAAAAAGTTTTCTTATTAGAACCTATGTAACAAAGACAAGTAATGGAAGCATGGTACATTGATAGATTTTTTTTTTTATTTTATTAATTAACTATAACATCATGGATTCACCCATTTGATTTAGATGACTTAACTATTAACATGTCACTTGGATGGAAAATCAGTTTTATTTTTTTACAAAAATTCTATATTTTTTTTGGTATTTCTATCTATATTCAAAATTTTAACATTTAATTATGCATCATGACTTCACCTATTTTGATTTGAATGGTTGAATAGTTAATCCCCCACCTAGATAAAAAAAAAAATTCCATTTTTTTAGAACAGTTTCGTTTCCAGGTCAAGTTTTAATAGCCTTAAAACAATGGGTCATAGATTTAATTAGTGAAACTTTTATTAGACACCAAAGGAATTAAATAGTAAGGAATAAAAATTCTTTAAACATAGGATTCGGCAAAGAGCTATTAATTAATACTTTTTAAGTATAAGCCTTAGGGTCCATTTGGTTCACAGTCAGGATTAAAATCAGAATTGAAATCAAAATATTTTGGAATCAGAATCTAAATGGTCTATTTTTATTGTCTGTTTGATTCAGACAGGAATGGAAATGAAAATTAGAATCAACAAGAATGAGATTTCATCCCAAGGGAATGGCAGGGAAAGGCCATTCCCTCAAATGGGGGAACACCATTCCAGAAGGAATAGGAAAGAGATTCTGATTATGGCCTAAATGAGATAGAATAAGATGAAACTGAAAAGTAACAATGTAAATTATGTTTTCTACCCCTAATAGAAAGGGGTTAATTAAGAAAAATAAGGGTATTTTAATAAAAAAAAGCCCAAAATTCTTAAACCCAATTTATACTTTTGATAGTAGTATATGTATAAATACATGAAAATTCATAACACACCATCAAATGAATCCCATCTACAAGATTCAAACAATATAAAAAGGAAAGAAAACAGCGAAGCAATAAAAATAATGCAATAGCCATCTATTCATGATTAATAAGTTGGGCTTTGTTTGTTATTGAAACAAATGCATGTATTAAACTGCAAATGGGGATTAGATCTCTGTACTTAATAGAGGTAGAGGCAACAGCTGAGAACATTCTCTTTAGTATTCATCAAAAGAAAGTGATCATTTGGATCAACTTCCCACTCTTATACAGGGTACCAAATTTGGTTTTGCAGCAGCCCAAGGCAACATGCTCACAGCCTCCCACATTCATCTTTTTTTTTCTTATTATTTAGTTTTTGAAAACCATAAGACCAAAATGCCCTTCATTTGAATTCATTCAAGAATCTATCATGCAGAACCATAAAAAGGTTTGGAGCCCAACAGCAATGCTCAATTATTACATAGAAATGGGCCAAAAGAACAGCTTGGATGGGCCCATCAAATAGTGGGTCTCTATTCTCTCAACACACTACCTCTGGCAAAGTTATAAGAATCCCAGACAGCTCACCATCCTGTCGACCTAGATTCAACACACATCTTTTGTGGGCATATTGGTTTTTATTCTTTTCCCTTTTTTTCGGAATAACCCTCAGTTTTATTAAGGTTCAGTTTGGAAGGAGTACAAATACAAATATATAGAGTGCAAAAACTTACATTTTGCATTATTCTGTATGTATTTTGTATTATACATATTTGTATTTGTATTCCTTCCAAACTGAGCCTAAGGCACATCTGCTACTTTATATATGATGAGGGTTGAACATGTTTATAGGCCCGCAGGCTTAAATTTGGATTAAAAAGCCCGACCCGTAATAAGTTCGAACCGGCCTCGGGTTTTGTCAAAATAGCTCGGCCCGAGCCCGACCTGGCCCGACCTAAAATTAGATTTAAAATGAGTTACGTGATTAATGTCCATTTGAATAATTTTTTTGATTTAAGAATATAAAACTGTGTTTTAAAACGTAAAAGAAAAGAAAAAAAAAACCATCTTATAGGCCCATTGTTCATTTAAATAGGAAAAAAAAAAAACCATCTGAATTTTTAATTCTAATTTGAATAGAGAAAATTGTAATTTTTTTCATTATGTCAGGTTTCGGGCTCAGGCTCGGGCTTCGGGCTTTTTATCAGGGCCAGGCTCGGGCCCAAGTTATAGGCCCGTTAGTCGGGCCGGGCTCAGGCTCGGGCCTAACGTATTTTCATTAATGATGAATAAAAGCCCAGCCCGAGCCCGACTCATGAACAGGTCTAATGAGACTCACTTTTGGACACTTTGTAATATAGTAGACAAGGAACTTGACATCACCCAACAGCTGTACAAATCACCAAGACCACCATGAGATGTCTCATTTGAAGGTTTGTTTGCTTTCATTTATTTTGTCCTCCTTCCAGCTTCTCTGGATGGGTTTGAGTTATTCTAACAAGTTGCTTTATTTTGAGAAAATGATTATAAATTATCAATTAGAGACTCTTCTTAAAATAAATTTAAGAAGCGTACACTTCACCACCACGACCATGAGACGTCAACATTTGAATGCAACTTTGATTCTATCTGTGTGTGATCTCAATTTTGCAAGTTTTCAAACCTTTGAAATCTAAAGCCACCTTTTATTTGAATGCATTTCCTTCTTCCTCCAGCTTCTCTGGATGGGGTTGGGCTCATCCCAACAAATTGCTGTAACTCATCCCAGGAGAGTTCATTCTATTCAAATTGTAACTTTCCTCTAGAGCTTTTTAAGCGGAATATAATTAACAACATTTACTGGAATAAACCTATAAATCACTGAGATGAAAGTGTCCACGGTGTCCTTAGTGAAGGAAACTTAGAACAACTGTGGACATCCGCGTCTCCTTTTGTGTATATATGACAACAATATTTTAAATTTTCAAACCAAAAGCATTCATTTCAAAAGTAAACTTCCCAAAAAATTCGAAGTTTAGTATTTTTTTTTGTCTCAGTTAAAAAAAAAGGTAATATAGTTTTCCTATAATATTCTTGTCTGTCTTCAAGTCTATATCCATGAAGAATAAATGTAAGGGTAAATTGCTGAAACCTCTCATGAAGTTTTTGATACAGTTGCAAGTTTTTAAAACCCCTTCTCTTAGAATCCTCTAACAAGAGGCCTGAAAATTCCAGAACACCCATAGAGTTATTCTTGAGGTTGGTTTCTACTGAAAAACAACACAAACTTTATGAACGAAAAAAAGGATAATTTAAAATTGTACCTTTACCTTTTGAGTGATTGATATTAAGGGAAAATTTGGAAAATAAATCAATATTAGAAAATAGATTGGAAGGTTTTGAGGTAGTGATTGATATGAAGAGACAATTTGAAAAATAAATATTTTAATCAAAAGTAATTGTATGGGTATTTTTAGACATTTTATGCCTCTTATTAGGTGATTCTAAGAGGGGGTCTGCTTGCAACTGTATTAAAAAGTTTAGTGAAGGTGATTGCAATTACCAAATTTTAGGAGAAGTTTCAGCAATTTACCCCAAATATAAAGGACACTTAAAGGGGCCTTTGACTACATGGTTGGTTTTATTTTTAAAAATAAAAACAACTTCTACCTAGTAAAAACAATATAATTTTACTGACATGGCAGTTCAAAAACAAAACCAACCATGTTATCAAACACCTCATAAATATCTCTTTTTTTGTACTATAAGATCATTGCCTTCTCTTGTCCCTACTTCTTTTATAGTATTGTCTTTTGATTGAGGGTAGGGGTAGTTTATGACTCTCTCTCTCTCTCTCTTGTGAGTCCGGATCTAGTCCTCGCACAATGCACCTCACATGCACATCCCACCATGTATCTGGAACACCTCTCGTACTTATGTATTATTACCCATGGGAGATGCTCCCAATGCACGGTGGGATGTGCCTGTGAGGTCGGTGTGAGTTGCGTTCTTTGATGAGCATATCCCAATTCCTCTCTTGTATTTAATGGCACGTAACCCAATTCGATAGATCCACCCAAACCATCCACTTGGCCACGTTGGCGTTGGAGTAGGGTGACTCTAGTCTTGGGCAGCGTTTCCATTTTCCATTTTCTCATTTACTTTAGGGAAAATTCCACTTTAGTACCTTGAACTTTGGGGATAGTGTCAAGTTAGTATCCGAACTTTCAAGTGTGTCATTGCAATACCTAAACTTTCAAAAAGTGTCAACTTGGTCCCTGCCGTTAACCGACCGTTAATTATTTGTTGAAAATGTCAAAAACTACTACCCTTCAAAAGAAGACAATATTCATTGTCTTCTATCTTTAGACTGAACCAGTTATCTTCAAAGAAAAATAGAGAAAAAGCATGAAATATGATAGAGGGGAATAATAACTGAAAGCAAATAAATAACTAAACAAGAATGTGTTTCAGATCTAAAGGTAGAAGACAATGACTTCATTAGTCTAGAATCTTAAACACGTCAACCGGTTCAGTCTCAAGGTAGAAGACAATGAAGAATATTTTATTCTAAAAGGTAGTTTTAACATTTTCAACATATGACTAACGGTCGATTAACGGTAAAGACCAACTTAACACTTTTTAAAAATTTAAGTACTGCAATAACACATTTAAAAATTCAAATACTAATTTGACAATTCTCCAAAGACTAATTTGACAATTCTCCAAAGTTAAAGATACTAAAGTGGAATTTTCCCTTTTCCTTACCCACATGGGATTTCTAATTTATTGAAGCGCGTATGTCCCCGTGAGAGATGTAGACAGTTGCATTCCGCACACACGTAATAAGTAATAACATAATAAATGGGGTCGATTTGGTGTTTTCATCTTTCGGTGCAATTAAAAACCACTACATTCCTCCACTCCCTACTGGCTATTGGGCTGTATTTGATACGATTATGGAATTAATGGAGAATTAGTCCAACCCTCATTTTCTCATTCAACTATTTGACTTATGGATGAAATATTTATTGTTCCTTATTTACACATCACGTGCCTCACCCATGAAGTTGTTTTGTCGTGACCAATTAAGATAGGCAGTGGCACCAGTGGAGACATGAATCAAACTTTTCATGAGGCATTCCAGTTCAGTTTGTGAGGTAAGAGGTTAATTAAGCTTATATTAAATATATAAAATATTTTTACTTCTTATATGTATAATAATAATAAAAAAATTTTGTGTAATTTTTTATAACAAACTTGACTCGGTAAGCAAGCTTGAGATGAGCCAAACTGAGTTTAGACATATGAGCTTTAGAGTCAAGTCAAATTCAAGTTCAAGTATCTAACTCGAGTTCAAACTCAAACCTTATATTTTTCAGGTTAGTTGAGCTTGAATAATCAGATATTTGGCTTGACTCAAATCCATACCTAACAGCACGTGTTCGACATTGAAAGATCAAGAACGATCATTTAATGGCTGAAATTGATGGATGGAAAACTAACCAAATGAAGTGATTTAAAAGACCAAGGAATAGCTTTAATGGTTCATGAAAAATGAGAAAGTATAATAAGATGGATTGATCATATGCATAGCATAGAAGACATTAAACAGAATGGAATGGCGAAAAAGATTTATATAACATTTTTGTAGATGATTTATACAGCAGACGCAATATAACTGACAATGACTAAAATATCAATAACCTCGATACATATCAATAGCTTATGTTTTGTTCATTTTTTCTCTTTTGTTTTATTTTTTTTTTATAATGATTAGAGGGATCAAGGATGCCTTCCCAAGGTTTTAAAAGTTTAATTGGTTGGTTATATACGTATTTGGATGCCTCTATATAAATATAATATATCCGATAAGAGTGTACCACACTGATATCCCTATAAAAGAGAGGGATAATTTGGCCGAAAACCCCATGAAATTATCTCATTCTACACAACCTCGAATTGAGTAATAAAGATTCAATTTAGAAAGAGTACAAATACAAATATATACAATGTAAATACATACGAAATAATTCAAAATACAAGATTTTACACTCTACAAATACTCCATCCAAACGGAGCCCAAGGAGTAATTGAATAACCCACCAAAGCCAGCAATCAAATTCCAACTCTTGCACGCTATGTCTTGCAATAATGTGAAGAATTGATGTTAAAAGGACATGGGATTGAATAGATTAAAGGAACGTAAATGAAAGGATGGAGACAGAGACCAATGGTTATGGGAAATGAAGCATGCAATGCAGCAATGAGTGAAGGCTCTTTTTCCTACAGAAAACGATCATTGATGAAAATGATTTGATGAAGGATCTTTGTCAGATCCAGCTGTTGTCATATCATTCACAAGAAGGACCTAACAAATGCCAAAACAAGAACCTAACAGAGGAAGCCCACCAACATTAAGGCATTCAATTTATATTGGCCCTGTATTGCAAGGCAGATGGTTAATTAGTGTCTTGGCAGTATCATCTGTGAGTAGTAGGTATTGATACCTGCGAGAGAGAGAGAGAGAGTTACTGTCCACTTATTTAAAACTCACAGTGGATTGTTAATAGAGAAATCAATTTTTCCTAATTATTCCAAGTTCAACTATATTTATTTCGATCAAATTATGATCCATAATCAATATATTTATTAATGAAGGTGGTTTTAATATTTTATTTTTATTAGAGGCTCATTAAATCAAATCTCATGAAGCTATTTTTCTCACCTTATTAATAATATATTATATACTTAAAGTCTCTTTTAATTCATTTTAATACCAAAATATAATATTTTGGTCAATTTGGTTTAATTTATTAATTATATCTAAATCTGATACAGGAACGACCCATCCAACACGGACCAAATTCACATACAAGTAGATCTTATTAGAATCCAAGGTATTTGCAGTTCATAATCATTTTCGTGATTCATCTAAAGCTCTATTTGGTTTGCGGGAATAGGGGTTTGGATTCAAAATCAGAAAGAGTTATTCTGATTCCAACTGTTTGGTTGGATGGAATCGGAATCCCATTCTCATTTCTGCTGGAATGCCATTCCATGTCTCTCTCTTGAGAATAAAATTCTATTCCTGCTGGTTTCAATTTCCATTCTCATTCCTGTCTGAGTCATTCCTATTCTGATTTCAAAGGATTCCGATTCTGATTCCAACTGCAAACTAAACGGACCCTAATTCATTATCACAACGTATTTTGATTTAAGTTCTTTTCTTTCTAAGAGAACGTTCTGTATTCAATTGTTGGCTTCATGGTTCTAAAACTAGCAAAATAACATTTACCAAAGAACAAGCTAGTTGTTTAAAATACAATTTTTTTATGGCTTTCTCAACTAGGAAATATGATTAAGCATGACGTGTAAGGAATGATCATGGGCTGGGTTGGGCCTGATTCATAGCCTATGAATTTTATGTATGATATACTAAACATATGTAATATTTTATATTATATGTCATATAATATGTTATAAATTAATTTATGCATTATATAATATGTACTATAGGTGTTATATTATAATATTTTTATATAAATATAAAATGAAATAACATATATAAGTATGTAGAAATAATATATATGCAATATGATCAGTCTAGGCTGAAAATGATCACCCGTAATAGGATAACGGTGTAGAAATAATAATAACATAACAGTTATATGGGACTCCAATTATGAAGGTACAATCAAAGTACATCTACACAGGAATCATATAGTCATTGTTCACATATCATGAACCAAACACCACCCTCATTGTCAAACCCCATAACAACCCACCAATTAAGAGGGTGTTCCGTTGATTGTTATGTTCATGCTTCATTTATTTCAAAAATATAATCGTGTTATATAACAATCTAGTTTAATCATTTTATTATTTTGTATGTTCATGAACATAACAATCTAGTTTAATCATACAATCAAGTACATGTACATATGAATCATACGGTTGATGCTCACATACCATGAACAGAACAAAAATAAAAATATAGGTATGGTTCTGAAAGGTTGAAACCATACCACCCGTTTTTAGAACCGTGAAGCCATGAATTTGACCATGCTTGACTATGGGTAACTAGAGCTGCAACCTGGGCAAGCTCAGTCCTTCTGCACTAGTTGGGCATGACGACCTAGGCCTAGAGATGTCATTGTTCACCAGGTTGAGTTTCGGCTGAGGAGCACGAGATCGGCTTCAGTCAGTGTAAGGCCCGTTGGTGTTCAAACAACCTTTACAGAATTACATTGGGAATATCTCCATACCTATGTACTTTATTTTATGGGGAGATATTCTCAATGCAAAGGCCATAAAGGCTGTTCTAACGGGCCTTGCACTGACTGAAGCCAAGTTCCCCCAGCACTAGGCGAACTGGACCTACCCAACCCCATTAATCTACCTTTTACAAATTACAATATACTTAGGTTTGTGTTTGTGTAGAATAATGTATATGATTAATCTGGGCCCACATGCATGATATCTATGCACATGAATTTAAAAGACTGTTGAAGCGAGATAAAAAAAATATTCTTGGAATATTCCCTTTTTCTCATCCCCATCCCATAAACCAAACGGAGCCTAAGTGATATATAAGGAAAATGAATTTTCTATAAATCTGAAAATGTACATTGGATATCTTGGTTAATGAAAATCAAAATACCATTGACCTAACTTTCCCCCCTCTCAAAATCTAAAAACAAGCAGGTCCTTAATACATTATTGGTTCATATCCTTGAGCTAAACAATTAGATTTATATGGTATTTAGATTTTAAACAAATCCTATATGATGATTTCACATCTCCACCCCACAACGTCCCACAGCACATCCCGGCCGTGTATTGGGAACATCTCCCGGTGATGACATCATCGGTTCTGGTACTATCATCGGGAGATGTTCCCAATACACGGCGGGGATGTGCTGTAGAACATTGTGGGGTGAAGATATGAACTCCTATATGATAGGATTGGAACCCATGATATATCAAAAGTCTTTTTATGTCCTTATTGTCTAGATTATATCCATTCTTTTTGCTCAATGCTTAGCCGCTTAGGCATCAAAATGTCTCAAGGCTTATGCAGTTATGCCTCACCCCTATGACACCTAACCGACTTGCCTCCACTTTTATCCTTTTAGAACTTTGATATGTATGTATAAAATATTGGGGCTACAAAGCCGAAATGGAATGAAGTACAAAATTTTGGGTAAAAAACCATTCGAACCCAACCAAACCACCCATGCTTGACCAAAGCTAGTCCGACCTGAAATGTGTTGAATTTAGCACAGGTTAGGCTTGGGTTGGCAAATTGAGGTTTTAAACGTTGGGTTGTGTCTGGCCTACATTTGAGGTCTAAGTCTTAGAGTTGGGCCTAGATTGGACTTAGCTGGTCACAACTCACAATTTATCCGAACTGTACCCCTGCTCTGCTCTAATAGACAAGGTGACCTAGTGTGTCTGTGAGAGAGAGAGAGAGATTACATGAAGCTTTTCTTGACCTCTTTCACTGCTGAAGAAGAGGTGCAACGGGATGGGAAACTTCTCCCATCTGATATCAAAGAGGTTTCCCTACCTTTTCTTCGAGATCAAATCAGTCCCTCACAAGATTGCCCCCCACAACGTCCCACAGTACATCCCCACCATGTATTGGGAACATCTCCCAATGATGTCATCATTTCTGATATTATCATTAGGAGATATTTTCAATATACGGCAGGGATGTGCTGTGGGACATTGTAGGTTGTGGGGGGCTGATTTTAACTCCTTTTCTTCCTTCAAACCAAATATTGCCTTAAAACATGTATCAATGTAAATACAAATTAGTAAAAATGCAAATTTCTTTCAATTTTGTATTGTGTTTGGTTGTGATGGCCCATCACTGATGGGTATAACCGTATAAGTACAATTTTCAAAACTAGAACCTGCCTATTTAAGGTAGACAGTAAACATGAAAGCTTCGTTTGTTTGAGGTGTAAATCCAAAAACCGGCGAGATGTGTAAATGCAAAAATTAAACCGGTCAATGTTAATTTTGCATTGTAATACATTTGGAAGAAAATTGTAAATTTTGAGTGTTATTTTACGCTTGTTTGGAGTTAACCTGATGTAAAACTACACCCAGAATTGAAAGGTGCCAATTTCAACATGCTTACACCTGCTTGTTTGGAATTAATACGTTTGTGTGTGTACATAGCATGAGATAAAACCTGCTTACACCCAGAATTAAAAACGTGTACATGAGATCAACACCAGTGCATGTATATAGAACGGCACACGTTTCGCTTAAACAAAGTCCAACTCACTTCGCTTAAACAGAGCATTACACCTATGCGTATACACCTGTGCATGTACATAGCATTAAACAAAGCCAACTTTGGTCTTGCTTGCCTAGCCTACCCAACGACAACAAAGTTGGTAAAAATAGAAGTAAAAACCAAAGTGGAGTCAAATCATGACAAAATAAGAACTGTGAGAAAATATTTCAGGCATTTCAGGAAACCAAGGTGGAAGAAACCAAAGAATCCAATTCAGGCCTTTCAAGTTACTTTTCTGCATACACAAAATAAGAAAAATATTAGGAATGACAAAATAAACCTAACCTTTAAACCATTTGATCATTTGTTTGTGGAGTTTCAGCTGTTGGATTATTCATCTGGATTTGATCAGCTTCTATAGATTTCCTGCTAGGCTTCTCTTGAATTCTACCTTCCTCTGGTTCAGCAATTATTTGTATCTCCCCTTCCACTGTTTCTTTCAACTTTTCAGCAGACTTCTCTTTGTTTTCATCAGGTCCAATGACCTAGACCCCAACAACTAGAGATAATTCATTTGCTACTCCTTTTCGAACAAGTTATAGAGCGATCTGTCAAAACAGCAAGCATGAACCCAGTACCAAGTTTGTGCATGTGCCCTTTGCATGATGTGACTTTCTAACTTGCACTTAGATCACAGGTTTGGGCAAGAACTTTTGGGGGTTTAAAGTCCTATGATTTCAAAACCTTGCTCTCTAGGTTGATCTCATGTCTATCTAGTGGTTTCTCTAACTTTTTGTTTAATCCTACTTCATGCCATTTAAAGCCCAAGGCTGGTCAATGGAATTCCTCAAAGTCAACCAAACAGGTTCTGGTTTCGAGGTTGTTGAAGATCCTTTTGAGGTTCGGTACCCCTCTTTTTGTCATCAGATTTGGAACCCAGGTTTATACCAGCCTTGTACACTTCCCTCTTTTGGGGTTTGATTTCAAATCAGCATTGCAACACTAGGTTTCTATCAGAAGCCGACTACTCTCATAGGGAATCAATTGAGTTTCCAGGATGGTAGAATAGCCCATGTACCTTTACTCTCCCGAGGGTCTCATGTCAATCTAAAAGTCTCCTACAAAAAACATAAGTCCAATATGTACACTAGCCGTAGGAGGACCAATCAGTCCTTAGTTAAATTAGGAGAGGGTATTCTCAATTTTTTTTTCTTGTTTTTAGAAGCATGATTGCTGTTCATCACTTGATTATCTCCATCAATGTTAAAAAAAAAAGTGATAAATGGACCAAACAGCTCTTTTCAGTCTTAAGCCTAATCAGTACAATTTGAACTTGGTACCCCGACCCCTCTCTCTAAACAGCAAGTATTTTGGATAGAGACCTGTCTAGGAGTGGTTATTTGGCATTAAGACCTCCTAAGGTAGCTCCTTGTTGTCTGGGTCATATCAGCACACCTTGCTAACCAGAATACTCCTTTGGACTATTGCTGCTTTGGGAAGATAATCTTGTGGCTGCAGATCCTGAATGTTTAGGAAAAAGAAGCCTACTCTGAGGATAGCTGTTTATAGCAGCAAAATCCCGACCTTGGGACTCAATATATCACTGAGGCTTACTAAAACATGACAAGCATACTCTGAATTGGACTCAATATAGCTAGGCACTTAAGCAAGGCAACCAACCATGGCCACCTTGCCGCCTTGACAACTATTTTTCCTGGCTAAGAAAACTAGAATTCCTAGTGTTCAAAGAACCTTTACCTATGGTCCTAGAACAATGAGATTTGTGGCTCCAAATCCATAAACACATGTCAAATAATTCCAAATTGTGGCTTCATGTTCCAAAGCCAACCACTAACCAAATGCACCATGCATCTTAACCTAAATCAAAATATTAATTTTATATGAAAATTTCACCAACAACATTAGCTTTATTTGCAAACACAATCTATATACTTCAAGATTCGTACAATTACTTAATACCCCATTTCAATTCACATTTTGACCAAAAGGTGGTGAAGATTGGCATTAAGTTGATGATATGAATAGCATCTATCCAACATTCAATTAATCTAGCCAAGAGGCAAGTGAATCTCCTTCAAAAGGGAGGGTAAACAACCCTATCATTCAAACATTCAATTCAATCCATTAACATGCATTATGTAAACCTACAACGAATTAAGAAATCTATATACTTCAAAAGGCTGTAAAAACAATATCTGTTGGTGTGATATAATTCATTTGTTTAAAGGTTGATTCTGCTATTCTCTGTGTATATAATGAATCCATAGTGCTATAAATAGCTAAAGATCCCATAAAGAATGATACAATTGAGTAGAAAATGAAAAAAAAAATGCAAAACAACAAGAAACAAGAGATGTTCACATGCCACTAATTGACTTCACCAACCAAGAATCAAAAGAACTCCAGCCCCTAAGCGT
>NW_010729260.1:426267-500425 GCF_000365185.1 Nelumbo nucifera
GAGTTTTACATCGATAATTTGGAGTTTTACACTGATTTTCGGTGTAAAACTACATGCTTACCAAACATATGGAAAATCGAACGGGGGTAAGAGTTTTACATCGATAATTTGGAGTTTTACACTGATTTTCGGTGTAAAACTACATGCTTACCAAACATTTGGAAAATCGAACCGGGGTAAAAACCACCCCAAACAAACGCAGCCGAAATTAATCAATCAAATTGTTTTCCTAAAAATGGGAGTACACTTTTTATGAAAAATTCAGTTGCTTCCCCCATATTCCATTAACAACCTCCTTGACTTAATTGGTGTTTGGCATCAATGCTGTTCTTCAGAAAATGCCAAAATGGCACATCATAAATTTATTTTTTGGGAAAATCTCTGCTGTTTGGTTAACCATTTTTTCGAAAAACGTTTCCTAGAGCATGCCTTAGAAATCAGGAAAAGTGTAGTATAAGAAAATGCCTTTTTTGGTGTTTTTATGTTTTTCCTACTATTGGTAGCAACACTATGCTGACATGGCATTGAAAAATGCCTATGTGGCAGCTACAGCGATGGTGCCAAATAGGAAACATGAAGAAATGTTTTCTAAGAAAACAGCATGCTTATACAGCATAGTTTTCTAAAGAAACACCTCTCATGAAACATGAAACGGCATTAGTTCCAAAAACCGCCTTAATTTTACCCTCGCGAAAGATGTATTCCTAATTCACTTTATTACTGTTTTTACATTTTTTATCTATTGATATTGAATTAGTGCGAGAAACCCATTTGCATAAATGCCGCATCAACTGTTGAAAACTGCTGCAGACAAAAATAAATAATAACTTTTGAAAACTTCAAATTGAGTTTAATTTGGGTTGGGCTCAATTCGAATATGGGCCAATCTAGGATACGATTGTGACATTGGGGCAAATAGATTGAGGCTGTAATAAAAAATGTTAGCCCAGCTTTAATTTTAAAATCAAGTTCGATATTTGTTTTTGCTTTTCAAATGTATGTGTAGTTGTGTACTTGCATTGATGCCAAGTCCAGGCGATAAACAAGTTTATTGATCCGCGGATGCCTTGATTGAATTGGGTTGGATTAACTGGTAGGATTGGGATAGGGGCAAGGTTCAAAGTATTGGCTTATATCGGTCGATATATATCGTTCCGAGACCCTTTCAATACGCTTTTATAGTGGGTGTATCAGAGGTCTGACCGGTTCAGAGAATAGAGGAGACCTAATCCGACTCCCCTAAATTGATTGATTGTGAAAAAAATAAAAAAAGCATGAAAAACTGTATGGATATTTTGAACCTTGGATAAGGGTTCAAAGTACTTCGAACATATTGGGTTGGGCTAGAGTTGAGCCCAAGGCGACCCAACTGCGGAATTTTAAGTCCAATAATAAAGTGTGGTTACGGTAGAAAACAGTCCGTTTTCATGGCAAACTCGATCCATGGTTGCGTTAGGAAATAATACCAATTCATGTATAAATGCTGACCGATTCACCTAAAATTTCAGGCAGAAAGAGGTTATAATTCTCAAATGGCCATTTCTGACATTTTTTGAATCGCCACTCTGAATCTGATGCAATATATTATAAAGTAAAAAAGCAGAATACGTCTTCGGGTAATTACATTTTTTAATAATAAAAAAACAAAGCATTTTAAATGCCTAATCGGCGTGTATTGTATATCAAGTTATCAACCAAACACGTTTTTGATAGAAACGACGCATAATTTTAAGGACACTGGGGTTTCTGCTGGTGCATTGTGAAAAACAACCATCCCTACCAAAGACCCTCCAAACATTTGGGAAAGCAAGCCATATTTTGTAAACAAGATTGCCTAAAGGTCAGGTTGGGCCGATTCATACCAAGGCCCACCACATTTAAGCATAAGTAATTGAGATTGACCCATCAAAGCCCATTCTGGTGGACTACCGACCCAGAAGATTTTACTGGAAGAACGGATGGGACACTAGTACTGTCGACAAATCAATTGGACTTAGGCCTGAAAACGGAATTCGAAAATCTAAATTTTAATTCGAAATTCGATACATTTGAATCGAATTTGGATAATTCAAATTGAATTCGATTAATAATTTCTTACCAATTAAATTATCGAATCGAATTCAGATATGTATTAATCCGATCCAATAAATATCTGAACCGATATATATACATAAACACACACACATACATATATATATATATATATATATATATATATATATATAAAGAAGGTTAAAAATATAAATAAAAAACTTGAGATTCTCCGTTTTCTCATTTTGCATTGAATCAAGCAAACATGAAACATTAGAACCTCTATATCTCTCTCCAAGTCTCCATCTCCTTTCGAACCCTAACCCTAACCCTCCCTTTGCCATCGTCGCCCGAGCAACCACACTGGCCACATCTGCAACTCAATGGTCGAGTACTGGTCACTGGCCACCGCCCCTCATCCTCTACCTCTCCTCAGTTCTCTCTCATATCTCATCTAATCATCTTCTCCTCTATCTCTCCTCTTTCAAATATCGATTAAGCATCGCAGCCACCCGAGCAACCACCATCACCAACAACAACGTCAGTAACAGCGATCAAGTGACAATAGTCTCAATGGAAACCACCATCACCAATGACAACCATCATCTTCTCCTCTATCCCTCCTTTGTTGCGCTACCATTGTCAGTAACAATAATCTTGTCTCTGAGGGCCTGTTCGTTTGCACTGAAATTTGACATCTAAAAGTGTAATAATTACATATTGGTATTGGTGAACTTTTTTTTCCTCTAAACAATCAGAGAATATTGTTCTTAATTCTGAATTCTAAAAATATCAAATATCCATTTTGACCCATATGAGAGTTTATATCTTTTTGGGGGTATCATTGAAAAACAAAAAATTGTATAATTACGCTTTAAGAGATAAGAGATAAGAGGAAACAAACAACCAATTTTCTCTTAAAATTAAAAGATTCTTCTTAAGAGATAAAGAATTAAGAGGAAATGAGCAAGCCCTAAGACTACAACCCAAGCTAATACTACAAGAGTGCCAACAATCCAACATCACCGCCTCACCAACCACCACTGCCATCATCACCAACCACCACTGCCATCGGTCAAATTCGAATCGAATCGAATATTCGATTTGATAATCAAAATCGAATTCGAACTAAAATATTTTATATCCATCGGATATCGAATCGAATTCGAATATTAGTGTTCATAATCGGTTTCGAATTCAAATCCAACCTGATTTTATTCAAATTCGTTCCGTTTACAAGCCTAATTGGACTTTCTTTTCATCGCAAATGGGGACAAAAAAATATATCTCAAATATTTCAACATGAATCTTCTTTGCATTTCCTCTTAACTATATGCTTGATTCTATTGGTTTAAACTATCTGAACTATCTTACTTTAAATGTTTTTCACTTTAAACATTTTTTGCCTTTTTTTGTTTCATTGAACACCACTTTAAACGTATTTTAATTTCCACCTCAAATTAACACCCATAAAAGCATGCCACATCAACATTTTGTTTCAAAAAATGTTAAGACATTAAGGAAAATGAAAATTTAACGTTTTTTCAAATGCCCCATGCACAAAAATCAAAACATTTTAATTTCTTAACATTTATTTAATAAATTGTGGAACAACCAAACAATAGAGTTCGGCTTTAGTCATGGCAAAGTCGATTCGAGGAGATCTGCTTTGCATTGAGAATATCTCCATTTGTGTGCTTTATTTCATAAGGAGATATTCTCAATGCAAAAATGAAAAAGGCTGTTAGAACGGTGTGGGCACAACTTTGCCCTGATAGAAACAGAACTCCAAACAATGGTTTCATATGCAATTAATGCCAACACCTAGTGGCGCTGATGTGGCAACATTTTCAATAAACGTGCATGAAACCAAACATCACCTATATTGAAATTTCCCCTTGTTAACCATTTCTCTTCGGAGTTCTGATATAACACAGACTCAGAGGTTCTCAGACTACTTTATTATACAGGGTAGTTTTCGATGTGTAGGATTTTTTTTGTTCGGATGAGAGATTTTAATATTTTATATTTAGTAGAGTATATATCCACAGATGAGCGTTACCCACTACCCAGCCAAGAAAAAAGAAAAGATGAGAGAAAATGGACGATGGCGGCAAATGTCTCCAATCAATAAATAGGATTATAAGAAATCAAACTCATGGTCCCCATGAGTCCATGACAAAATTAGGAGATTTTCTTTTAGCATGAATAACTATTGAGATTCCCAAGATTCAAAATCTTGTTGATAAAAAATACAGACGTAGCACCAGTAAAGGAAGATTCAAAATCTCCCCCATCATTTATTGTTCTTCCAACAAGTGTTAAGATAAGGAAGGCTTTGAGGGGTTTGCTAAAGGCCTAAAAACTGTAAAAGAAAAGCCTGTGGGGTAGATGGCTTATTAGAGAAGGAAGAAGAGTCTGGGTGAGGTGTGGGTTAGAGGAAATATAAAGGCTTGGGTGAGGGTTTGGATTGTTTGATGGATGAAATAAAAGAGAGCTGCAGTTCCTGGTTTGAAGGGAGAAGGAACTTTGACCGCTGCAAATTTTATCACATTGACACAAAATTGCATTCTGCAGATTATAAACATGGAAGAAGAAGAATAAGATCATGATGACAAACAAATGTTTCTTTTATGGATAATAAACAAATGTTTTTTCTTTGATGGATAACAAACAAATGTTTCAATATTGCATGTTATATTAGCAGTAAATTTATATTTGAATTAATTCTAAAGAGTGTGGGCAAATAGTCGCAAGACCAAATCACTAGTGCAAGAGCACTCAATTGGCAATATCTTATTATTGTGTAAGAGCATACATTCAGGCAGAACTCTAGGTTTCAAACAAAGTATAAGTTCATTATTACCATAAACTGTATAGCGTTACATAGCTGGAGCAGTAAACAAGGAAAAATCACTGCTTTGAGAGAACTGAGATGTGCTTTCTGTTGAGAAAGTTTAACTAGAAACCAATATCAACATTTGATCATCAAGCGGAATACACCCTAAAATTCATGATGGATTTGGAGTGAGGAAGGGTGTCATAAACTCAGATAAACATACTACCCCATGGTTGTAGTAAATTCGTAAGTACTTACTAGACCCCTTTTGTTCTGGTTTTGGATGAGAAATTTACAGAGTTAGGAAGTGTCTGACATGGTTACAACTCATGAACTCTGTTCTGAAGTGTCAGCATGACAAGGGAATAAGATCCAGAGTGATATCAACATATGTTTCTACGCAAAGAACCCATAACCTTCAAAAAGGAAGTCAGATTATTAAAACAGGCATATTGACAGTATGTTGCATGTCACTTACCCTAGAAAGATCACTACAATGACTGCTTTATAGAATAGAATCCATACCAAACAAGTTATGAAATTGGGGTGGGGGGGAATGCTTGTAAAATAGCAAGTCTGTGCAACTCTTGGATTTCTGCGCCCTACAGACAAGGTGGGACCCATGAAAAACCATGCTCAACTTTTTTCCTGTAGTATGTTTTTTCAATGGATCCCACTATGCCTCCAGAACGATGACTCCAAGCTCATGAGAAAATTAGCACTGCAATTGAGAATTATGAAAAACACCCACAGGGCACAGTCCTTCCTTCCCATGAAATATTACTTTCACAACAAATTAACAAGTGTAAGAACCAAGCAGAATCGAACCAAGAAAACAAATAGAACGAAAATCAGTTTGAAACATACAAACATATTCACAAGCAGAGAAAGCAATGAAGAGCATATCATTTTAATGCTTCAACGAAACTGACAAAGAATATTTTAATTATAAAGGAGATGCATACATTCTGACAATTCCCAAGAATAAGTAGTTCTTGTTTGTTTGGAAGTAAATTTAATTTAAGGAGAAAAAAAACCAAAGGAATAGCCTTTTGTCAAGTAAATCCTATGAACCCATAACAATTCATAAGGTTAAGATGCTGCAACAATCTGCTAGTTTCAGCAGAACAATGATTTTTTTTAGTTACAGTGTTACAAATCCATGGTATCAAGTAATAGAAAGACTGAAAGCAAAAGAGAGACAAAACAGACTGAAAAATCCGTTCCATCTTATAATCAGCAAAAAGAATAGGAACATCCTACCAGTCAAAAATTCTGGTGAAGAGAAGACGGCTAGAACATAGAAAGATTGGTCTTCCCACCATTTAAGGAGACCTCCAACTCCTCAACATTGTCAACCAAGTAGGTCTCACAGTCCAGTACTTATTTCGATTGATACTGGGAAAAATAACACCTTCCTCCCATTACAGTAATTCGCAACAACAAACTTTCTGAAGATTCATATATAAGTTAGCTAACCTCTAAGATTGTGATCAGTAAAACTACCTAGGCCCCTCTTCAAAGCATCTATTTGTTCTTCACGGTGACTCCAAGCTCGCCGGCGATGATAACAGTGGTGGCCATGTCAAGAAACATTCCATGCTCGACAACACCCGCAAGTCGCAGAATTGAATCGCTAGCAACCTTCAAATCCCCAATATCTTTCTTAAAATACAAATCCACGATATAGTTCGCATTGTCCGTGACGACGGGCTCGCCGTTTTCCCCACATGTCCTGAGCTTGGCGACACAACCGGCGTACTCAAACAACCTCTGCAACCGGTAGGCTGTGAATTTCCAGCAAAAGGGAACAATCTCAACCGGCATGGCAAGACCGCTACCTCCCAAATGATCAACTAGCTTCGACTCATCGACGATAACAACGAACTTCCGGCATGCGCCTTCGACCATCTTCTCCCTGAGCAAAGACCCACCTCGGCCCTTAACGAGATTGAGATAGGGATCCACCTCGTCGGCACCGTCAATCGCAAGATCAAGCACCGGATGCTTATCAAGGTCGGAGAGAGGTATTCCCAACGAAAGCGCCTGCTCGTGCGTTTTCTTCGAAGTGGGTATCCCCACAATGTTCTTGAGCTTCCCCTGTTGCAGAAGCTCGCCTATCCGGTTCACGGCAAACCAAGCTGTCGAACCTGTTCCCAACCCCAGAACCATCCCGGACTCGACATACTCGACGGCTTTATATGCAGCAATTTTCTTCAGCTCATCTTGAGTCAAAATGACCGGAGGAACAGGAGATGAAGGCGACACCATGACGGCTTTCTCTATCGTTGATTTCTCAGAGCAGACGATACGAGGAGGAAAAGCAATCGCCATATCGCTAGATATAGGCAACGAACTTAAATGCAATCTAGGGTTTCGATTAGACTCCTCTTATCTGTCTGGAATAATAATAGATAGCAAAAGAAACAAAACAGAGATCGCTTCGTCAAATGCCAACCTCCATGGATGTTTGGTGAGGAACCTTCGACTTCGAAATGGGAGGCGAAGGAGATAGAGAGATAAACACAGATATCAAATGGGGATTCCGGGAGAGTATTTATAGGAAGAAAGATGGAGATAAAAGCAGCAGAGATGACGTGAACCACTCCTTTATTCGATTTCTGAAAAAAGGGGAAGATTTGGGGAGAGAAGAAATAGAAAAAAGAAATAAATAGAAAAGAAGATTTAAGACGACATTATTGAGAGATAGTTATCTGGAGTCTGGACCCTTTTGATGCAGAGAATCTGGAGGGAAAGGAGTGGAGAAGAAAAGGAAGAGGGTTTTTCTGAGAGGTTTCGTTTGTTTGCTTTCTTTCATTGAACTATTTTCTAGGGTCGTTTCTGTTTTCTTTTGCGTTTCGTCGCTCACTTCAAAGCTTTCCAAAAACGACGGATTTTGTGAACTCACGGTCAGGCACGGGAGTCAAAAATAAAAGATACATCAAGATATTCTACCGAAATCCTTGTTAAGGTTTTTAAGTTTTGGGTAAAATATAAAAACCTTCCTTCAAGTTTCTGACGATCATAAAAACCTTCCTTCCGTTAATATGTTAGACGAAAAACGGTTAATTGATATATTATTTTTTAATATTCATTTACCATTTCATGTAGGGCGGTTCATAACAAGACCCAAACCGACCAATCCAGTCTGATCTAATCCGAGTTAGCCGGTTTTTTTTCAGCACCGGTCGATTTTGGGTTACTAAAAACATAAACTGATGATTCAGTTCAGTTTTAGTTTTCATGTGTGAAAACCGAAACCGAACCGATCCGAACCGATTTAGATATATTATATATAATATATTTCAGATATTATATATATATATATATATATATATATAGATATATATCTGATATATTTCAGTTTTATTTTAGAAATATACATATTATATATAAAATATCGATTTTAATCCATCAAATCATTTTTAATTTTCAGGCATCCAGTCTTTGTTTTCTTAGACTTAGAATCCTTTACCGTACCAAAAGAATCATTCACAAAACCGATCCAAACTGACCCAACCCGATTCAAACCGATAAGGTCGGTTTTACTTAGTACTGGGTCGGTTTCGATTTCATTTCTAGGTAAACCGACCAGATCGGGTCGGTTGGAAAAATGTCAGTAAACCAACCCAACCCGACCCGTGAACAGCCCTAATTTCATGCGTTCTGAATGAAGAAACCCAGCGCCACCAAAATCTTTCCGATCGATGCTGCTCACGAAATACGTTTTACCCTTTTACCATTTCATGCATTCCCAATGAAGAAACCCATCGCCACCAAAATTTTTCCCGTCGATGCTCCTCACGAAAAACATAACGTGGTCTTTAGTGAAGCACCCTCCCTCATCTCTAGGCTTCCAACCATACGTGTATTTGCACCCTCCCTCATCTCCGTCTTCTTCCCCCTTCTCTTGTTAGTGCTTTATATCACCATCATAGCTCCATTATAACCTGGATATTGGACTTGGTAACGTAGAGGACGTCCATACAAAATGCATACGCCTTGCGGTTCGAGAATGTTGATGGGGATGCTTGATGCTCCTCTTTAGTTGTTGATAGTTTGGACAAGCGGGCGAATAAAAGGAAAATAAGCTTCTCTACGCTGGTCTCGGGGGGAATTAAGCAACTAATTCACCGCCAATACGAGGCTGCCATTAAAGAGCATCGACACTGCTCTCATCCTGGCTGCTTGCCTTTTTCAGATTCAAGGTAAGATGGTTAGATTAGATAATGGAGAGATCAGACAATAATAATGTCTGAAGAAAGTTGAAGCTAATGAGCGACTTGACCAGGAGAGCCAGCACTTTCTTCTTTGACCACCATCACTACTGTTAGGTTTCATGTCAGTTGGGGCCGAAGACTCGACCTTTGAACCTAAAGCAAAACGGGAAATAGGAGTTAATCTTCTTGGTTTTGGTCTTCTCAGGTTTTGCCATTTCAGCCATTAAAGTTGGAGAGAGAAGAGGAAGAGATGCCTGACATGGCATGGAGAGGGGATTTGAAGCTGCAAAAGTCTGAAATGGCATCATTGTGGAATCTGAAGCTAGAAGCTATTGAAACAGTTGAATGACTTGAAAAATAAACATCCAAATAAATAAATCTTTAGAGAACCTGTAACGAGGAAGAGGGGAGATTTTTTATAAAATGAAATTATAGGGGAGATTTTTATGATTGTCAGAAAATTGAAGGGAGGTTTTTTGTATGATAGGGAAATAACGATTTCATTTCCTTTCTCGTTCTTTGCAACAAGAAGATAAGATTGAGTGCAAGGATTTGATTCCTAGCGAGAGGATAGAGATGAAATGAGAAATGGCCCATTGACTATTACAAGTGGCAGCTTACGTGGCAAAAGGTTAAATTTTTTGTCTATATCATTCATTCTCACCTGACGTGGCAAGCTCCACGCATCCACTCCGTTATCCTTACTTTTGAAATGCACTTTGTAGGGTTAATTTTGACTCGTTATGCATGGTTTAATGCTTTATGCGATTAGTCAACAAAAGGGGGTCCATCATTTAATTAGTGTCAAATGGGATTGATTCGTGGGCTTAAGATCTGTGGCTGTGCAGGAATCATCATGAATCCTCAACTCAACCCAATAATGATACTTATGTTATGGGCTATAATTAATAATTGTGCTAGGAATAGGTTTTGAATGAACCCTATGACAAATTATGGTAAGATTATTTGCAAAAAACCAAGAACTTGGTTGAATTTTTTTTTTTCTAAACCCAACCCAACTTGTTGTACCTAGTGGGCCAGCCTGTGTTAAGCCCATTGAAGTATTAATAGAATATAGCCATACAAACGAACACTGCCCAACAATGGATTGTTTGTAAATGAGGAATCAGAACTTGTAGCTGACTGAAAGAGGGGTTGCTGTCCGTTGAATTTGTAGAATATTTGTTGAAAATCGCTTTTTCCTAACCAAACACGTACATGGAGTTTTGGACTAAATTCAATGGACCATATTAAAGGCCCACTCACAGCCCTACAAATTAAATGAACCCAACATTTATTTATTAATTCACTGGTGAGAAGCGTCAACGGGGGAATCAGTAATCACAACCTTGTTGCTTAGGGCTTGAAATCGAGTGGGCCCCATTCCAGATTCGACCTTACATGGTATCTATATTTTAATGGGCTTGGATTCCCACAAAGATCCACTTTTTAAAATATATACTTTTATATTGGATTTAATAATAACAGTTAATGGGAATCCATTATTTTATTTCTTCACCTTCTTCTCAGACTCTCGGTGTGTTCAAACCCTTGTTAGCCCAGGCAGTTGAACCAGGGAGCGGTGACCCAAGGCGTATTTTCGAGTCCCGACCAGTCAGTTGAACCAGTGTTCAAACCTTCTTCTCAGACTTTCGACCGAGTTAATGGGCTAACCGCCTGATTCACCAATGATGAGATCAAACCCATCACATGACCAGAATGATGATGGGGATGGTGGGACCTGATTGACCAGAATGATTATGACACTAGAGGGTAGAGGGCCCCACGGAGCGTGCATCCAAAATACAATACGATTCCTCGCATATTTTCTAGTCCCGACCAGTCGACCATTTTTTTATTTTTTTAAATTTAGAGATTTTTGGACAGCACTCCCCGAAATTTAATTTGCAGCCTCTGTCTACTAGTACTTTTCTATAAACCGCATCCTATCCGTGAATTTGACATCAGTTCACGGATAGGAATCGGTCTACCCTAATCTATTAGTAGTTCTACTTAGGGGTGAACTGAATGGTAAGTAGGCTGTACTCCCCCTCCCCTCAGAAATCTGAAATTACAGCCGTTGATAATGTGTATGTGTCGGAAGAAAAAAAGAGGTGATCCATGATCGTATTTTGTGGGTTGAACCGTTGAAGTTGTCGTCGATGTCATAATAACTCTTGATAACGCGTGGGCCCCTACCCTCTTTACTCTGATACAAACAGAACAACGCGCCAGTACGCCACAGGGTTTTTGACTTTTTGAAATGCAGCGTAATGTTTATCTGAACCGGAGATCGAACCATCTTTTCTATAAGTGTGACGTGTTTGTTGAGGGTTGCCATCTGGCATCTGGGTCAAACGATTCGTTCTAACCGGTGAATGTTGACTAATAGGCCGGAAAAAACCATAGTCCGTTGGTGTTTCACTGGAAATAGTGACACGAGAGAGAGAGGGATTGGCGTCTACGGTAGTAAAATAAGAGTCCGTTTGGCGTGTATTTTTTAGATGATCTCCGGGTAATTCTAACCGTTAAAGGATGCATTGAGTTTTTGCATGAAGATTTGAATAGCCCGAAGTATGTTTGACAATGTGCGTCTTTCCGTGTGTCTTTTTGTTTGAGAATAAAACATGAAAGACGCGAGAAATTTTATTTAGAGGTTTCCAGAATCAGCCTAAACTAGGCTTTTCGTGTTTTTTCGACGTTCCGTCTTTTGATGATTAGATCTTCCGCGTGCCAAACCGAAAATCGATTTTCTGACTTATAAACAGCCAAAAGACTGTGTGAAAAGACACACCAAACACAGCCTAAATGATAGTGGTTTGGACTTTGGTTTTAGGCCGGTTTGAACCATGGCCCATTGAAGATGTTTTCTTTTTCATTATTTTCTTTTTTTAAGGAGGATAATAACATTGAAGAGAAGAGGTTGGATTGACACTATGAGATGGGGGAATGCAGAAGCTTTGGTTTTGAATGAAAGGGAACATGTAAATATGGGAGATGTTTTTAAAAGTACAACAACTGTGGTGAGGCATAGAGGTGTAAATCGGGTCGTACCGCTCGTGGCCTGGCCCGACATGATGGCATATGGGTTGTGCCAAGTCCGACACGATGATCCATCCCATGCTAGGCCTAGAGTTTTAAGTCTGTGGCCTAGCCTAGCCTGGCATGGCCCAGCACGACACATATATACTATTTATATATATTTTATATGTTTATATATAATATATAATATATTATATAAATTATAATTATATAATAATATATAGTATATAATATATTAATAAAATAAACAATTATTTTCAATTTTATTATACTAATTTATTTAATTATTGTATATATAAACAATTGTGTACATCAAAATTCATATAAAATTAAAATTTTAAATTTTTTCCAATTTTCTTAAATAAATAAGCAAAAATAAATTTGACTCAATCCATAGCTCGACTTGGACTCGACATGGGTTCGCACAGGCTTGGACCGTGAGCCGTGTTAGGCCGACCCCCAAACAATAAATTGGAGAGGGTGGCACGATCCATGACAGCCCCCAAACCAGCACGGCATGGCTCGCATTTTGCGTGAAGGGCGGCCCCTTTACACCTCTAGGTGAGGCGTGCGTAGGAGATCCAAATTCTATTGGAATTCTTGTAGAGCTATAGTGTATGTGGGTAGGATTTTTGTATATATTTAACGGTTGAAGTCTTTAATGATAAATTGCATCTTATAAATTATAAATCAATGAAAAATAAAATAGGTTATATTATATGATTTTTCTAAACCTATTGGTAGAATATAATGAACAGTGTCTTCTTTATAAGAATAGTTTTGACATTTTCAACAGACAATTGATGGTCGGTGTCGGTTAACAGCAACCATCAATATGATACTTTTTAAAAGTTTAGATAACTACAGTGATATATTTAAAAGTTTAGATATTAACTTGACATTACCTCGACAAAGTTCAAGGTATTAAAGTGGAATTTTCCCTATTTTTTTATAGAAAGAGAAAGAACAACAAAAGAAAAGAAGAGAAACCTCCCCAAAATATCCAAGAAAGAGATCAAACTGAACTCTCCTAAGAAGTTTTGAACAAACATCTCGCTTCGAAGGTGACCCATCCCAACCAACCAGTCAGCAGCACAGTTGTCTCGATGGAAAGTTTTGGCAATACTCTTGCACTCTTCAAGGATTCTGTGGCATCTCCATGGAGGCTTGAATTTGTCTTGGAGGGCTTTGACAGTTCTCAGCGGATCGCCTTCAATTATGAAATGCGCTTGAGGACCCTGTAAGGCAAGCTTATGAGCTTCAAAGGCAACCCACATTTCAGCTATTGTTATTAAAGTCCGACCAATTTGGCCCATTAGCCATTAGAATTTTACCCGAGAAGTCTTATATAATACATCCAAAGGAACAACTACCGTCATTTTGCATTGAGGCATCAAAATTTATTTTAAATTCATCAATAGGGGGAGGAGTCCATCTTATCCAAGACACAAATCTTACTGCGTTTGTCGCAAATATGTATTTATGCACCTTTGTTGAACTCTTAAAACATAAGTAAAACACGCATGCCATCTTCTCAAACTTTATCGAGTCAAATTTGGGTTTGGTTGGGTTTTGCTTCTGTATTAAAAGAATATATTCAGGCCTGAGCTCAAGCCCAGCCCAACCATTGGACCTAAGTCTTGAGTCCAAGCCCAGCCCTTATATAAAGTCTGAAGTCTGGGCCCGAGCTCAGTCAGAAAATTGAAAAAATATTTTTTTCTTTTTATTCAATAAAAATTTGTTTTATTTCTATTAAAGACCTCAAAACCTAAAAAATAATGAAAGAGCTCATTATTACTTGAAAAAACAGGAGAAGAATAATAAAGAAAAAAATATTATATAATACATATATATATTACATAAAATATATTCTTATCGTATAATACATTATCAAGTCAAGTTCAGGCTCAAGTTGGGTTTTTTTTAGAAAGCTCGAGCCTGACCTGAAAAAAAAATCGGGCCTGGTGTTTTAGGTTTGAGCCCGAGCATGTGGGCCTGAAATCCTATCCAAGCCAGATTTAGATCGGGTTGGGTCATGCTGGGCTGGCCCGTCGGGCTACCTAACCCATTAACAGGTCTAATTTAGGGGTGATCATTTCAGCCCGGCCCACACAAGCCTGGCTCGGAAATTCTAGGCTTGGGCCTAGGTTTTGTGTTCAGGCACAACTCGGGCCCGGGCCCACATTAGGCCAACAAATTTTAGCGTCGGGCTTGGGCTTAATACTTCAAGCCTGGCTCGGTTGCATATATTTAAACTTACACATTTTGTGTATAATATATACATATGTATACATGTTATTTTACATTAGATTATATATTTTATATATAAGTATTATAACATGGCATGTATAATTTATATTATATGTAATATTTTATATTATATAATGTATAAAATAAGTTTATATGCATGTTATTTCATTTAATATAAAATATTTTAGATATATAATGTTTTATATATTAAAGACATTGGCCCAAAATCAGGCCCAGCCCGGCCTAGGCCCATGTAGACCTAGGGTAGGGCTTATGTTTCAGGCCCGGAACCCCGGGCTGACCCAGGCCTAAGCTATAGCCCTTATCATAAGTGCAAAGCCCAACCCAGGCCCAGCCCATGATCACCCCTAGTCTAATTCTAATAAAAAAATGCACGAGATTAGTGGTGGGCAAATGGAACCAACTTTAAACTAGTCTTGAACCAACCCTACCTAATATGTTACTAGGTAGGGTTTGGTTCAAAGACCCCAACTCAAAAGCTGGTCCAAGGATTTGGGGGTTTACCATACCCAAACAGCCAAATTGTCCCAAAGAGCCAAACTTGGTTGGCCTTGGCAGAAACAACCTTGGTTGACCTTGGTGGAGTTGGCCTTTGAACTGAACTTGCCTTGAAACAAATCCCAAAATACTTTGAGGATATGAAAATTTATTAGACCCAAGCACTCATGGTTACAAAGACCATGGTCTGATTTGACCATTGAGTCACTTAAGTGATTTGAGTAATGTAAAAGGTAATATTTATAAAATTTAAATTACAATGATAAGTTGTTGTTGAAGTAGGCAGTTAAACTGTTCAATCCATCACTTGGACACCATCAGCACAAATTTCATGTATTTCATTAACACAAAATATGGAGGCAAATTACAAAATGAATTTGTAATAAAGAAAAATACAATGGATGGAACTCTCTTTGATTTTGCTTGATGATTTGAGAAACCTCTAATTAACGGTTGAATTCAGTGAAGACAAGGGTCATTGGCATGTTTCCCATACTTCTTAAAGGGCTGATGTAGATTTATTTAACTTGGTGCTTTTGAATAATTGATATAGAATTTTTCACTCTGGGCTTCACACTTGACTGGATGTAGAAGTATCTCTAGGAAGGGCCTCTTTCTAGTGGCTTGATCTTCTTAGAAGAGCTTGAATCCAAGTGTGAAGTATAAACTAAGAAGTTGTTTTTCTTCTTTCTTCACTTTTGAGCTTGAAGTAATTGGAGTTTGTAAGAAATTGTGATTACTTACAATTCTAAGTGTTGGTGTGAGTGAATGAGATCTTTTCAAATGTTTAAGTGTGATTGTAAAAGAGAGAGCTCTTCCCTAAGGCAATACTATTTACAACCTAGGATTAGGGATGCTACCTTAACCCACCTTGCTAACGAATCCCATGTAAGTGAGGTGTTGGGTTAGGGTTAATTCCCATATATGCTCTATTATGGAGTTAGTGGTCTTGTCAATGGAATCACCCTATTACAATAGGACATGGGCCTAATTGGACTTGGTACACTTGGACTCCTGGGCCATAGGTCATATTTTTGTAGACTTGGGCCTTGGACCCATGGAGGCCCATATTAACTTGGGAGGCTATCATGTAAATTAAGCCCACTTATTTGGCTTAGAAATTAAGCCCACTTTGGGAGGCTTTGTTTAACCCAAAACCCACTTGATCTCAAAAAACCATTGACTAAGGTTAAATCCTATCAACCTAGACAATAGAATCATTGAATCAATTAACCTGCTTAGTAGGTGATAGGTCATACCACATCTAATTTATCCTCTTAAATGTTAAAAACCCTAATGGGATCACAGATATACCGGGGACTATTGGGTAATTATATCTAGTGGTAAGTATTATAAAAAAGATAAATTACAAAGACTCTCTGTACTATGGAGTTAGTGACAATTACTCCCTTGAACTTTCACTTTGCGACAAATACCCCTTGATCGTTAAGTTAGATGATGGAATGTGTTAAATCACCAAAATACTCACCTAAACTTATTTTCTTTTTGCCACCTTTTTCTCTTAAACCCTAATTGACCCAAAAATACCTCCATTTTCTCTGAACAAAACCAATTAAAATAACAAGAACCATTTCACTGACATAAAAAACATGTTTCTTTAATTAAATTCTTTTTTCATTTCACTAACATAAATGTTTCTCTTCATCTTAAAATATAAAAATTATCCACTCCTTTCTCTAGTAAATTAAGAAAAACCAAACAAAACCTTAAATTTATATCTATTAGAAAGAAACCTTTGGCATTTCATTTGAATATTGAATCTAACTAGAACTTTACAAGGATCAATTACAGCGACTGAGAGGACTTCAATATTATATTTAGAAAACTAATCAAGTCATAAATAAGAAAAGGGTAGCTTGGGGATTTAAAAAAATTAAATACCTGAATGAGAATCTTTTTCAAAGTTACGTGAGGAAACTCTAACAAATGGGAGGTATTTGTCACAAAGTGAAAGTTGATGGTACAAGGGAGACTTTGTAATTTACCCTAAAAAAGAGGATATGTTGGAAAATATTCATCTCTCTCCAATGTCAGTACTTTGATATTGCAATTAGGGGTGTAAACAGATCGAATTCGAATCGGATCAGGCAATATCCAAATCTAAATCCGATTAGAAAATCCGATATCCGAATTCGAATCCGATTAAATATTCAAATATTCGATTCGAATTCGATTAATTAATTATTTTAGATAATTAATAAATATATAAAATAAATATTTTATTGATATAAAGTATATAAATATATAAATTATTTATATAACTTAATTATTATATATATTATATAAAATATTTTATATATTATATATAAGAATTAAATAATCAGTCGAATTCGGATATTTATCGAATCGAATCAAGTCATATTCGAATTCGAATCCGATTAACTATTCGGTAAGAATAGGATATCCGAATTCGATCGATTAGATATTCGAATTATCCGAATTCAATTCGATTATATCGAATATCAAATTTGAAATAGGATTTTCGAATACCGTTGACACCCCTAATTGCAATAACATTTGATGTCAACACAACTATTAGAGAAACCGTCAAGATTGCCAATTGTTTATTCTAATAAGTGTTCATGAGTGTTTGGAGAAAATGCACTTATTTCAAATAGGAGTAGTATAAGTATTATAAAAAATGATGTGGTAGGCCAAGACAAGCCAAAAAGGAAATAAGCACTTAAATATAAGCACGAATCTTGGGCTTCTTAAATAACTGCTTATTCTCAAAATAAGTAGTTATTTTGGGCTTATTTCCCAAGTGCCAATAAATATTTATTGGTGTGGTCTCAACCCAAAATAAGAACTTATTCGAATAATCACTTATATTTTAAGCACCCACAAAATTGCCTTATTCTCTTAATAGCTATTTTTATGCTGAATCTGCCTTTATAAAATGCAATCACACGTTTATTGTTGCTACATTGCTGAATCAACCTTACGTGTTTACTACTGCTATACCATCGGAGCTACCTCTACAACTTAAAGTCATCAACATTTATTGCTACTTCTAAACGCTAGCATCGGATGTAATGAAACCACACTAACTAGGGGGTGAGCAAATGGGTAGGTTCTACTCAGAATCGAATGGAACTGACCTCAAATCGACCTTGAACCGACCCTACCCAATTTGTTACAAGGTAGGGGCTGGTTCCAAATTCTGGGAACCGACCCCCCACCAAGTCGGCTCCAAGGTCTAGGGGTTTACCCTACCCGAACTGACTTGATGAATCGACCTTGGTTGGCCTTGCTAGAATCAACCTTGTTGGGACCTGCCTTGAAACTGAACTTTCCTTGAAATAAACCCCAAAATACTTTTAGGGATGTGAAGATTTGAATCCAACCACTCGTGGTTGCAAAGGCCATGGTCTCACTTGACCATTGAGTTACTAAAGTGATTTGATCGTTTGTTTTCATTTTAACATTTGAATATGTACAATAAGTAGTGCAAAAGGTAATATTTATAAATTTTAAATTTAATTTATAAGTTTTTAACCATATAATGATAATGATAGTAATAATGTATCCAAAAGTTTCTATAAAATTCATGTATTTTTTTGCTTTTCATTATTAATTGGATGCAAATTGCAAAATCTAAATCCGATTACATAAAACACCTCATATTGGGCTACAAAGTTTTGGGTATCAATGATAGGTTTACCTCATTGACTGAACTCTTCTTTTTGTAATGTTTTATTTTCTTTGTGTCCCTTTTATTCATTTATCAAAAAGAAATGTAAGCTTTAAAGAGAGAGAATTGAATGAACTAAAAAGTAATAGTTCAATTACATTTTAAATCTCACAATTAAATAGGGAGTAAATTCAAAAAATGGGTATTTTAGTCAAAATAAAATTCCACAATCTTATTCATATTTTAGTAGTAATGCAAATATAGAATTATAGATGTCTTCAATTTTTTCTATAATTTTTATTTCAATGTGTGTAAAAATAATTATGTTATGTACATTTAATTTTATTTAATATGATAAATATATGATATTATACATGTACCAATTTTTTTTGTTAAATTTATATATTTTTTTATTTTGTGATTTTATATTTATTATTTAATTATGACATTAAAGGCTAACACATTTGACCAAAAAGTTGAATTATTGATCTCTGCCAAATAGGAAAAGCATTTCATTTTTTGTTAGTTTTATATTATGTGTTTCATTTTCATCATCAATAAAAACAATTCTTGTTTATTACACTTATTTTTTAATTTGATTAATAAAAATATCATAAAATGTGTCCATTTTTTCTATATTTTTGTAATTTTCTATATTTATTTTTATTAATAAATTTTATTATCTCATTATGACTTAACGGGTTTACCAATTTTATTTGGATGGTTGAATTGCTTAGTTATCACCAATGTTTTAAAAGGCATGAGAGACGTACGACTGGAGGCGCACCTCCAAGCGAGGTGGTGTATGCCCAAGGCACTAACACTTTTGAGGCGTATGCCTCTTGTGCCTCAGGTGCAAGATGCATACGCCTCATACACTTTTTTCATGAGGCGTTTTAGAGGCGTACACCTCATGCTCCTCATGCACACCCCATGTAAAGAAAGAGAAGGGAAAGAAAAAGCAAGAAAAGCAAAGGAAAGGGAAGGAAAGAAAAGATAAGGGGAAAGAAAGTAGGCTGGGGACTAAGCCCATGGACCCCTTTGCCCCCTAGCCCCCCTTTTAACTAGTGATATGCATCTTCATTCTTCTTAATATAAAAAATTTTTATCCCCTTCCTCTTCTCCCTCCTTCTTCCTCCTCATCCCCCTCCTCTTAAGTAAGCTTACGCCTCTTACATTCTGAACTACGCCCCACACCTCTAGGTAGTGGAGCGCCTAGCGTCACGCCTCCGTGTTTTAAAATACTGGTCATCACTTGGATAAAGAATGGTTTTGTTTTTGAGTTAGTTATAAAATATATGAGTTTATATTTTTAAAAGTATTGGATATAGATATAATTAGTTGCATTTATTAGTGAAAAAATAACTTAAATATAGGATTTAATAAGAGAGAATGAGAGTTAATACCTTAAATATAAGACTTAATGAGAGGGAATTAAAAGAGGTGAAATATATTAATTGAAATTACATTTTTAACCCTTATAAATAGAGATGGACTAAATATACTCTTTTTTTTATTTGATTAACAAAAATATCAAAATTTTATTATTTAACTATGACTTCATGGGTTGACCGATTTTATTCTAATGGTTGAATTACTTAGCCATCACTTGGATAAATAATGGTTTTGTTTCTAAGTAAGTTTTAAAATATATGAGTTTATATTGTTAAAAGTATTGAGCATAGATCTAATTAGTACTTAGTAGTATTTATTATTAAAAAATAACTTAAATATAGGATTTAATAAGAGATAATGGGAGATAATACTTTAAATATAAGACTTAATGAGAGGGGATTAAATGAGGTGAAAAGCATTAATTGAAACTACATTTTCAACCATCATAATTAGAGATTGACTAAATACACAAATGTGGACATTTTAGTCAAGAAAAGTTTCACACCCTCATTCGTACTTTTAATAATAGTATAGGTATTATATTTATTAAAAATCAAGTTTTTAAAGAACATGCCTTTTTTGTGAAGGGGGGAGTAAAGAAAGTATAGGTTTCATGGGTAGAGCCTAGAACCAACCCGGAACCACAAGGCCAAAACCAAACTTAACAAGGTAGGTTCCAGTTCCAAAAACTTGGAACCAATCCCTACAAGGTAAGTTCCAAGTTCTTCCATGGAACTGAACCAAACTGGCCCATGCTCACCTCTAATGCCAACAACTTGCTCTTTCCTCCACTTGTCCCTTTCTTCTTCCTCTTTTCATTAACTGCCCTCTCTCTCTCTCTCTCTTGCCCCCCTCTTTCTTTCTTTCATTCTTTAAGTTTTTACTTATATACTAGTCAAGACTCATGCGATGCATGAATTTTATTAAGAAAAATTGAGAAAGGAGCTTTATGACATTTTTAATTAAATGATGCTCATTTAAGTCCAATACAAGCATTTATTTTGGGTTATGTCTATTTTATTTGGTCACAATTCAAGTTGCATTTTAGTGAGAGTGGCTGATTTCCGATGCTCTAGACAAATTTGTATTATTTTTGTATCTTAATGCTATTTTTTATTAACTTTTAAAATTTTATGGTTTGTAATTATTTTTGTTTTATTTTTAGGTAAAAATATTTTTTTATGTTTGTAATTATCTCTAAATAAAGTTTGTTAAGGGTAAATATGATATTTAAAGAAAATTAATACATTACATCAACATTTTTTATTTCAAATGCTAATGAAAGGAAAATATCTGCACCTTTTTTTTTTCAAAACAATATGGGTGTTTTTTGTTAAGGTCAAAACATATATAGGGGAGGTTCGTAGGATTGTTAGAATATCCAAGGAGGTTTTAATAATTTACCCTATTCTTAAATAGAATTTCAATTGATTTTAAATTAATTAAACTATATTTTATGTTAACATTTTTTTATTAATTTATCTTTTTATTCCTTATTAAATTTAGTTAATTATATTAAATTTTTATTTTAAATGGAATTTAAGTTCATTAGTAAAAAAATAATTATAAAAATAATAATCGTTAGGTAATTTTGTATTAATTTTAAATAGATATTAGTTTTGAATTTATCTTATTACATTTTATTAATTTATTTGTTTCATATTATATTAATAAAACTATCTTTATCAATAATAATAATAATAATTAATAATTATTTTTATCTTATTTAAGTAATTTAATAAATTATTTTTACAAGATTATTAATTTTTATTATTTCAAAAGGAATATAAATGGATTATAATTTTTATGATGCTTTATTCAATGTTTTCAACTCATAGTTGATGGTTAAACGATTTGAACCATCACTCAACCTTATTTCTAGTATATTCTATGTTTCCTAAAACCAACTATTTTGTTAAAAAACCATTGATTTGGTCAAAACCAAGCAGTTAAACCATTGACCCTTTTGATCTAGTCATTGGGTAATGGGTTACAATATACAATGTATTGAAAACTTTTAGAGGACTTAACTTTGTGGTAAGTTGTCTAATTGGGATGATCTATGTTTTATTTTAGGTAACTTTTCACGATCTTTGCAGCCACACTATACAAAAGACTCATTTTGTGATCTCAAATTTCAATTTCCAGCTCTTTTATTTATAAACATTTAAAACTAAAATAACAATACAATTTGAACCTAAAATAATATATACACACACAAAATGTAAATATATTATATCATATTATACATATACAGATGGAAGATGTGTCATGGTTTAATTTGTCTAACCTGGACAGTTGAACCGTTGACCTGTGACCCAAAGGCAAAAACTATTTAGCCTCCAAGTCAATTTTTAAAGCACTGGTTTAATTTGTTGAGTGAATTAAATAATATTTATCCTGAAACATAAATTACTTTATTAATTAACTTCAAAACTAATTATCTTTTAAATTGAAGCAGATTATTTAGCCTAATAATATACCATTGAATATCTCTATTTTAATATAATTATTTTTTATTGATAATTATAATTTAATATAAATATATCTAATTTATATATAAAATTATAGTCAAATTGAAAGGGATATAAATATAGATAAAAGTTACTGAATTTTAGGCAATTTAATGGAATAATGAAGAAGAGAGAGAATTAATGGCATGAGTTATTGAATGAGTGCTTCTCAAAAATAACTAGAAAACAAGAAAATACCAACTTGGCACATTCCATTTTAATATATAGATATAGATATGAAGAAGAGTAGAATGATTAACCTATTGTCAATGGTCCAGATTTAATCTATTCACATAATGATCTGACCCATTCAATCCAAGTGGTCAAATTGGTGAATCGTCACCCAGAAAAAGAAAAATGGATCAACTATTGAATCGGTTTTTAAAACATTGATTTTCATGTACTTTCACATTTAACAAGTTGTACATTCAACCAATCACATCTGCATGTTTAACAACAAATACATCCTACAAATTTCCTAGAGAATGTTGCTCCAAGCAATCCTTGGTGAGACCGTGAGAGAGATCAGATCCATTTGGTATTGATATGCATGGCTTGCTTGGTTGAGCTTACAAGTAGCTAATCTAAGGCATTAGATTGTTGGACAAAACTATTGGACCATTTACTCAATTTTCATATTTCTCATGCTTTCTTACAATACTTTAGTTATTGATGCTTTTGGATTATAAGACAGGTTTATGGTGTGCAATCAGTCCATGGAATATTGAAGTGGTCATATTGAACCAGTTTTGTCAGGTTCATCATATTTAAAATGTCTCAACCCAATCTACTATAGATGGCTCTCCTAACTGGGCATTAATTTGAGTTAGGGCCAAAGGAATTCGAGATTAAAACATTAGACTAAGCACTGCATACAAAAAATGGCTTAGTTATAGCCGGGAATAGGGGTGTCAATGGATTGGTTTTTGGTTGGACCCGTCCAAATCAAAATCAATTTGGACGGATTGGACAGTCCAATAAGACATATCGAATTGGACCAGTCCAGACTTAATGGTCCAAAGCATTTATTGGATTGGATTGGACCTGGTCCATCCTAATGATTTATAGTACTAATATCTGGTCCGTTTTTTAGTTAAGAACCAATCTAAATTAAAACCAATTTGAATAGAATGGACAGTCCAAACATTGAATTGGACTAGTCCAAAATGGTCCAGGGTATTCATCAGATTGGATTGGACTGGTCCATTTGTAATGAATTCATATTGGACCACTTTGGATCGGACCAAATACAGTCCAATTGACAGCCCGGGACCAGTTTTATCAGACTCCAACTGGACTAAACAGTCAGACCTCAGAACTGGGAACGGGCAGTCATGAGGATTTTAGACTTCCCAGTTCTTAAAAATGTTTTTTTTTTTTAGACTGCATTTGCCATTCCTTATTTTAAGAACTTATCTCCTTTTTGCAGTTAAAAATTCAGTCTTTAGAGGGGCATTTTAACTGCAAAAAGGAGACAAGTCCTTAAAATAAGAAATGCCAAATGCAGCTTAAGACAATGTAGAACTGCTTTTTTACTTTTTATTTTTTTTCTTTTTCTACATTTTTTTATTCGACTAATTTCCCTAATTAGGAAAGTTTACAACCCCTGCCCCAACCACCTTTCAGTTAATATATTTCTTTATATTTGATATATAAATGAACTATATTATAACACAGAAAGAGAAACAAAGTCTGATACAGGCGGAAGCCCAGGAGGCTTACAAAATGTAATTCAGTCTGATCTGAATTTTTAGCAAACTGAGACATGTTAGGGGTTGAGGAATTAAACTTCCTATTAACAGGACAAAAAGAAATTGAACCAAGTCTTAACAATAACTATTTGGTGAGAGCAAAAAGATGAAGACAGCGCTAAGGGAATTCAAAAGGAGGTTGAAGAGAAGTAATGACATTGAAGGGGTCTGAGCAGAGTAGAATATTATGCCACCCTTCATGATCAGCTTTACATAAAGCCTTATGAATTGCCATTAGTTCTGCCTCTTCAATAAGTCCCTGGGATTCAAATGTTCCTCCAAAGGCTCCTACAAAAGAGAGTTTAGAGTTTAACCAAATGAAACCATAAGAACTGGAATTTCCAGAAATGAGCCCTCCATCTGAAAATAAAATATAATTAAGAGACATCTCTTGGTAGTGTCGAGTAGAAACGAAAATAAGGTCCTTTTGAGTTTTGATGAAACACCTTCTCATTTCTGTCTGGCACACCAAATAAAATAAATGGCCATAGCAATCCAAGCCAGGAATTTCTGTATCAGACCAGGTTCTGAAAGATTATCAATCAAGTCAGCTACACACTGAACCCAAAACTCATGAAACACATTTTGTATATTCCAATTTGAGGACAGCAGAATTTTACATTGTTTTCTTTGCATCCAAGAAGCAAAAATAAAATTACCCAAAATAACCAGAAACAGAATCACAACTTCACAAGGGTCTTCATCTCAGGAATCAGTTATTCCATCCCTTGAAAAGTCTCCAAAAGCAAATGCATGCGACATATCTCTTCCAGTAAAACGACTGTATAATGAGACCTTTCCTGTGTTACATCAAATACAAAGCCCAGAATTGCCAATTGAATAGGCCACTGATCATCCTTGTGGATCATATTAGAAATGCTCCAATCCCTAAAGGGTAAAGATCACATTTTCTTGTATCTTCCTGGAGACCCAGAATGTGATACTGTTCTCCAGTATTTCCTCTACATCTACCATTTAGTAGTGAAGGCCAACATGGGCATAAACAAACAGCTCTCCAGTTACAGAATTGCAATGTGGGAACAAGAAGGAAATCTGAATTATTTGGGACTAAAAGATAAAAGAGAACTTCAAATCAGATACCCCAGACTGTTGCTTCTAATTATTTTTATTTTGGGCATAAAAGAATAATAAATGCGGCTTCTAAATTCTAATTATTACTCAGGTTTCTTACACTATTTGTCAACCTTCACTGCAAATGCTTAAACTATTACATAGAGAGGTGCAGTCTCACTTAAATTGGAACAACAGATTACTTCTTTTCCATGGAATTGGAGGTCTGTTTTTCCCTATGTACCCCTTGGTTCTCTCCCTGTAGTTCACTTTGGCTCTACGCTTGCGAGTATTTTCTCATATTCTGAAGAAGAAACGAAGTCCCATCACGTCCAACCCGACCTTGATGTCCAATCGTCCACTCTAACTAAACATAGTAAAATTGTTTTCTTGTTCAGTATGAGCTAAAGTACTACCTTCCTTCTCTCTCTCTCTCTCTCTCTCTCTCTCCATTCCATTTTGTTTTGGTTTTGGTTGTTTCTTCCCTTTTCCCTTTTGTTTAAGCTGTCTTTGGATCCCAATTCCCAAATAAATATTATGCAATGCAAAAAAATCAAGAAATTTTCTCGTAAAAATATTATTTTGACAAAAATTAAAGTGTTTGATTGGAACTTCAACATGAACACGTAAAATGGAATCATGGGGTTATAATAGATTCAGAAAGGACACAACTTTCCAATTTGACCTTCTTATTTTAGATTTGGATAACATTTTATTTCCCCAGGAATTTTGCTAGCAACCAAATATCTAAAAATCAAAATTTGGAGATAACTTTTCTTTGGTGATGCTACTTGTAGTACATATTTCCTTTGCTTTGTTAGTTATGGCCAACTGACTTCCCCCAAAAACAAAAAGCAAGAAGAAGAAGAAGAAAGAAAGAAAGAAATGATAAAAACAAAATGCCTTACTATGCTCAATATTAAAACATCTTCCGTATCTGGATATCACCCTTCTCAGTTTGACAAGAAAAACCTACTAGCCTATTGATAGGAATCATAACGGAAACCATCCATCAGGAGGCTGACAATTCAACTTTTTTCCCTTTTTGTATAAGAACTCAACCAAACTCTCCCAGAGGCCAGAACTCAAAGTCTCAAACAATGTAAGCCATTAAGCATTACATTTTTCTGAAGGGGAACTGACAATTGCATCTGATTGAGCTTTGAATGCTCTTTACAAGTCTGAAATGTTTTTTACTTCACAGAGATATCATGTCTACTTGGTTTAAATGCTCTTGGAAGTCTTGTGCCATTGAAATAAGTCAGTCAGTTCGGTTGTAGGTTCTATTGTTTGCCTTGAGAGTTATAGCAGATCTGCTCAGGAAATAGTTCAATGAAAGAAAACCATTTTCGCATTGATAATCAACAAGTAGTAATAAATCGTAATCAAGCAGGGGAATCCCATCTGAATACAATAAATGAGAGAAGCAGAAAGAAGACATCACATGTATAAATTTCCAACATATCAGATCAGCTTGAAGTAGATGAAAATATAAACTGAGAGTGAGAGAATAGCAAAGACATGCTGCCAGAAGAGGAGAGCTGAAGCCTCACTAGCTGCATAACCCCTCAAGCTGGCAATGGCTCCCAACAAGATGGCACTTGGGGTACTGTATTGCAGTAAAAGCACAAATCTGTACATCTTATCACCATCAATCAGTAGGTTCAGTTTATCTGCCAAACCCACAACCCCAATCCCCAATAAAGGAAGCACCAACAGCCTTGCCACTGTAATACCAATTGTCGTTCTAATCCCCAGTTTAGACTCATTGGGTCCTTCTGCAAGCATTCCTCCAAGAATAAGCATTATGGAAGGCACCGTTGCACCAGCCAAGATTTCTAAACTGTCTGTGATAAAATTAAGTGGAGCATCATACCCGAATACGAAACTCTTGATTTGTGGTACTGCCCCGATGATGACCGCCAACAGAGAAGCAATTGTTGGGGGTTGAAGTATGTGCTGTATTGGGGTTTGTTCAGCAACAATTCTAATCTTCCGGACAACCCTCGGCTCTGCCAAACACCTAATGGACTTAGGACTGCTGCAGCTTCCTTCCTCAGTGAGATCAAGATCAGGAAGAGCAGCCTGTGACAAACTTGAGATGCTGTTAAAAATTCTGGCAATGAAGGGTGTCTTGGAATGTTCAGTTTCTTTATCCTCAATGCCTGGCCATTCAGCTTCAACAAGGAGAGGCCTACTGATGTCGTTAACTGGTGTTTGCTCCTCAATCTCAAGATTCTCGACCCCCTCATCGACGACCTCATAATACTGCAACGGAGGCTCCATCATGTGGTAGACAAGTGTATAGACAAGAATTACAGCAACCCACTGGGCAAAGGAGGCATAAGCAAAACCAGTTCTGTGACAATTAGGTCCAAACGGGTTATCTGCACTGTGACAGACCGACCCAACAATGGCAAGAGGGATATTCCCGGTGTTTCCAAATGCAGTCATGATGATGGTGAACCGAATGAACTGGGGAGATGGACGGCATATGACCGCAACCAAGCAGCCCAACATGCAACCAATAAATGTGCTGAACAGCACGTTTACAGGGATGAACCACCATTTAACAACATTTCTGAGGGTCATTGACTGACCAAGGTGGATGAAGATAAGGCAAGGCAAGAACAGAGCAAACACGAGCTTGCTGAGGAGCTTGAAAGTCGCCCTTGGGATAATTTGGGTTTTTGGGTGTGTGAGAATCAGACCTACCATACTGAGGCAGAGGATTTTCATCAGAGGTAACACGGCGCTTAGCAGATCTTGGCCTGGAGACCTCTTCATGTCACCATTAATCGATGCCAAAAAGAAGTCTGACATCTTCTTTTCTGTGTACTTTGGAGACCTGGAACAATATTTCTACACGGAAGTTTTCAAACTTGGGAGAAACCCAATTAAGATTAGGGAATATCTGTTACTCCACAAAACAAGTTTCAGAGATTCTGCCTTTCAAATATAATACAGTCAACAAATACAAACTGAAGACTTGGATTGAAAATTTGGAACATGGGCACAACAAGAGAGTTGCAAGAACAACAGTCAAAGCTGGAATTGAGAATCTAGAGAGAGGGGACTTACAAATAAAAACAGAGCAACCCAGAGATTGGAACTATGGAAGGGATTAAGGGAGGAGATGGATTCAAAAAAGGTGTCTTCGGCTTCGAGAGATCGGATTCCTAGGCAATTGCCAGTTGCCAGTTTCCACCTTGGATGCAACATCCAGCAACCCACACATTATTGTGAAGTATTAAATGGAATAATGGCAATGCATGGTCCTTCTTAATAAATAATCGGGACCATCGATGATCTCAACCGTCTGTTTTTAATGATTGGACCGGGAGAAGAGAGATCCGTGGGAGATACAGTAGTTGATGATTCAGACGGCTCACAAATATTTGATGGCCCTTGCTTGAAGCATGAAGCAATCAGGGTATGGATACACATACACTCTCATTTTATAGACCCATTGGTTGAATAGTGGGTCCGGGTCTAAAAATGATAGCACGTACGGATACACGTCATATAACTAAGTTATATGATTAATTTATTAATAATGCACTACACAACAAAACCCCACATCACCGTCTTTGTTTTATGAAAATCTCTGATGCCGGCCTTGATTATTCACATTTCACAACCCCCGGCCCCGGGGGTGATTTTTGAATTTGATTAATATCATCATCACTTTTATGATACGGGTTGTCGGTTCGGTTGCTGGGTATTTGGGTAGATGATCTTTCGGTATCACAGTCAAACCCTTGTTGTACTTGAAACATTTTGGGTTGAACAATGTAACATTACATGCGTGAGACGATTCAATTAGGAAAATGCATGTGCAGTACTTGGTCATTTTTGAGATAATTACCACTAGAAGAAGAATGAATGGCCGCATCCTTTATAAGAAGCAACGAGTCTTTATATATGTTTTGAGTTTGAAAAAGCTATGATGATGTTGATGATGAAACGGTTCATCTTATCAATTGCCACTAGCCATATCGGATGGGGTGTTGCAACGTACAATTAATTCAAGAATTGTCAACGGTAATTAACCCAAGGGAAAGGGACCATTGTATTGTATTGTGGATTTTGGTGAGGATAAACATGAATTTCTTTTCTTCTTATTTCTTAAAGTGCAATCATTCAATATTTTGTTTTTCAACGTTACTCTCAAAAAGATTAACAAAACTTTCATATATGGGATTAAAATGGATATTTTATAATTTTCAGGATTTAGAACAACATTCTCTATATTTAGAGATGAGATCATAGGAAAAAAAAGTTTATCAATACCAATATGCCTTTTAATGTAATTATAACACTTTCGGATGTCAGACTTCAGACTTCAAATTTAATGATATGGACTCACCGGTACTAATATACCAATATACCTCTTAATGTAAGCATACATAAATGTTCATCAACCTTTGGTATATATCTAAAGCCCCCATACACCCATATGAATAACCAAACCATATGGGTTTCAATTCGTTTCGAACGTCTTCCTCCATTCTGCCATCTTTATAGACATATGGGGCATACAATTGAAGCGTGCTCACTTCGCTTCGACATTGAAGATCATATAAGCAGCAACTCTGACCCAGATTTCATCACTAAGATGAAAGTGTTCCTAGTTCCTCATCAGCCTAACCTTGCATTCCAGGAGATAACGATATTTTCTTTCTTTCAGAAACTCGTTGTAAAGCTGATAAAGTTTCATCTATTTTAAATATATAAATTTCAAAATTACCATTATTTTGTTGTTGATAGTATGGGTAGAGTTGGTGGTTTATGGCTTGGTTGGGATCGATGCTTCAACTTCACTTCAAGTAGTGCATCACACTTGTAATATTATACATATATGGCTGACATTCTGAACACTCCTCATTTTATTTGGACCTTAATTTGTGCTTACGGTCACCCAGTCACAAGCTTGAGACAACCAATCCTTGATGAAATCTCATCTTTGATTAAGAATAAGGGTGTCAATTGCACTGGATTTGGTCCAATCTGATCCAGTTCAATGTGAATTCATTACAAATGAATCTGATCTAATTCAGTTTAATGAATATTTTGAACTATTTCGGACTGGTCCAGAGACTGTTCAATCTGTTCAAATTTCTGTTAATTTTGATTGGTTTCAACTCAAACCTGATCCATTGACACCTATGTTCTTATCTTCTATGAATTAGATATTGGCTCAATCCAATATAAATTCATTATGAATGGACCAGGTCCAATTCAATATGTCATATTGGCTTGTCCAATCCATACAAATTTAATACATCTTATTGGTCCGTCCAATCCAAAATCGGTACATTGACACCCCTACTTCATAATGCCAATCACCTTGTTTTATTAGTTGGAGACTTAAATGCACCGTTGAATAATAATGAAAAGGAAGGAGGATGTTCTGTACGTGCTTCCCAGTCCCGAGAGGTCTCCATCTCCAAGACAGAGTGTTGACATCGTTGAGGGTGCTTGGGTGGCCCATTTAGAAGTGAAAAGTTCACATATACCATCTCCTGACTTTTTAACAAGATTAGAATTAAAGTTTCATTCACTTCTTTGTTTGGTGTTGTCTTTTTTATTTTTTTTATTATTATTATTTTTTACTTTTGTCATACATATGCTTGTTCCTGTAAAACCCTTAGAGTTTTTAAGAAGATTACCTCTCTATTCAAATCCACACTATCAATTCCTTCACCCTATCTACTCATTTGATTACTGTTTTTAAAATTGGACCCGAAAAACTGAGAATTGGTCATGTTTTCCTCCAAAACTGTTTTTTCCCTAAAATCGTTGATTTTAATCAGCAAATCACTGAATCGGCCAGTTAATCGTTTGAACGATTTTGACCGTTTTCCAATTTTAAAATTTTTTTATTTTTTGTTAGAACGAGCCGGTCGTTCAAATTGAACAGTCAGACTGTTCGAACCGGTAACCGGACCCTAACCAATTCAGTCACCGGTTCGATTTTAAAAACCATGCATTTGATTGTCATTCTCTTTTCTACATAATTTGAATGGCATGAAAAACAATTGTTTTAGTTTAACTTTGTATTCCAATTACATTACTCTAATTGGCAACTTCCCTCCTAAATGATGCAAGTTCTCTGTTTTATTTTTTTTGGCAGCTTCCCTCTTAAATGAAGCAAGTCCCCAATTTTTTGGTAACTTCCTCTTATATCGGAATTTTTTGGCAACTTTTCTGTAATATTGTAATATGATTTTTTGAGAGAGATGATGTGGTCCAATGGGAGAGGGAGGACATGAATGAAGTGGCAAGCTAATTGCATTTTGAGGAAATAGAAAGTTAACGAATTAGAAGCTAGGATTGGGGTAACGGTTAGGGGGAGAGATAGAGATGCCTATAACCAAGGGGATTAAATATGCTTTAAAAGAGGAAATTCTCTGGAGTGTTGAGAAAAATAATGAATGATTTTGGGAGTGATAATTTTTGGGAAAAAAAAGGGGAGATTGCCATGCTAGGTGGCAATTTCTAATGCTTCTAGAGAGAATCTTGCACCCCCTCTAAAATTGTTCCCTTGGGGCAATGGAGCACAAAGAGGCTATTTGACATTGCATAACATTAATTTAGTATACATATAGATTAGTGCGCCACTTTGCAACGCACGGGAAAAATATGTTGGGTTTTATTGTGCTTAAAACTTATTGCTCTATGGGGCTACACAAGCTAAGGCTAGGGATGTCAATTTTCCCCATCTTTGTCGAGTATCTGGCCTCCCTAACTAGGCAGGGATAGGGATGGAGACTACCTTAATGGGGACTAGACCTGTTCATGGGCCAGGCTTTTACTCTTCACAAATAGGATTTTGTTAGGCCTAAGCCCGAGCCTGGCCCGACCAATGGGCCTACAACTTGGGCCCAAGCCTGGCCCTAATACAAAGCCCGAAGCCCGGGCCTGAGCTCGAGTCCGAAGCCCGACCTAACAAAAAGATAGGTCAGTGCCTGTGTCTGTGTTCGGCGCTGGTGCATGTGTTCGCCGCCAGGCAAACAATAAGAGAGGAATAGAACAAAAGGGCAAAGAGAAAGGACTCACCGTCGGTGCCTGAGTTCGCGTTTAATAAATGAGCTTAGCTGGGATTCTGAGAGTGAGAAGGAGAAGTGAGAAGAGGAACAACTGAACAATGAAGAGAGAGAGAGAGGGCTCACTAGTCACCACCGGAGTTCACTAGTTACGCCGGTGAGAGTGTTCGTTGTGGGGCAAGACAATAGTTAAATAGTAGGGGTATAGTTAGTTAATTTGCTAAACTATAAGGGTAGTTTAAGAAATTTTCCCTTAATTTAACTTATTAGTTTAACCACATTTTTTGGGTTTTAAATGGTTTATGTCTGGTAATATAGATTAAGAGGTGTTTTTAGGATGAATTTTTGGTGGGAGAGATAGTTTAGGAGAAATTTTAGGAGGGAATAGGCTAAGTGTTCCAGAACATGAGAGAGGGAGAGAGAGAGAGAGAGAGAGAGAGATTTTAAGAGAGAGATTATAAGAAGAGATTAGTGGGTTTTCTTCCTAAATTAATGGGGCTAAAAAGGGAGATTGCCATGCCATGTGGCAATTCCATGGGCTTCTACAGAGAATCTTACACCCCCTCGATATTTTCTTGGTTTGGGTAATGGGGCAAAGAGAAGTCATATGACGTGGCAAGCTCTACTTTAGTGTGTGTGTGTGTGTGTATGTGTGTGTATGGCGTAGATTGATCTACAAGATTTAAACATGAATAAAAAAAATGCAATATAGCCCAGTTGAATCCACACCCTAATATGGACTAAGGGTTGACATGAATCAAATTTTTCATGAGTTATTCAATCTTAGCTTATGAAAAGTTCGATTCTACTCCATCTAAACTGAGTTTCAAATTGAGCTTGAGCTATATAGACTCATTTGCTAATCTAGTGAAGCTCAAGCCCAATGAAACTTGACTTTTGAGGCTTGCTAGCTTAATCAAGTTTATATACATGTATGTATGTATTATCTTTTATATGTATAATAATATTTTTTTATAATTATTAATTAATTTTTATATGTATATTTTTTATTTTTATAGGGACCTTGACTCACAATCAAGCTTGAGCCAAATTGAGAACCAACATATGAGCTTTTTAAGTCAAGCCAAATTCGAGCTCAAGTCTCTAATTTGAACTAGAGCCTTTTTTTTTTATTTGTGAGCCAAGCAAGAATAACCAAATATTCAGCTCGGTTTGGCTCTATGGACTGAATTGGTCTATACTCACGAACACTTTTTTGATGGCATAGATTGGAACCAAACGATCTAGACTATCTACCAAAATGATCCACAGTATTGAACGACCTCTTAATGTTTTGCAACTGGACTGAACTGGAGAGTTGATTGGGTCATCTATGACAAACTAGAACTGGACCCACACAGACTATAGATGGAAACTGTTGAGTTTAGTTAAAATATGATTGAATTGTAGTTTACCAGAAATATTTCATTTGTAAAACTGACTGAACTGAACTAAGGGTGAACAAATGGGTAGGTTCTACCTAGACCGAATGGAACCGACCTTGAACCAGCTTTGAACCAATTCTACCAAATCTATTATAGGGTCTGGTTCCAAATTCTTGGAATCAACCTCCACCTAGGCCGGTTCCAGGGTCTAGGGGTTTACCCTACCCAAACCGGCCTTGGTTGGCCTTGTTGGAACTTGCCTTGGAACTGAACTTACCTTGAAATAAATCCAAGAATACTTTTGGGGATGTGAAGATTTGAACTCAACGTTCACTTGACCATTGTGTTACTTAAGTGTTTGATCATTTGTTTTCATTTTAATATTTGAATGTGTATAATAAGTAGTGTAAAGGGTAATATTTACAAAACTTAAATTTAATTTATGAGTATTTACGTATTAAGTTATCCAATTTAATCAATAAAGATAATGTAAGTTTTAAACTATATATATATATATATATATATTATATTTATTAAAAATCAAGTTTTTAAAGAACATGCTTTTTTTTTGTGAATGGGGAAGAGTAAAAGAAAGTACAGGTTCCATGGGTAGACCCTAGAACCGACCCTGAAACCACTAAGGCTAGAACCACTCCTGGAACCGACCTTCATAGGGTAGGTTCCGATTCCAAAAACATGAAATCGACCCCTACAAGGTAGGTTCCAAGTTCTGCCATGGAACCAAACCAAACTGGCCCATGCTCACCCTGAAATTGAACAATCTATGAAAATTCTACCAAAAAAAAACACAAAAACCCTTTTGTGTTCAATATGTGGTCTAGGTTTTAAGAACATTGTTCAACATTCCAACTTGGTATTATCACTCACTACAGTCTAAAGAACCACACCATAGTCAAACGGTTCCGTAAATTTTTGCTTATAATTTTTTGTTGTCAGAACAGGCCACCCATTCAAACCGAATGGTCAAACCGTCAATCCAAAAATCGGTGGCCAGAATGGTTTTGTTTTTGGGTCGTATGAGTCACATGCTCGAATGACATAACATGTATGATACTACTTAATGGACCTCACAAACTCAATTTTTTGCCTATAATTTTTGTTGTCAGAACGGACTGCCCGTTCAAATCGGATGATCGAACCATCCACCTGAAAACCGGTAGCCAGAATGGTTTCGTAATTTTTTGCTTGTAATTTATGTTGTCAGAACGGGCCATCCGTTCGAACTGGACGGTCGAACCGTCGGTTATCAAAACGTTATTAACAACGTTTATCAATAATAGTAAGTAATTATACTATTTAATTAAATAATCATTAATGATAGTTTTAATAATATTATTTAGTTATTTTTAATATAACAGTAATTATTAAATTTATGAATATGATTTATTAACAATATTCATTAAATTAATAATTACCAAAATTAAATTAAATTAATAGTATTTATCAGTAATAGTCAATAATTATAATTTTTTATTAAATAATCAATAACAATACATTTAATAACATTTTTTTTATTTTTAATATAACAATAATTACTAAATTTACTAACAGTATTTATTAATAACAATATTTACAATTTTAATTTAAAGTAAAACTGAAGTAAATATCTAATTATTAACAATACATAACAGTAATTATTAATTATAATCACTAATTATATATTTATTAAATTAATATAATAATTAGTAATTATATTATTACAGTAATTATAATTATTATTATCTATAGAAAATGAATGGTCACACGTGAATCTATTCATACGAGTAAATTCTATATGCGACTTCTTCGTTATTGTGTCAGGCCTAGGACCAACCGAGGGCCCATGCTTGGGGTAGCCAACCCACTGTGAACACATATACAGAACCATATAAAACGCTTTTATGAGATGAACTCATCTGGGGTTCAAGTAGTCATGATGTCAAAAATCTAACACAAGCAAGCTCAGCCAACTCATGGTTGTAGACGACCTACGGCTTGGATTAGATAAGATTGGATCATTTCCATTGGCCCAACCCATATTGCATCCAAAGGCGCAGCATATCATTTTTCTCAATTATATTTATCTATTTATATATATTAAAATAAGGAAGTGTATGCTTCTTTTCTTTTCATTTTAATTTTTAATTTTTTATTCCATATTATTTTTACAAATAACCAATAAATACTTTAATTCATCCAACAGTATTTTCAAAAAAATGGATTCATTATTTTTTGTTAAATTATCTTTAATTCCTATTTATCTTCTCTTCACTAGAGCTTCACTGACCTGAGGATCAACCCAATTAATTATATAGTTCTATACATTATTTCCATTACAGGTTAATATTTACCCATTTGAAGAAAAATGAGGATCAACCCAGTCACCCTTACAAGTAACTTTTTTTGAGTATTTGTAAAAGTACTAATCTACTTAGTTAATTAATAATAACATAATTAAGTCATTAATTACATAATCCTCAAATTAGTTAACTTCAAAAATAAATAAGTTTTAACTCATTTTATTTCATTGACTTACTTAAAGTTGTTACCTTAATTAATTAACTTCTTTATGTTAATTAAACTGAATTAATTAATTAGTTATTAGTTAACGTTGTATATGCCTAACCTATACAGGGTTGTTTAAAAAGTTTTAGTTAACTTACTTTTATAATTAAAGTAGGAAATTATGAATTAAGGTTCTTATTTCCATTAATTAACTTAACAGAATTAGTTAACTTAGAAAACGATAATATAATCAAAAAGTTTCATTAAATAATAAGATACTTATATAATTAGTTGACTAATTAATTAATAACATAATAAATTAGTTAACTAATTAAGTTAATAATGTAATAAAAATTATAGATAAAATAATATGAGTTAATAAAAATTATTTTAATAATTTTTTATTAATACAATTTTTTATTTAAAAATAAAGTTAATACAAATGAATACATGTTTACTGATAAAATAACAAAAAAGTAAGAAAATTTTAGTTGCAAAGTTAAATCTTATAGTTTGATATCCATTTCAATTTCATTTCAAAAAAATAAAATGTTACTACAAATTTCTTGATAAAATTAACATAATTATTAGTTTTGAACTTAGTTATTATTAATTTAAAATCTCCTAGTCCTTTTTAAAATGCCAAAAATGAATACTAAATAAAAATTTCGTAATAGTTAAAACAATTTAATAAAAAATAAAAACTAAAACAATTAGGATGTCACATGCTTCTTTTTCAGGTGCAATTTGGGTGGATTCATTCGGGTTGAGGGTCAATTCATGCCCAACCCTAACTCTCAAACCTCAAGCTCAAGCTTGGCCCAATTCAAGGTTAAGCTTGAGCTTACCAACCCAAGCCTGACCCGAGCTTAACTCAACGTCTCTGGTTGGGCTTGGGTGTGTTGAGCTTTTTTGCCCAATTTTTAGGTTTAGAATAGATTGATAATATGTAGATATATATATCATAAAATGTTGGATGGCCTCAAATCTGATCAGGCTAAGCTCAGGCTACCCAAAGATTCAACTGAAATCGAATTTGAATTTAGGTTAGGCCAAAGTTTTTTTGACCCAAGCCCAATTTAAAGTTTAAAAGCTTAAACCCAACCTATGTAAAAGCTTTGATTGAACCAGATTAGACTTTAGGTTGAACCCACTCAAGTTGTACCCCTATCTCCTTTTACCTCAAATTCTTTTAAGAAATCCAATGTAACATATACCAGACCATAAAAGAATGGGTCCAGTACCAACTATTACTGGAATTATGACACAAAATCCAGCACACTCCGTTAGAAATAGGTCCAACCAAGGATTATTCTATGATCAAATCAGCCTAAATGGACTTTCTGATGCACAAAGCTATTAAGTATACAGACTCAAAGGCTTCACTTGTTTCTGGGGGTGCAAAAGTTTCTATACGTGTAAACAGTAAGCACCAGAAATCTCACTCTCTGTTGCACGACAAAATAATCAGTGGTTGGAAATATAAATAAAGATAGTCAAATGGAATGGAATTCAGTTAAACGGAGCTTTCAAGCCTCACCAAGAATTGAAATGTCTACAAACACAAAGAGAAAGCCGAGTCACACATTCTTCCAACTGAAAGGCCTTATCCATTCACTTTTGCCACTATGACACGTGGCAAATCTTTCTTCGTAGTTAGCCTCTTATCCAAGCATCAAATCCAATATCAACTCATTCCCATCCACACCTTACATTGCAAAAGTGTCCGGTCCAAGTCTGACAACACTGGGCCCAAAGCACGACTGGGGTATAAAGTGTTAAAGGAATACATGTCCACTCCCCAACCTGGGCAGTCAGTCCCATACCCATCTCTGTTTTGTAGTTTTCTCCAAAGGAGATTAGCAGTTCAAAGCACAATTTCTTACTCTAAAAATCCCCACTAGGGAGGAGGACTAGTTTTGGCCATATGGCAAGAGCTTTTATGCTGAAATTGGGCCCATGAACAAGGGATAATGAGAGGAATGTATTGTGGGCCCTCAAATATTATTCTCAGTTTGAAGATTCCTGTGTCAATTTGGGTCATTCATTGACTACAACGTCCCAATTAGTATATCCATTGCTGATTATTCTTAGAATGCCAATGCCAAGCAGTTTTTTTTTTTTATCCTTCACTTGCTCATTGAAAAACTCATTCAAAATGGAGAAATACTTTCCTGCAACAAGGACATTAACATATAGTAGATATGAGCTATATAGCCTAATGTCATTTTACTTTATAAGTCTAAAATTGAAAATCAATCATGCGTTTGTACTTAAGCCATAAGCATACTATATATTACAAGGTAGCCAGGGGTGGGGCATGGCAGTAGAGGTGTCAATGATATTCAATAATATTCGAGATTTGTCATAATTGAATTAAATTCGGATAATTCGAATATTATAATATGCTAAGTTGAGATATAACCTGATTTGATTCAATAAATTGATTGACTATTTAATTCTTATATATAATGTATATAAATATATAATATAAAAATTATATGAATAATTTATATACTTTACATAAACAAAATAACCATTTTATATATTTATTAATTACCTAAAATTCTAAAATAATTAATGGATCGAATCTAAATCAAACCCAATATTTAAATAATCAATCAAATTCAAATTCGAACATCAATTTTTAATATCATCGGATATTTTCAACTAGTGCAAGTGAAAGCTTCTCTAAAACGCCTCGCCTCGCCCCTTGCATTTCCTTGCATTTTTAGCCACACCTCCAACCATAGCAGGTGTGAAAAACCAGCAAAGACAGCTAGGGACTTCACATTCATTCCTCCCACCTTACGCCATGATAGCAGTGTGGGTCCAGATGTGGTTTCCTTTTTATTTCTTTTTAGCAAATCTGGTGTACAATTAATCGTCTAACATCCAAATCCAGGTAGGGCAACATGGAAATCCAACTGATACATGGATCATCATTAGGTGGGTGCCTTCACCATAACAGCAATGAAGTGCACTCCTAAGTTACCACATTCCTAGGGAAGAAAAAGGGATCAGGATTTCACTGTGTTTAGAAGAAGCCAAAGAAAATAGCTTCTAGTTTCTTGCATTTTGAAGAAGCCTTTCTTTTTAAAGAAAAAACCCATGCAAGTGTTACACTTATCTAATAAACACTTATTAAAAAGCCCATTTTGAAAGGAACCCTCCAGCACAGCCAAAAAAGTAATTTATTCGAATGATTCCATTTAATTTATATTTCGTAACATCTTACTATATCCAATTGTAATAAAATATAAGGCAAATGACAAACAACAAATTAAATGGCTAGAAGTTTCCCCTAATAAATCCATCATTTCCTCTTAAATATTTTTGAACCCCTTTTGACCCTCTCTAATAAAATATATGTATAAATCAGATGCATGGGTTAAGGGCCAAATTGATGTCAAAACCCAAATTTGTCAACTCAAACCTAACCACATTTATATTTAATCTCATGCATTGAATGAATTAAATCAAAGTCCCAAGACAAAACTACTTTTCCTTCAAAGACATGATTAATCTATTATTTAGAAAAATAAGAAAAGAAATTTTAATTGTGAATAAAAAGTTACATGTATCCATCAATAAAAACTTTATAATTCCATCTCAAGCAATAAAGGCTTTCAATATCTTGCTTGAATCGGTGTTGTAAGAGGGTGGTCTTACTTACATAAGTACACAATCCGACCAACCTGGGACCGACCGAACCAGGGTAAGTTCGATCCATTTTACAAGTTAAATTTAAGTTCTGAGCATTCTAACACAATAACAAAATTAATATATGCACAACTAAATGATGCATATCTAGAAACTAGACATGTATCCAACTAAGTATATTATTGAATAAAAATAAACATGTGCATAATAAATGAACATTTTAAAAAGGCATTTAATCACATGTTTTAAATGTGTAAAAAAAACCTTCTAGAATGAGAGGGTAAAATGGAAAAAGCACAACACCAGGAAACTTCTGGAATGTACACCCTAAACTTATAAGTACTTTTTACCCATTTCAAGGGATTTTTGGAATCCATCATCCATCCCTGAATTGGCCTTGCCATTCTCCATCTGCCACTCTTTCATCTCATTGTCGGAATTCCAGCTCTGGTAAACCACAATAGTATGATCCCCCGCCAAAGGGTATTTAGGCAACCTCTCCGAGGGTCCAACTACTCTCTTTTCTTCGCTTCCTTTTCCCTTTTAGTCTGCAACTCGAACCAATCCCTTACACCTTAGAGTATTGACCACTACTAGTCCACCGCCTTACAGGTAAGTTCCATTCATTTAGATAAATATCAAAAGTAGATTACTTACAAATGCGGTTTACCGGTTTAAGTAGATATTTAGATAAATATCCCCGAGGGTCCAACTACTCAAGTTGTTTGACAATTGTCTAAAACTTTCTTGTCAGGGTTAGTGGAAAGGAAGAAGAAGAAGAAGAAGGGAGAGGGAGAGGGGTTGAGGGTAAAATTGGGCTTTAAAAAAGTTATATGTTATATGTATACGAGTTTTGATGGAATATCAATGAATACTAACGTAAGAATAGAGGTAGTCAATTTTCAAAAGTAGTAGAGGTAGTGTTAGATAACGGTCGGGACATATTTAGTCAATTAGCTAAATCATAAGGGTATCGTAAGGTTAGTTTAAAAAATTTACCCTTGACTTAGATGATTTTAATTGTTTTAAGGAAATAAATAGTTTGCACTCCACCTCAAAATTCCCCCAACTGTACCGTGGAGCTAATATTTGTTGGGGGTGAACAGTAAAAATCCCTTGTTTTAAAGGTTAATAGGTGATGTGACATGTCTACTTACAAATTATATCCTAGAAAAGGTAAAAACTGGTATTGAAATTCTTGATATGCAAATTTTAAGTAGCAAGAGTATTGATATACATTGAACTAAGGTTTTTAAAATAAGACCTGACAAGGAACCGTTTTGGTTCCGGTTCTCAGGTCTAACAGTCTGACCATTTGGTCCAAATGGCTGGTCCACTCAAACAAAAAATTAAAAACTTAAAAAAATTAAAAACAAAAAAATTGCCAAAAACCATTCTCGGGTCAAACGGTTTGACGGTCAATCGCTCAAGTTAGTAATTCGTTGACTAAATTAACGGTTTTTGGCCAAAAAACGATTTTGGGATTAAATGAAACTGATTCCCGATTTTTTTAATCTGACCATCCGATCTGATTTTGAAAACATTGCATTGAACCTTGATTCGGTAAGAATACATCATTGTATTAAAAATGGAAATAAATTTGCTTTTTCTAATAATTTTGAATTCAAAATTAGAGTAAAATTTACTTCCAAGAATGCAAATAAACTTTGCACTCAAAATTGGTGTTTGTATCCATTACAGCAAAAAATAATACAAAACCGAACCAAATTTGCTTCTAAATTTCTTGATCAAATTAATTTACATGTACGTCTAGGGCGGAGCCAAGTTATTGGCTCGTGGGGTTCTTTGGCCTCCCACACTTTATTCATCTCTAGGCTGGGACTTGAGATTCAAAAGTATTGTAAACTTTTTCTTGTTAAAGAATATATATCCAGTTGCTTGGAAAACTTTATAAGATTAAGGCGTTGTTTGTTTTCTTGATAACTAATTCGTCAGTCGTCAGCACGACAGTCTGAGTTCATTGTTTTGTTATTAATAGGTTTCACGGAAAAGAATGATTCTCAGGTATAACAGATAAATTGTTTTTCTACCTAATAACTAATATATAATGGAACAAAGTGGTAATAACACTTTTGTGAATAATGTGCTGATTACCTAACTTTATCAGGGGAACAAAAGGAAACTGATACATGCAATTACTTGTGTAGTACTACTTCGTTTGGCCAAGAGTTAATGCAATTATGCAATCTTCACTATTAAAAATAAGGGTATAATACAAAAATCTCCTTTGAATTTTCTGATAATCATAAAAATTTTCCCTATAGTTTCATTTTAGTAAAAATTCTCTCTTTATTTCTGAAAATTTTAATAAATACTTTCTTTCGGTTAGACCAAGACAGAAAACGTTAAAGAGATGATCGTTTTTTTAAAATACTTATTTTTGCTAAAATAAAATTATAAAAGAGATTTTTATGATTGTCAAAAACTTCAAGAGAGATATTTGTATTATACCCTAAAAAAACATTTTTTAAAACAAGAAACGGGTTGGTTAAACCTAAAATCTATAGTTAAAATTTTGCTAGAGAAATCATGCGTATGAAACCCATGTAGAACCCACGTGATTGGATGGACAATGATTAATGAAGTATGAAAGGATTCCAATTTCAGGGTCTGTATCATTTCAATGGTCAATTGCGTTCCCATTTTCTTCTTTTGGTAAAGTTTTTCTTTTCAATTTCATTAATATGTTTTGAACAAATATGAACTTCTTTAATTAAAAAATATCAACGCCCTAGTAGAAAGTGGAGATGGATAAGGATGCAAATGGATTTGATCATGATTCGATCCAATCTTATTTGATTGAATATGAATCACCCCTGATCGGATAATAGGATTTGATAGAAAATCGAATAAAATTTGTATCACCCTTATCCAATCTGAAAAGATCTGATCGTATATATTATATAAATATATTTGTATATAGTACATGTATATATTATTTATTTATTTATAAATATATTATTTATATTATTTTTTAAAAATTATTATTATTATTTTTTTAAATAATTATATTTTTTGTTTTTATTTTATTTAAATTAACTTATTTTATTTTTTATAATTTATTAATATTTAAAGAATACAAGTTCAATCAGATAAGATCTAAAGATCCGATTTAACAATAGAATTAGAATTCAACATAAACAATGTCAAATTGAATTCAAATATACCTGATTCGAAACGATCCGATCCGAGATGGAGCCATGGAGGCATCAACTTGACAAAGAAGATGCCCACAAATGCCACTCGTTCACTAATTTTAATGCTTCTTTTATTATGGTTTGAGTGACTAATTGTTCCAGCCTCGTTGGATGTGCAAATTAGGAATAAATTGATCAATGCATCACAAAATCATTGTTGGTCCTGATGATATACTAACAAGGCAACTACTTTCTTAAAAAATAAAACGTGGTATTTCTCTAAGTAAACTGACGGGTGATGAACAAATTCTTCTGAACATTGAAAAATTTATTTATTTATTCCTGTAAACAGTGTTACAGCGTACTTCATGAAAATTAAAAGCAAGAAATATACTTCTTACCGACATTAAGATGCTATGATTCAGGGGAGAGGCTCACATTGCAGCACAACACTTGAAAAAGGACAATCACAAATGAAGTTGTTCCCTTGTCTTCATGTCTGTGCATTTGACTCTATTTCTCTTACTTTCTCTTTTCTCTTGTACCTGCATGTAGTACATTTGCATGTGCCATTCAATTAGTATCAAACAAATGGAAGAGAAGATGCTTCATTAACAACTGTACTCACCAACCATTACAGAGGGACCACCAACCAAAATGATTCAAACCCAGAAAACAGAGTATCCACAAACCACCGGTGGTGGTGGTGGTGGGGGGGGGTTTCTAAAATTTACATGTTTTTATTTATTTTTTAATTCAATTTCAGGTTTCTGTTTATATATATAGGGCGTGGCCTGAAATATAAGCCTGAAATATAATTCAACAGGAGTGTCAATGGATCGGGTTTAGATTGGATCCATCCAAATTAAAATCAATTTGAAGGACCAATAAGACCATATTGAATTGGACCAGTCTAGACTTAATGGTCGAAATTGGATTAGATTGGATTTGGTCCATTGGTAATGTATTTGTATTTGACTAGGCCGTATTGAATCAATATTCAGTCCAGTCGGCTACTTGAATCCTGTTTCATCAATCTCTTTTTAAGTGTCATATCCATCTGCCCTTGCATACCATTTTCCATTTGATATTACTAGTAATTTGGCATATGCGTTGCACATGAGAAATTTTTCTTCATATCAATTACTTGAATTTTAAATACATGATAGTTAAGATATAAATTGAAAATTAATAAAAATAACAATATGATTAAAATTAAACTTAAATTATGATTAAAAATAAACTTAAATGCTTGTAGTAAATGTTTACATACATTGCACGTGAAAATTTTAAATTATAAACAATTATTATTATTATTATTATTATTAAATTTGCTTTTCGTTGCTATCAAACTATCATAAATAAAAATAATTTTTATTTTAACAAGCATTTTATTTAATATGATCTAACATTAGAAATGTTCCAAAATGTTTTATTTCAATTATGATATCATGAGTTTCTTTAAAAAGTTGGATCGTTGACTCACCATCTATATAAGAAAATAGATTAATTTGCTTTGGGTTTAGTTTTAAATTATATATTTCATCTACGATAGATAAATAATTTTTACTTATTACACTTAATTTTTGTTTGAAATAATTAATTATTTTTTGTATCATATATTTTATTTATTTTAATTTTTTATTATTCAACTGTGGCATTATTTATTAACCAATTTGACCCTAAATGGTTAAATTGCTTACCCACCACTGAGAGAAAAGAAAATGGTTTTATTTTCAAACTACTTTTCAAAATATTTATATTTATACTATTAAAGTTAATGTTGTGGATTTAATTAATAGAATTTAATGGTGAGAAAACTATATCTTAAATATAGGATTTAATAAGAGAATATACCTTAGATATGAGATTTAATGAGAAAATAGGAAAATAGTTTTATTTCCAATTGGTCTTAAATCTTACATTCCATTTTCATCATTAATAAAAAACATTTCTTATTGTCATACTTATTAGTGTTTAATATGCCGAATATATGATGTTAAAAATGTTCCCTTTTTAATATTTATATTTTTTTGCATTTTATCTATTTTTAAATTTTATTATTTAATTGTGTCAGCATGGATTGGCCCATTTGACCCAAAATGGTTTAATTTCTTACCACCACCTAGATGAAAACACTATTTTTTCTAGGTAGATTTTAAAAGTACAAGTTTTTATGTTATTGAAATTATTAATTTATTATATATAGATTTAATTAATACAATTTAATTATGAGAATAAACAAAAATGCCTTAAATATATGATTCAATGAAGATGAATGCAACTTAATACCTTAAATGTTGAGATTTAATGAAAAATAATTGAATGCATTGACTATCTTAAAATTACCTATTTTCAACTCATTTAATATTAGTAACCAATTACCCTATTTGTCCTCATTTTTTATCAATAAATTTAGATATGAAGGGATAAATTTTGTTCCTAGAAAATTCCAGAAATATTCTTGAGACTATTCATACCTTTTAAAGTAGTATGGATATTCAGATTTTTTTTGACAATATTATACTCAGGATCAAGGTGTAGAATCTTGTTTTCCAGAAACACCCTCCAAAAATTTTCTGGTTTACGTATAAATCATCACCCCTAGCTACCGGTGATGGTACTTTGATATTATAAAACAATGCATCTGTACTTTTGAGATAGGTTTACCAATCAACCAAGTAGACAGATAACCCCATGTATTTATACCACTTATAAGGGGGCATTCTTTTTTTGGATTTTGAGAGAGAGGAAAGTTGGTAAATGGGATTTTGATTTTCATTTACCAAGAAATCCATATTCTTTTTTTAAACTTATGTGGGGACTAGGGAAAGTTTATTTTCCTAGGTATCCCATCTACTAGGTGGGTAAATAGGCCAATCAATGATACCTGTAAACCTACGACCCGATCCGATATCCAATTCGATAATCTCGGATTCAGATGAGGTAAATGTAATCATGGTTTTCAAAACCGGGAACCGGTCAGGTGTCTGGTTCCATTTTTCCCCAAAACCAATTTTTTTGCCAAAAATCATTGATTTTGGCCAGCAAACTACTAACCCAGGCGATTAACCATTCGAACGGTTTGACCTTTTTATTTTTTTATTTTTTGTATTTTTGTCAAGACTGGATGACCGTTCGGTTCGAACGGTCAGATCGTTTGACTTGGGAACTGGACCCCTGACTGGTTTGTTCTTCGAGTTGGTTTTTAAAACCTTGAATGTCATATCAGATTGGATTTGAATGGCGAAAGTAGAATCCGATTAAAGATCGGGTTGAACTTGGACTCACCTCCATCTGATTCGATAAAAACCCAAGTCCGATATATTTATAAATATATATATTTTATATTATATACTTATATACATTTATGGAATAGATAAAATTTCTTAGGGGTAAATGAGGAAAATACTTCCTTAACCCCTAGTCAGTGAGCCCTAAAATCCTAAACCCTCAGTCGACACTTTCTTCTCACTTCTCCTCTCTTGTTGTTGCCTAATTCGCCTTTCCATTTGCTAAGTTGTTGTCATTCTCTCCTCTCTCAACTCTCACTCTTTGCAACAACCAAGTCGTCGTCGCTGTTCTTTTCTCACCTAGGTTTTCTTCTTGACCATAGAGTTCTCATGCACCATTTTCTTCTTGACCATAGGTTTTCATTTGATCTGAATAAATTATAAATTATTTCAATTTTTTTGAAATAAAAATTTAAATTTTACAAATTACATAATTGTTTCAAAACTTTTGATTAAAAATTACTGATTATAGATTTTGTTTTAATAATATTACATTCGGCAATTGTGACCATTCAACTGCTAAAATAGGTAACTTTAGTCAAAGTCGGATAAAAATATGAAATCCGAAAAATCCAATCGGATTCAAACTCGGATTCCCCGCACATAATCCGATTGGATTTCGGATCGAAGTCGAATGCAGCCAAAAACATGTTGAATTGAACTCAGATTTAGATGAATCCAATCCGAGTTCGATCCAATGATAGACCTATGGGTAAATAACTTTTCCACCTAGGGAAAAGTTGTCAACACTTGAATGGGACAAAAATGCCCCTTTTAATAATTGATTTTTATAGCTGAAATAGTCATTGCCTTATGTACATGGGAAATAAAAGAACATGGGTAAATGCACTAAACCTACGAAATACTTACCTAGATAAGTGCATTTACCCGAGTAAGTAACATACCGAAAAACAAATAGGACCTTAGAGAAATCATGTAGCTAATTTGGTAAATGATTTCTACACCATCCTGATAAGTTTTGTCTTGGGTTTTTGACCAAAAAAATCTATAAATAGAAGCTTCATTTTAACCCACCATTTATTACACGCCTTCATCGGTGGGCTATAAAAATTTAATCAGAATATTTTTATAATGATAGTGCTTGTAAATAATTATTTAAATATTTTGATTTTTAAATTTAAAACAATGAATTAAGACAAAGAAAAATAATAAAAGAATCTTTCAAAATCTAAATGTCTTTAAATTCATAGGATTTTATTGACTTCCTCACCTCCTGAATTTTTATTGATTTGTACATTTATAACAGTTGAGGAAATCCATCAAAGTTCAAAGGGGAAAGGGTGGAAAAACCATAAATTTCCCTAAATTTTATTCCACGTACCTTTATATTACTTTTATTTTTACCCACTAGTACTAAAAAGATATTTATATCAGAAGTCAGCTTTCGTAATATTTGATCAAAACATTAGCCTCATAGTGTAACAGATAATCTATTCTTGAAATTCCTCAATAATTCACATGGTTGATCCAAATCTCCTTAATGGAAAATTTATCTATCGTGATGGTTGGAGGAAGAGCACCTCAATGGAAAGATATAAAGAAAGGGAATTATTAGCCGGGTTGCAATTTAGCGTCTGTTTGGAACCGTTGCTGTTGCTCCAGAAAATGACACCACATCAGTGCTATATAGTAAAAAATATTGATGCAAAAAACAATCATTTATTTGGAACCGTTTTTCCATAGAAAACAGTGCTTCAAGCCACACATTGGAAATCAGGAAGGCGTGGCTTGAAGCAACGCTAAATTTGGCGTTTCCTAGAGTTGCAGCTTATTGCTACCAACAGGACAATGATGTGGCAGTGGATAATGGATAGAAGTACAGAAAACATTTACTGGAGCAATGGTACCAAACAGAAAACGGTACTCCAAGCCACACATCAGCAACACAGTTTTCTCAAAAAACAATCCTACAACTGCAGCAGCGATGCCAAACATATACTTGGTTTTGAGTTCAAATGGATTTGCACTGTACATATTTATATTTGTACTCTTTCCAAACTAAGAATAAAGGTTTTGCTTATATCATTGTCAACATGTAAAAAATTGGATGGACTCTCGAGTCCAAAGGCATCGGATCCAGAGCGATTGATATACCCATTGTGTATTTGTCATTGGCAAGGATAATTGGGCAATTTTTTTTTTCAGAATTAAAGTTATATATGGCATGTTATGTTCATCGGTTCATAATCAATCTTTGGGTATAAGAATTTAGACAAGAAAACATGTATTTTTTTTTTTATATTTTTCTTCAAATTCATACCATATAATATTGATACTTTCCTTGGTTCCATTTTGAAAACTTAACCCATCTATTTTCCTTATCCTTACTTCCCACATTTAACTCGTATATTTTCCCCATTTCCCACTCTCTTCTTCATTTATTTTTTATCCTCCATTTATTTTCATATTCTTGCAATGTACTCATCTCTCTTCCTCCACATCTTTCAGTGGCATACAACTAGAAAGTGATAATAAATGATGTGTATATCAATGCACACTAGATCTGCTATTTTCCTCTTTCCAAGAGGTTCACATTAATTTTGGATTTTTGGTGTACCAACTACAAATTGTTAAGTAAATGTAGCACTCCCAATACATTTCTATTTGAGCAATGAATCCCATTGATATATAATCAGGAAAAAGGTACCAATGATGTCCAATAAAAATGTATTGGTTGAGATTTTTTATTGGTATAAAAAGTCTACTCCTGAAATAAATAATATTAAATATTCTCTTGAAAGAAGAAGTTTACTGGACTCGCTGGATCAATCTTGGTGACAAAAATAATAGATTCTTTTAGGTGATAACTACTATTAGAAGAGCTAGAAACAGAATCACCTATGTTTTTAACCAAGAAGGAGAAAAATTTGAAAATCACTTGCAAATTGCAAATTATTTTAGTTACGAGTTTGAAAATAGATTTAAAGGTGAGGGTACTCAAGGGGTTAATGATTTCATTAAGGAGATTTCAAGGAAACTTTCTGAGGAACAGAATAAATTTATTATTAAAGAGGTTTCAAATAGGGAAATCTTTGATGCCCTCCAAACTATTGGGGACCTTAAAGCTCCAGGTCTGGATGGACTTAATGCCCTATTTTTAAGAAGTTTCAGAATATTATAAAGAAAGACTTTTGTGGGACTATTAAGTCCTTCCACACTGGGAAATTGTGTCCCATTCTGAATAAAACTTTCATAACTCTTATCCCGAAAGTAGAGAATCCAGAGACTGTTAATAATTACAAACCTATTAGTTTATGTAATGTGATTTACAAGGTCATCTAAAAAATTTTGGTGAATAGGATAAAGCCCTTCCTTGATAATTTAATTTTCCCTTAACAAAGTGCTTTTATGCCTAATAGACAAATCAATGATAACATCTTAATTGCTCATGAAATGTTCCACTCCATGAAAAAGAAAAAAGCCAAGAAGTGAATTATGGCTTGTAAGGTTGACATGAAGAAAGCCTATGATAGGTTGGAATGGGATTTTATTGAGAAAATCCTAAAGAAATTCGGATTCCATCATAAATGGATTGGTTGGGTGATGGAGTGTATCAAGACATTCATATTCTTATTAATGGCACACCTTTTAGAGAATTTAAACCTACCAGAGGTATTAGACAGGGTGACATTCTCTCCGTACCTTTTTGTCCTCTGTGTGGAAGCTTTAGCCAAAGCTTAAGAAAGAGGCTAATGAGCCCCGAAACCCGAATGAGTGTAGACCTACCAAGGAATGCTCCAAAATCCCAATCCTGCAATTCGCAGATGATTGCATCATTTTTGCTGAACCCAATATAAATGCAGGGCTAAAATTAGAAAAATTATGTTGGAGTATGCCATGGCTTCTGAATCTAAGAATTACTTGGGAGCCCATGTTATCAACTCAAGAGTCACAAAGTATATTGATGTAGCACAATCCGGTCGGTCCTATCTGTCAACGACCTTGCCTCTGACTGGAGCAACAGGTGCCTGAAACGGAAAAAAAGGCAAGGAATCTCCAGGGAGGAACCCGGTGAGATTCCTCCAAAGATCAAGTTGGTATTTTCTCAAAGGCAAGATCAAAACCAAATAGCGCAAAGTTATCACGTACCTCCTTCTTGGGGGGAAGAAAGCCTTTTATAACCACTTCGCGCACTCACTCCCAAGCTCCTGCCAGGTCGGGTGTCATCACCTCTGCTGGGGCAAGCAACCGCCACTGCTCTCTTTGTCGAAGCCGTCTCTGTGACTGGAGGTGGCAGTGGCAGGTGGCCGTTGAAGTGCGACGATCAAGCGTCAGATCCTAAGTCAGTCAAGTGCGCCGCTTCAGAATACGGACTCCTTGGGTGTCAGGTACAATCGTTCAGTTTGGTAGCCTGGAGACGAAATGCTGGAGTGGTGTATGAGGTGAAGTCTTGAGTTCAGATAGAGGTGTGGCCCGATTTGCCCTGGGGTGGGCCAGTTCGGGTTGTTACCATTTGCACTCCTCGTGAGGCTTAGGGTCAAAGGGGGAGTTCGGGCTCCTATTGGGGAGCTCAGACCACTAGTTCCTCCTCTGAGAGCTCGCGCCTTGAGCATACTACCGTGCCGAGTTGTTACTTCTGCCACATGTTGGGTGGTTAAAAGGTCGGGCCAAATATTCCTTCATCATATACTTTTAAGGACTTAAATGAGAAAGTTAGCAAAAGACTTTCTGGCCGGAAAAAGAAATTATTATCGTTGGTTGGGAGATTAACTTTATTGAATTCTATGACTTCCATGATGCCTTTATTCATCATGAGGTCATTAAAAATTCCTCAAAATACTATTAAGGAAGTTAATAGAATGCAAAGGAATTTTCTCTAGGACAAAGACAATGGTAAATATCTTGTACATCACTTTAATTGGAAAATAGTATGTACTCAAAAAAGTAGTGGTGGATTAGGGATGAAGAATCTCAAGTGGATGAATGAAGCTAGTTTGGCTAAACTTGGGTGGAAAATCCTCTTTGAAGAAGATAACATATGGGTAAAGGTGGTGAAAGGTAAATATTGAAGGAAAGAAAGCCTATGAGAGAGTAAGAAAAGGAAGGGGATCTCGTGGGCCTGACGAGGAGTTTTAAGTGCTAAAGATTTCCTAAGAAGTGGTCTTAGATGGGAGCTTGGCAATGATAACTCGGTTAAATTCTAGATAGGTAATTGGGTTGATGGTGGTCCCCTTTTGGGATATTTCCCCAACTCCATGACTATCAACGAAGATGAAATACATTGATAAAGAGAGAAGGGTTTGGATTGAGGAAAAAAATTCAATGTTCAGTCCCTCTTAACTTGTGGAACAAAATTAAAGCCATTTTCATTCCTATGGGTGGTGAACAAGATAGGTTAATATAGGGTTCAACTCCGAGAGGCTCTTTCACCATAAAATAAGCTTACGAACTGATTAGTAGTAATGAAGGTATTTGATGCCCCCCAAAGTTAAAAGCTTTTTTGTATCTTGTGCTAAATAACAAACTCCTCTCAAAGGCCAACCTTCGTAAGAAAGGTGTTAATATAGATGGGGATTATGATTGGTGTGGGGTTAGTGAGGATTTCAATCATATTTTCTTAGACTACACCATTTCTAAGCAGGTTTGGGCTTGCGTTGATCTTAATCTTGTTAGTTCTAATGGGAATATAAATCAGATGGTTGATTGGTGGTCTTCTATTCACAAGGGCATAATGGAGAAAAATTTTATGAAGGAAAAATGTGTATTCATTCTCTGGTAGATTTGGAAGAATATAAATAGGAAAATTTTTGAAAATAAAGAGGAGGCCCCCCAAACCATATTGGAGAGAGCGGGAAAGGCTTTCTTTGAATATCGGGAGCTTAATGATAATTCTGAACATAAAATAGTAAGGAAAAAATTGGAATCTTTAAAATCAATTTTGATGCTTCTTGTGTGAGGAGGGAATGTGTTCAGCTGTGGCTATTGTTAGAGACCATTTGGGCAAAGTATTGGATTTCAAAAGTTACATGCTTGGCACTTCTTCTATTAATGCAGAGGCTTGGGCTGCGAGGGAAGCTCACAATCTAGTCCTCAACTTTAACCGGACATTTACGATTGAGGGTGACTTGAAGATCGTTATTGGTTGTTTAAAAGGGCAAATATATCTCCCCCTTGGAATCTTAGGAACATCATCTCGGGATGCTTGCAGTTGAAAGAGGCATTGAAGGAAGGTGTATTATACACGCACATGTTCAGAGAGGTGAACCAGGCAGCGGATTGGCTCACTCATATGTCTTCTCTTCACTTTATTGTTTGAAAATTGACTGTTTCTGACAATTGTGTAAACATTACCAGGATCGTTAAACATAAACGGAAAAATGTTAAAATGACCATTTTACCTTTAGAACTCTCGTTAGCGTACCTCGCCAACCCCACGCGCATTTTAGCCATAGGCACTGGCCTATAGGTCATCAACGTTTGCAACGACGTCTCCGTGTTGAAGCGCGCATCCTGCCGAGCATGTTAAGCGCACCCTGTCGTGACAGCGATGCGCAGGCGAAGCCAGGAAGGCACACAAGTTTGACGCAGGGCATGGGAAGTAAGACGAACCAACGACCCGATCATGGGTCCAAGGCTTGCCATTGGATCTTGCCCGTCGGTTTGTGAAAGGTGAAGACGAAGATGTAAAGGAAAGAGAGCAAGAGGGTTTTCTTGGAAAGCAGAAAGTTGGGGTTTGTTATGGCTCTGTTCCAAGATGAAGACACAGAATGAACCAACGTCTGATAAGGGTAGGGGAGATGTAAAAGACAGTGCTCGGCGATCTTGTCCGGTAACCCAGGAATCAATGGCACTGAGTTCTCCTGATTCTCTTCAGAATTATCAACCGTTGCAGTCATTGATGCTTCCAAAATCGCCATTTTCAAGTCCTTCTCTGCAAATCCAAAATTCCAGCGAATGAGAAGCGAGAAGTGGAAAGTATGAAGAGAGTAAGAGACTAAGAAGTATAAAAAACAGTGGACTTACAGAGCTTGCTTGATTGCTCAATAGCTTGATGGATTGGTTTGGCGGATTTTTTTCCTTTTTTTTTTAATTTTTAATTTCGGATTGGATTGAAAGGTGTAAGGTGGGGTTTTGTCTTTAAAGGGTTTATAGAACCAGAAATAAAGGCAGCGAAAGCTGCAAATGAGAAGCTGACGAAACGAATTCCACCATATCCAAAGAACAAAGATGCACTCGATTAAAGAAATGCTAAATAAACAACGGAACCAGGTGGAGTTGACGTGAGCAAAATCGAGGACCAGTAATCCTCGAACGAAATGGACAGATCTGAGCTCCTTACGATTGCCGTGATCGTCATAGCAACAAATAAGTCGCCATTAAAGTACGGAAAATAGAAAGCTTAGAAGATACTTTAATGGCTTCTTGCGTGGTTCCTTTTTCTGGCTTTATCTTAGGTTGGAAGGCTTCGTCATTAAAGTACCGAAGTGGGCAATGGCGAATGGGAAGCGAAAGGACAGGTCATGTGAAAGGAGTTAGATCGGTTCCTGTGCCGGCCAGAGGAAGGGAACAAGGGAGGGGTAATATTGGATTTTAAAAGAATTTCAATGTCACGTGATTTCACGTGTATGCGAATTTTGACGGAATAATAATGGAAATTAATAATAAGGATAGTTAGTCACTTGTTATAAATAATAGGATAGTTTCGGTCAATTTTCAAACAGTAAGGATACAGGTAGGTAGTTAATTAACTAAAGAATAAAGATAATTTAAAAAATTTACCCTAATTTTATTTGTTTTAGTGATTTATGAGGTGGTGCTTCACCGTAACACATATTGTTCAAAGAAAGGAGTCTTTCAAACGAAAAGTAGAAGAAAAATCAACTTTAACTAGATTGTAAGCAGCACCGTTCCCAAAGGTCCAAAATATTGTTGAGATTTAAGTACTAGAAGAAAAATTATTGGTGCTTTTTTAAACCCCAAATCAAATTGCCACCTGGCAACCATTCTAATTTTTTATATCTTTCTATTTTTCTGAAACTTTTGTATCTTTCCATCAAAGTGCTGTTCCCTAAGTTTAATAATGTATATATATCCATATAAAAGTTTCCCGCAATAACTCACCATTTATCACTCAGAGGCTCGTTAATGTTTTGATCAACAATTTTCTTTTGGTATTAATGAAGGGCAAAGAGGTGCAAGTCGGATTGGTCACAGTTAACATTTTAAACTGTCTTTAGGGCAGGTTTTCGGGACAAGCCCACTGAAATTTTGTCGAAATCCAAACCCAACTTCATGAAAGTGCTTATGTCCTGCAGGTGCAAATAAAAAGACAGAATTTAAAATTTTAAAAAGAATTAAAATTTGAAAGATGTTTTTATTATATTATTTTAATTCCACCAATATTATTAACTTGTCTTACATTGTCCTCGTCCCAATCCCAAATAAAGAAGAGAACTATTGAACAATATAACTCGACATTTAAAGCTTTTGCCAAATTCTTATGGTCATAAATCCTTAATCATCTTTTCTTAGTTTACTCTGCTTGATTGAACGGCTTAATTCATTAATAATTATTAACTGATTTAGCTCTATACATTCTAATAAAAATATATATTCTGATTTCATATAGCAAAGATAGGGAGGCATATAATAGTTAGACATCCGTCATGGATTGCAGTTTAGCGCAGAAGGTTTTTTTTTAATTTTATGTGCATTTCCTTTTATCGTGGACTTTTTTAACCGTTGGCTTTGGGTGATTTGAAACTCGTGGCGAGGATTTGCCCTAAAAGACGAAGAGCAGATGGGCGAGATATGGGCCGTACCACAAGATCTATTATTGGATTTGGGTATCTTGACTGAAGCAGCAGCCCACTCACTCAATGGCGCACGCTACCGGCCCACCCGGGATATAGGGTTTCCGTGCTCTCAATTGTCTGAAGAGGCTCTGGCCCCAATCCGTCATGTCTTGTCACATCAACGTCTCTTTTGTCTATTCAAACCTCTTATTCATTCATTTCCCGATTTTCACGCTCTTCACCGCCACGTGTACGTCTCCTCCTTTTTCAATTTTTTCGCTTCGTATATACACGCATATCCCTCTCCCTCATCGTTCTGTATCTTCGACATAACTAGCTTGACCTAGATCACGCTCAGCGTGGCCCTACAGATTTAGCTATTATATAATGGCGGGGAGAGGTGTACCGGATCAAAATATCACGATAAGATAAAATAGACAGGAAATTAAACGAAATCTCGCGGCCAGGACATGTGATGGGGTTCAGGCTTTCAGGGAATCTTACGAGCCGCTTCCCGAGACTTTTTATCGAGATGGAAAAACCGGTCTGCCGACCCCCCACCATTAATTCCTCACTCGGTCAGCTTCTCCTTATAAAAAAGATCACCCCTCTACCCTTCGATGCTTCCATGGTTGGTCTAGGGTTTCTCCGGTTGTGTATACTGTTCTGTGGTTGGTGGTGAGTCTGGTGACTGAGCTCTGGAGGGTGTTTGTGACCTCGGTTACCCCTTTTGGGTTCTGGCGGAGGGGTGTGGAGGACTGTGGTTGTGTAGGGTCTTGAGGGGGTGGAAGAACTTAGATTTGGCATTTTGGGGTTATGGGGTGGAGCTCCTTCAAGTCCAATATTGGTTCTTTCTGGTTAGATAGAGCTGCTGAATTATGGATTCCACAGCCCTATATCATGCTTGGAGGGATTTGGATAGGTTTGTGGTTTGCATATTTCAGGAGCTGCATTATCCAGATGAGAACCTTGTTTGGATTGAAGGGAGCTCTACATCATCATCTCTGATACCTCTTCTGTTTATCTATTTGATTGTTAACTTTTTTCCTGCCTTTTATCTATACGCAGTTCTAGCGAAAACAAATTCTTTCATCACAGTAGGATTTTAATCTCATAATGTTTTGTTTTTCTTTTTTGTCCGTCATATTTTCCTGTAATTCTGATCTTCTTTTCATGGAATTTAGCCTCATTAATCGATCTTTCGAGAAAGTCTTGACTTGCAGGATGTATCAAGAACTTGTATAACATGAAGCAAACGCCAACTGGTCGAAAAGAAACTTTTCAAGTATCTATGCTTTGAATCCAGGTAACGGGGACTGTCCGGTTTTCTTCTTGTGAAAGTTGAGGTGCAATCCTGAAAGATCTTGCACAAAATCGCAATCAAAATAATGTACCAAAATCTTGGGGAAGTTTAGGCAATTAACTGTTCAATTTATTCTTGTAGATGAGAAAAATATTCAAGGTTGGAAAAAGTGTAGATATGATTCATGATAGACTGCGTTATGTTTCTCTGATTTTCTTCCATTTTGCTTTTGGATGTTCGTGGCCTTGCGCTAGTCATTGTAAACTATGTTACAACCTCGATCGTCGAAAGATTTGTGGTGCAACTAGTCAAACCCGATGATCTACTTTTATCCTTGATTGTTCCGATTCTCTGGAAACCTCTTCTGGGTTTGGTGGTGTTTGGATTCCATATTTGGTGTTTTCTGTTTCTGAACCTGCCATCGAAACATTACAAAGGTGAAAAGAATTCATTGTTTAAAAAAATCCGGTCTTCTTAAGATTGTAGAACTTCTACGCTGCTTTTAGCCACGGGCGTTGTGTAATACTTCTCCATTATTACTTCTTTAGGTCTGCAATTGTACTGCTTTTCTGGGTCTGTTGAAACGGTGAGTCGCAAATGGGTCTGGTCTGAATTGACCGAGTTTAACAGGCTTGAGTTGTTAAACTGCCCGGTTATGGCCTGGAAGGATTTGGAATTTTGTGCAGTCCATTAAAAGACTTGCTGCATAATCTGTACATTCCGACAATTAAAGACCCCACCTTCTCAATACTACGCACAAAGAGGGGGCCGATCAGACGAGGCAGTTGAGAGCTTGAGCCAAAAGCTGTTGTACCACCATTGCCCAATTTCACTTGTTAAAAGACGACGGACTCGCGAGTCGCAATTTCCTGTAGCTAGCTGAGAAAGCTCCTGTATCTGCGTGTACCAATATCCTGGAGCATAGTGTGTTTTGTGATGATAAGCTGCTAGCCTTGTATTTGGAATTTTGTGCAGTCCATTTAAAGACTTGCTGCATAGTCTTTACATTCCGACAATTAAAGACCCCACCTTCTCAATACTACGCACTAAGAGGGGGCCGATCAGACGAGGCAGTCGAGAACTTGAGCCAAAAGCTGTTGTACCACCATTGCCCAATTTCACTTGTTAAAGACGACTGACTCGCGAGTCGCAATTTCCTGTAGCTAGCTGAGAAAGCTCTTGTATCTGCGTGTACCAATATCCTGGAACATAGTGTGTTTTGTGATGATAAGCTGCTAGCCTTGTATCTGAGTTTTAGTTCTGTGGATCTGAAAGAAGCGACGAACTAAAAACGATTATCCTGAGATTCCTAATTTTTAGCCCTTGATGATGGACATGTGATGAATCTGATGCGTAGTGTATCCTCTTACTTTAAGTTCTCACCAACCATTTAAAAATTTTTCTGTGTTTTTCTTGGGGTGATTAAACAATGTGTTGGGGAACCTGTGTGGCTCCACGTTTCGGTTCTGCATCTTCCTTTTAAGGACTTGAACCACCGACCACAAGTCTCGTCCTTGTTGGGGTAATCAAACAATAGGGACTCGTTCCATACGAAAGTACGTTCTGTTGTGGAGTGCAACTAGAAAAACCATATAGTGTTGACTCCAGAGTCGAGATGTAATTGCTTCGTGCTGTGGGGATGAAATCGGATTTGGTGCTCACAAACGAGTGATAATATGTAGTTGCTCGTTTTTGGCTTCTTTTGAATAATGTGGATCCTGACATTCCAATTTGTTAGACGAGAGGGTGAGGTTATAGCTCAAGGTTCTGGTCTGCTAGATGTGGTTTTGTTGAGTTTGGAATTTAGATGCAATTGCTAATCGACAGCCTTAGGCTGTGTTTGTGTCGCGGTGTAAAAATGCACTTGCTGGAGTTGAGTGACGATGGTAGGACTTTGCGAGGGAAAATTCGTGCGCATTTAGGCTGTGTGTTTGTTCCTTTGTGGTGTAGAACGTTATTGGTATAAAACGTCACCATTGGTTCGGTTTTGTCAGTGATTGGATGGAGGCTTGGTTTATATTGTAAATCCATGTAAAATGTCATTTGTAGTAAAGTTTTACATTGATTAGTCACATTTTTCAATGTTCACTTTTTTCGTAAGCTTCCGTGTGAAGCTCAATGGAGTTTTAGATGAGGTTTACATTCCAAATAAACGCAGCCTTGGAAGTTGTGAATCTTGCCGGAGTTTTGTAAATGGTGGTTGTAGATCCGGTTGTGGGCCACGTTTACATTTGTTATTTTCAGATCCGAGGTTGTAAATCCGGTTTTACCTGCATTACCTTGACAAGTTCTCAGTTCTCACCAGATCTGATCTGAGATCAGTGAAATTCCGTTTTCTTAGATGTGGTTCTAAGTTCCTTTGCTTAGATCTAGATTGAAATGTTGGGTTGGATTAATTTTGGTCGCCGACCGCATAGAAGGCCAACACTATGGCCGTTGTATTGCCTCCGGTCAGAAGCAGAGAGGTGGGAACAAGAGGAGAAAGTGTTGCCTCGAAAAAACTGAACCCGAGTGCAAGTTTACACCGATCCGGTCTTTACACCGTAAACAAGGGTGGTGGCATTATGGATGAAAATTTTGCACAGCACATTGAATTAAGTTGGATAGAGGGTGATGATAATTGGAAGGAGTTGTAGATGGCCCCAATTGTGTAACTCAACCATATCCCAACTTCCCAAGCAGTTGGATTGAGAGGGAGTGTGCATTTTATCTCTTGCATTTACAAGTTTCCTTCAAGCTGGGTTGGTAGGAATGCCAACAATAAATGCAATTCATTGAGTTGTTAGGCAGGGCCTGACTGTCTCAATAACTGTTTGGTTTGTACTTGTGTTTGCTTTCTCAGAAGTCAGAACCTGATAGTTAGTTATGCGAGCTCCATTTAAACGATCAAACAATTCAAGGTTTTGAATCTAAGACTGTTATCAAATAAGTGATGTTGGGTCATGGGTGGAGTTGAGCTTTCCTACGTCTCCTTTTCTATGACATGAGTTCGTCGACAATAACATCCGACTAGCAAGAGAGAAAATAAAACAGCTTGCTGTCATTGCTTGTCTAGAATGGTGAGAAAAAACTATGTAGGTGAGGAGGAAAAAAAAAAACAAAAAGAAAGAGATTAGAATTTAGAATGGGTGAAAGGTTCTGTTCAACTCGTTCATACTACCAATCACATTAGACTCCTCTTCAGTTATGTTACATTCATGGGTGAACCTGTTCATAGGCTGGGCTTGGTCTCTATATTAACACTTTAACATAATACGGTCAGGCCTGAGCCCAAGCCTGCCCCAACTATCAGGCTAGGTATTCAGTCTGTGCCCAACCCTCATATGAAGTCCGAAACCCGGGCCTGAGCCTGAAGTCTGCAAATAAATTGAAAAAAAATATTTCTTTTTCTTTTTTGTACTCGATAAAATACTAATTTATTTATATTAAAGGACCTCAAAACCCAAAAATAAATAAAATATCTCGTTATGACTAGAAAAATGAGAAGAGGAACAAAGAAAAAAAAAATATTATATGTATATTTTTACTATATAAAATGTATTTTTTTCTATTATCAATTCAGGCATGGGATTGGACCGAGCTCTTTTGAGAAAACCTGAACCGTTGAGTCTAATTTCATATCTAAACCCAACTTATAATGGATCAGACTGAGCCGGCCTGTCAGACTACTCGACCCATAACATATCTAATTCATGAGGAAATGTTTTCAATGTGTAATTGACTGGATTCTCATGCAGGGTTTTTGGTTACAGGAAATCTCACCATAATCCTCACGCAATTAATTTTGATCCAATACTGCTGATCTGCTATTATGGACCCTAGGCTTTCACATTGTGGCTAACTTAAAATGGAAAAGTTTTTGGTGCCATTTAATCTCAAATGAGAGAAGATGGTCCAATCATTTCCCACAATGTTGTCAAGCTTGAAGCTACCATGTGTGGCCTAATGCCTATGCTTCCGTTTCCATGTCTAGAATGTTGTTTGTTAATCGTCAAACTAAGTATTATTTTCCGAAATGGGACAGAAGGAAATCTAGACATACTGAGTTAAGGGTAAATGTCAGGTTTTTCAATTCCCTCGGGATATCTAAGAGAAGAGACTATTTACACCTTCAGGATTTCAAGTGACCCGTGCCCTCTGATTCCAGTATGTTTCCTCTCGATCTACCCATTTTCTCGAGTTCATTTCTGACTTTTAGCTCCGAGAGTGGGTGAATTCGGATTAGCAGTGTAACGGACCGTGGAACCAATGATATCACTCCACACCAGTGGGACTTACAGTTAATGATTGTGAGTCTCATATATTTCATATATTTTAGGGAGAATGACGGTTCAGCTCAGAGTCAGAATTCTTATGCCCCAAGTACAGTTGGGGGTAGGTGTCAGTTCGAAATTGATGCCAATTCATGGGTGGGGCATTGGTATATAGAGTGGGGTATTTGGCATTTTAAATGTTTATAGGTCTGTATTAGAATTCAGAAATCTGCAATGGGCCTGTTTGTACTTTTCTGTATGGCTGGTGTATGTGTAAAATGTTATTATTGGTTCCACAGCCTATTGGAGTTCATAATTAAAATTATGGTTTTAAAAAAAGACCCGGAAATGGAACCATTTTGGCCATTGGTTTTCGAGTCGACGGTCTGACTGTCCAGTTTGAATAGACAACCCATTCTAACAAAAAATTATAATATAAAAAAATGGTCAAAACCCGTTTAATGGGTCGATGAATCGATGGTTTGACCGCTCGGGTCAATAGGTCATTGAATTTTTTAACGATTTTTTGTCAGATATTGGGTTTAGAGTAAAACTGAACTGGTTGTCTGGATGATTCACAGGCCGAATGGTCCAACCGTTCGAGTCAACGACGATTCGAGAATCATGATTAAAATTGAGATTCTGATATTAAGACGTATTTGCCTGATGGTGATGCAGTTGAGATCACCCAAAAGACACCACATATATCAATTAAAGAAAACTTTACTTCCCGATTCGCTTAGTTGAACATAGTAACAGATGAATTTCTTTTATACCTTATTTGCAATGAAAGAACTAGTATTTATAGTGATCAACATTCGAAATTTTTTCCAGCTCAACAATCACTACCCCAAGCCCACAAAAGTTGTCTACACCCTAGTTTCTTGAGTTTCAGAGGTTGGCCCAATGGCCTTGTGTCCAATCCTCAGTCAAAAGATGTAGTGGGTTTTTACATAAAGATCTTGGCAGTCCATAGACTATTTGGTTGGAAGTGCATCTTTTCGTGCATTTTTCTACATTAAGATGAGATGAAAATCTGACAGTCAAAAGATATAGTGGGATTTTACATAAAGATCTTGGCAGTCCATAAACTGTTTGGTTGGAGGCCCATCTTTCCATGTGTTTTTCTCCATTAAGACGGGAAGCTCCATTTCTAGCTTCCCAAAATAAGCTTGAATTGAGCTTCTTGTATCTTTTTGGGGCACAATTTTTCAGTAGGTAGATCTCCCCCCAACCAAACAGAAAAGAAAAAACCTGAAAACGCAAGCTGTTGGAGTTTGCTTTGTATGCTTAGCCGTTGAAGCTATTGCATAACACCTCTTTGATCACAAACCCGCGAAACTCATGGGGAGTTACCAAAAGCATAAGGGTCCATTTGGTTTCTTTTTGCCTATTTTACCCTTATACTTAATTAATTGACATGCCTTTAGTTATTATTTTGAAATATCCCCAAGTGTTACGGTCTAAGGTGGCAGTTTAGAACCGCCGGTACAGAGAATATTAAGATACCAAAACATTTACGAATGCACATTGGGTGGCGGTCTTTCTGTCGTTTGTAACTTTGAACCGGATTTGAACCAATCCATCCCTATTTTATTCTTCGAATGGACATTTATAGCAGCAAAACACCAAGTCAAAGAGAGGATGTCCCTTGCACCTTGCGTTCAAGTCCAATGAGAGGCAATCTAACTTCAATTCTGAAAATCTTTCTTCTCGGTTGCTCTTCATAGAGTGATCAGAAACAGAAGAAAATATTCAAGAACAAGATCAAAGCAAACACGGATGTAGAGGAGCACCAAAAAAGAAATGAAACTGCATCTGTGTGTGTTGATTAATTAGCTCCACAGTACAGTTATAAATAGATGCAGGATAACCAACTAACTAACAAGAAAGTGCTGACTAGGACTAACCACCGTAACTACCTCTAATATCTGACTGGCACTGCACAAACTGAAACAACAACTAACTGACTATTATAACTGTACATAATATTCTTCATCCCCCCCTCAAGTTGGAGGCTGATGAGGATCAAAAAGCCCCAACTTGGACAGTGAAAGAGAAAACTGTAGAGTTGCTAAACACTTCGTAAAAAAGTCAGTAAGTTGCAACTTGGATGGAATATACGAAGGAAGCACAAAACCATCCTTATACTGCTCACAGACGAGGTGGCAATCAATCTCCAAATGCTTCGTTCGTTCATGTAAAACAGGGTTCGCAACAATATGCAAGGTAGCCTGATTGTCACACCACAATCTAATAGGCAGCTGAACAGGTATACAAAGATCACGGAGGATGTAATGGATCCATTGAAGTTCACAAACGGTAGATGCTAAGCTGCGATATTCAGCCTCGGCAGAGGAACGGGACACCGTGGCTTGCTTCTTAGTCTTCCAAGATATCAAGGAAGGACCTAAGAAGATACAATATCCTATTAAGGACCGGCGAGTATCAGCACAAGATGCCCAATCAGCATCACAATAGCCTTCAAACTTAAGTGTATTATCAGCGGGGAAAAAAAGACCCTTGGAAGGAGAACCTTTCAAATATTTGAGTATATGTAATGCAGCTTTCCAGTGAGAATCACACGGGTTCTGTACAAATTGACTAAGCTGTTGTGTTGCATAAGTGATATCCGGTCATGTGAAACCCAAATACAATAATCTCCCAATCAATCTGCGAAATTTATCAGGTTCTGGAAATGGAGTATCCTGCTGCTATGTTAACTTCTGTGTTTTCGGCAATGGAGTACTTGCAGGTTTAGCACCAATCATCCATGTTAGCAAGCAAGTCAAGAGTATACTTGTGTTGATTCACATATGTTCCTCGTCGTGATCGACATATTTCAAGACCCAAAAAATATTTCGTAGGACCAATATCTTTAATTATAAATTCATTGTGCAGAAACTGTTTCACAAAAGTAATACTGCTCTCAGAACTACTAGTGACAAGAATATCATCCACGTAAACTAACAAAATAATGAACTCAGAATATGACTTCTTAACAAACAAGTAGTGGTCATGTGCGGATTTCCGAAAACCAACCTGCAGAAACTTAGATGTTAGCTCAAAATTCCACTATCGAGAGGCTTGTTTCAAGCCATATAAAGATTGTTTTAATTTGCACACTTGACCTACTGCAGCCTTGAGATATCCAGGTGGGGAATACTTATACACATCTTCATTGAGATAACCATGTAAAAATGCATTATTGATATCCAATTGATGCAAAGGCCATTGATTAGCTGCAGCCAAAGCCAAAACAATTCGAACTGTGACAAGTTTCGCAATAGGAGAAAAACTATCCACATAATCAATTCCAGCTACTTGATTGTACCCCTTCGCCACTAAATGAGCCTTATATCGATCAATTGTGCCATCCGGTTTAAGTTTCAATTTGTACACCCAACGACAACCGATGGCCTTTTTACCATTAGGCAACTCAGTTAACTACCATGTATTATTCCTTTCTAAGGCATCAAGCTCAACATCCATTGCTTTAACCCATTTTGGACTGAGTTTAACTAAAGGATAAGCTGGTGGGATATGTGGGGATGACAAATGAACTGAATTGGAAACATAGTCCTACAGCCAGTTAGGTGGTTTCTTAGGTCTAGAGTTGTGGCGGATAAGAGGTTGTGTGGAAGGAGATGGCTGCAGTATGGGAGTAGAAATATTAGAATCAGATAAAGGCTTATTGGTGGAAGATAAAGGTGCAAAGGGAATAAAACTAGTAGAGGAAGAATGCTCAGTAGAAACAGAAGAATCAAGCGAATCAGAAACCTGATAAATGGGATGTGGAATAAAAGGAGTGGATGTGGAAATAGAAGATGTGGCCTTATAAGGGAAGACACTTTCATGAAATACAACATCTCGAGATATGATAGTGTGATGCTCATCTAGATCATACAGTTTAAATGCTTTATAACCAGGAGCATAACCTATGAAGATGCATTTGGGAGATCTAGGAGAAAATTTAGATTTGTGAGGCTGAACATTAGTGGCATAGGCTAAGCAACCAAAGACTCCGAGATATGAGTAATCCGGAGGCTTGTTAAACAATAGCTCACAAGGACTTTTCCAAGATAGAACAACTGAAGGCAATTTGTTTATCAGGTGTGTGGCTGTTAAAAGAGCATCACCCCAAAACTTTATAGGAAGACCAGCTTGAAAAATAAGAGCTCGAGCTAATTGTAAAAGATGGCGATGTTTTCTCTCTACAACTCTATTCTGTTGTGGAGTGTAAACACAAGATTTCTGATGTAGGACACCAAGATTAGTGAAGAAAGAATGACATTCTTGGCTTAAGAATTCAGTACCATTATCGGACCTCACAGATTTGATAATAGTTGAGAACTAAGTTTTAACAAGCTTAAAAAAAGATTGCAGCTGATGTATAGTTTGTGATTTATGACGCATAAGATATGTCCAAGTAGTTCTTGTGAAATCATCTACAATAGTAAGCATATAATGTGCTCCGGATATAGTTGGTGTCTTATAAGGCCCCCATATATCCACATGTATTAATTCAAAAGGACTAGAAGTATGAATGCTGGACAAATCAAAGGGAATTCTGGTTTGTTTAGCCAAAGGACATATAGAACAAACTTCATTAACCTGCAGAATTTATTACAAAAGGAAGATGTTTCATAACAGTTGCAGAAGGATGGCCAAGTCTCTTGTGCCAATCCAATTAATCAACAAACAACTGTTTATTACTAGCAACAGCAGCATTACAATGAGCAGAAGGAATAAAACTGATACAATAAGCAAATTTAGAGATAGTAGTTGGCAAGAAAGAAGTGTAATCAAGAATGTAGAGATTCCTCATCACTTTGCCAACTGCAAGAACTTGATTACTCAACTGGTCATGTAGAACACAATGAGTAGAGTAGAATGAGACACTAATATTTGAGCAAGAAAAGAGTGTATGGATAGATAACAGATTGAACTTGAAATCAGGTATTTATAGGACATTTCTCAGAATTAAGTTGGGATGTAAAACAACATCACCAATCTGTGTGACCTGCCTTACATTCCCATCAGGTAAGTGAACAATGCTGGTATGAGTAGGAGTATGGCTATGAGTTAAGAGAGTTAAATCTGCGCACATATGACTCGAAGCACCTGTATCTATTATCCAAGAACCATGAACTATATAATGTGACTTACTAGAACCAAAAGAATAAATTGTACCTACAAAATCTTTAGTGAAATCTCCAAAATGTGCTGCATTAACTCTGCTCTCCTCCACCTGTTGTGTATTCTTCACAAGCTTCCTCAACTCTTGTTGTATGATTTCTGCTAAAGATGAACTCAGAGTATCCATGTTCAAAGAGTTAATTTGGTCTCTGCCTGCCTCAAGTGGAGAATCAGCCATATTGGCAAAAGTCTTCTCAGATTTCTACTGCTTTTGCTTCTTCAAATCTTTAAACCAGTCTGGATAGCCATTTTTCTTGAAACAAGTTTCCACAAGATGACCAGGAGTGTTACAATAAGTACAAAATATGTCTCCCTTGTTCTTTCCATCTTTCTTCTTGAAGTTGTCTGCTTGATTGTAAGTATTTGCAGATTATCCTGCAGATTTTGCTAATAAAGCACTACTTTCAACAGACTCACCAAAGTTAATATGAACTTGCTGTTGTTTTTCCACTCTCATTACCATAGCATACACCTTGTTTATACTCAGTAAATGATCCATTACCAATATCTGATTCCTTACATTGTCAAACGAATCATTTAATCCCATTAAGAATTGCATAACTCTGTTGGAGGAGTTGATTTCTTCCATTTTCTTTGAGGTAGAACATGTACAATTTCAACTGCATTTCGGAATTGGTTCCAAACAATTGAGTTCATCCCATAATTTTTTTAAATTGTTCGAATACACAGCAATAGTATTGTTACCTTGCTCTATTGAAGCTATTTGTCTCCTGAGTTGATACAATTGCGGTCCATTACTTTGGCCAAATTTCTCTTTTAATTCCAACCATAATGCCCTAGCGGTAGGAGTATACACAAATGCCTCTGTCATCTCCTTTGACATCGAGTTCAATATCCATGAAATCACCATAGAATCTACATGACTCCATTCTTCATATTCAGTTGATGTAGGATCAGGTTCCTCGCAGTTACGAGAGTTATACCAGGATGATCGGACGAGTGCAACTGCATTGACGTCTTCACCGAACGATTGCTCGAAGCCTGGTTTCCATCTCCTGTACTCGCGCTTCCGTCAATCATCTTCGCAAAGATAATACTCTCGAAGCAAGAAGAAAAAAAAAACTTCAAATACAGATTACTCCAGCGTAGCACACAAGATTCAGAACCGCAACTCTAATACCATGATCAGAAACAGAAGAAAATTGATCAGAAATAGAAGAAAATATTCAAGAACAAGATCAAAGCAAACACGGATGCAGAGGAGCACCAAAGAAGAAAAGAAATTGCATTTGTGTGTGTTGATTAATTAGCTCAACAGTACAGCTATAAATAGATGCAGGATAATCGACTAACTAACAAGAAAGTACTGACTAGGACTAACCACCGTAACTACCTCTAATATCTGATTGACATTGTAACAACTAACTGACTATTACAACTGTACATAATATTCTTCATAGAGAAAGCCATTGATTCCAAACAATCTTTCTTCGAGTCATTGGAGGAAAAATGTTTCATCTGTGTTGGGCTTGTACAAGGGAAGACAGTTGTCTCTTTCAAAACCCATTTCGAGTTTCTTTAAGAATAGCCCATTTCATCGGTCATTGCCTTTCAAATGATTAAGATTCCACTTGCTCAAGACCCAGAAACCATGCCTTACTGGGAGATTCTGAAAAGGGTCAAGCCACTGATGGGGATTCATGGTTTTTTTTTTTTTTTGTTATAGCCTTGTGCTTTATGTATTGCTTCTTTTACTTGGACTACATGGTTGTCACTAGAGGGCTTCGCATTCGTGGACAGTCGAAGTTTAGGTGGTTAGGTTTTGCTGTTACTGCTTGGGATAAAAGGGCAGGATTCCTAGGAGAGGATGATGAAGGGCATCATTTGTTTAAAGGAGAGTGGGTCTAGGATGAACAATACCCCTGCACAGTAAGGCGGTGGCAACCTAAAGATTGTATTTTACCCAGCTGCTGCTTCTTTTTCTCCCTTATCCTTTTTCTTTTTCTTGATCTGCGAACTCTTAATGGGTAAATTCATTCTAATTTCCCTTGCCATTTTTTTATAATTTCCTACAAAATTGTAAGGGATTTGGGGATCAGACGTTGTTTTGATTTGAACATTTTGCCACATTAGAGTGATTGGTTGGTGTATGACCATTTGACTCAATGTATTTCAAAGGTACCTGTAAGTTTTTATATAAAATCCAAAAGTAGCCCAGGCTATTGGATGTTTGCTTTTTAATTGGCTACAATATTTAGGTGTGCAATATAGAATATATCATATATATGAGTTTCTAATATCAACTACAGATTCTTTCCTAAAAGTAATCAGTAAAAATTGCATAATTAAATCTTCTACCTTGCTAAGTTGCGAACCCAAGGACAATAGATACTTTAACCTCATGCAGGAAATTCAACTTTGAAGTTCAAGGGGTTGCAGCTTTGGAGTTTGGGGTTCATTTAATTTTGTTGTGATTTCCTTTCTGGATTTCTGAATTTTGGTCACTGATGGATTACTCTAACAGTAGATTAATTTTTGTTGGTTATCCTAATTAATTTGCATGTTATTAATGAGGAATGCAGTCAGTGCAAATGGTTGCAGGATTGCTCAAGTGGCTATTAAAGTGAAGAACATTCACTTTAAAGGTTCATGCTTTCATACTTTCTATTTTTTTTCATATTTTCAATATATAGATGATTAATTGACGCCATCTAATTTTCATATGATTTCAAATACTTTGGTTAAAAGAAAGAAGGGATTTTGATAATTGGTTTTCTTGTTATATTCATCATCTAAATTATATTATAAAACATTGTGATTAGGGAAAAAAAGCTTCTTATCTATCATTCTGGATAGAGGGAGCTACACTATGTTATAGTTCTTTGAACTATGCATGGACCCTCTGCTCATTTATTTATAGTTCTTTGAACTAGTAACTACTTGTGCAGAGGTTATTCATCCAAGAAATCATGCCTTTTGATGGAGCGCAATCCGGTCGGTCCTATCTGTCAGTGACTTTGTCTCTGACTGGAGCAACAGGTGCCTGAAACGGAGAAGAAGGTGGGGAATCTCCGGGGAGGAACCCAGTGAGATTGCTCCGAAGCTCAAGTTAGTATTCTCTCAAAGGCAAGATCAAAACCAGATAGCGCAAAGTTATCACATACCTCCTTCTTGGGGGGAAGAGAGCCTTTTATAACCACTTTGCGCACTCACTCCCAAGCTCCTGTCAGGTCGGGTATCATTACCTCTACACTTCTGCCAGTTCGGGTGTCATCACCTCTGCTGGGGCAGGCAACCGCCACTGCTCTCTTTGTCGGAGCCGTCTCTGTGACTGGAGGTGGCGGTGACAGCTGGTCGTTGAAGTGCGGCTGTCAAGCGTCAGATCCTAAGTCAGTCAGGTGCGCCGCCTCAGGGTACGGACTCCTTTAGTGTCAGGTACGATTGTTCAGTTCAGCGGCCTGGAGACGAAGTGCTGGAGTGGTGTGTGAGATGAAGTCTTGAGTTCAGATAGAGGTGTGGCCCGAACTGCCCTGGGCGGGCCAGTTCGGGTTGTTGCCCTTTGTGCTCGTAAGGCCCAGGGTCAAAGGGAGAGTTCGGGCTCCTTGTGGGGAGTTCGGACCGCTGCTTCCTCATTTCGGAGCTCGCGCCTTGGGCGTACTGTCGTGCCGAGCTGTTTCCTTTGCCACGTGTTGAGTGGTTGCGAGGTCGGGCCAAATCTTCCTTCATCAATTGCCCCCCACTCCTCGCGCAAAGGGGCTTGCCCTGGCGCAGGGAGTTCGCGAGGTGGCGGGTGGATTTGACCCGTACTTCGGACTGGTTTGACTGATAGCGCAAAGTGCACGTTCGTCAGGATTTTTCCAGGTTTCTCGAGGGCCAAAAAGTCGGGAAACGTGCCAATCCGTCTATAAATGCTGACAGACGTGACAGCGCGCGTTTATTTCAAAATTTAAAAAACGCGCTGCTGAGAGACGTGACAGCGGGCGCTTACTTCAAATTTGAAAAAAAAAGCGCGCCGCTGCTGCCTTAAACGCGGGGAGACATGTGCCGGCGCTCCTTCAGTGTCAAAAGATGTGCGACCAGTCACGTCTCAGTCTTAGGAAACGTGCGGTCAGCGCGACTGCGGGCCGTTGGATTTGCCTTGATCAGTGCCGTTGATTTTCGGTTGCTGTGGGTATAAATAGTGGGGGACCCCAGTCACTTTTCACTTATCATTCTCCTGCGTTTTGCTTCTTGAGCTCGCGTCCAAGTTTCAGCTTGCGTCCAAGTTTTTAGCTTGCGTTCAAGTTCCTGTAGTCCGTTTGCCTTTTCCGTGTGAGTATACTTTCCTGGAATCCTTTTCCTCCCGATGTCTAGCTTAGACAGTCCTTCGAGGGGGTTAGATGCAGGTTCTACGAACTGAGCTGCATCCCCCAACAGCCCTAGTGAACCCGAGGTAGAGCTCGAGGCCGGTCTGAGTTCGGGTAGGTTCCTTACTCAGAGGCTTGCCTTTTGTTTTGCTCTATTCTTTCGTTTTCCTGATGCCGAGCTCTTTTTGCAGGTGTGATGGACTCAGAGAAGACTCGTGGTGGGAACCTATTTCACGCCATGAAGAGGAGGAAGCAAGTCACCAAACGAACTCGTGCCGAGTTGCCCCGAGATGCGGAGCCCGAGGTACCAGACCACCCGTCAGTGGATCCACCCAGGGAGCCCGAGATGGCCCCTCCAGTGCAAGAAGCGACAGGGGCCCCTTATGCCGAGGCTACTTACACGGGGGCTCCTGCTTACTCTGAGTCTGCTTATACGCGAGTTGGGCCTTCAGGCTCGGGAAACCAAGGTGAGTTCAGGAGCGTGTTGTCGCCGAACCACGCTCTTCAGAAGAGTAGGGAGGCCATTTATCCTGAGGAGGTCACGGCATGGACCAAGCTCCCTTTGAACCAGGTAGCTTGTCGTGATGCCACACATGCCATAGTGGTAAGTCAGCGATTTCTTGTCAGGCTCTTTGCTTTTATCTTTTCTTGCTATCGTTCTTTTATCTTTTCTTGCTAAGGCGGCTTCTCGCACTGCACAGGTCAGGCTGGCGAGGTCTCAGAGAGATACCGAGGCCATGGGAGTTGTGGTGAAGCATATGGCGGACCTGAGGCTGGACATGCAGCATCAGGTTGAATAYCTTCAAGAGGATATTAGGGAGAGGACAGAGATCTTTTCTCAGGGCATCGAGGATGCCAAGAAGAAGGTCGTCGATGAATATATCGCCTCGTCGCGCTTTGACGACCTGATGGTGGGCTCGTACAGAAGGGGATTTAAACTGAGCCGGTGGATGATCCAGAATACGTACCCCGAGCTCGATATTAGCGCCATAACCACTTCACGCATTACTCAGGAGATGGCCAACGCTGCTGACGGTGAACCGGATTCTGAGGACNCGCATTACTCAGGAGATGGCCAACGCTGCTGACGGTGAGCCGGATTCTGATGATGAGGCAGGACCTTCGGGTATCATTGAAGTGCCTTCTGATGGTGAAGAAGTACCTTCGGGCCTATGAGCTCACTTCTGTTGTTTTTTTTTTCGAAATGTACACAAAGTATTTTGCAATGGAATGATTTTCTTTTGGTTAAGTGTTGGTCACTCTTTCCTCCGAACTGGATGTATTGCCGAACTAACCATATGTCGATGCCCCTATTAGTTCGTTGTTGGCATTTTGCCTAAGCTTTTAGTTGGCATTTTTTGCCTTTGCTTGCCCATGCCGAAGTCCTTGTTAGCTCGGCATCCTAGCCCTTTGGCTCTGGTAGCGACTTRGTCCACTTCGCTTGGTGAWCTATAGGTAGTATCGTCTCAAGTTAACGACGTTCCAAGCTCGGGGTACTTGTTTGCCCTCTAAAGTTTCAAGCTCGTATGCCCCCCCGAGCGCTCTCTTTACTCGGTAGGGCCCTTCCCAATTCGGTCCAAGTTTGTCCACGCCGGGCTCGGGTGCCATGTTCTTACAGAGGACCAGGTCGCCGACGCGGAAGTTCCGCTTTTTTACTCTGGCGTTGTAGTACCGAGCTACTCTTTGCTGGTAAGCTATGGTTCGGATGTATGCGAGGTCTCTTACCTCGTCCAGTAGGTCGAGGTTGGTACGTAACTCATCTCCGTTTGTCTGATCGTCGTATGCTTGTAGTCGTAGTGTAGGTATTTTGATCTCCGTCGGGATTACCGCTTCAGTGCCGTAGGTGAGGTTAAAGGGGGTCTCTCTCGTGGCGGTTTTTTTCGTAGTTTGATGAGCCCATAGAACACTTGGTAGCCCGTCCGCCCACAACCCTTTAGCTCGGTCTAGTCGCGCCTTCAGTCCGCGGAGGATAGCTTTGTTCATTACTTCTGTTTGACCGTTTGCCTGCGGGTGCGCGACCGATGTGAAGTTCTGCCAAATCCCCATATCTTGGCACCATTCCTGAAACTTGATATCTTCGAACTGCTTTCTATTGTCGGAGATCAGTTCCCGAGGTAACCCGAAGCGACATACTATGTTCTTCCAAAATAAGTTATGTACGTTTCGAGCTGTAACTGTTGCAAAAGGTTCAGCTTCTATCCACCTTGTGAAGTAATATACCGTCACCACTAGGAACTTCCTCCCACCTATTGCTGGCGGGAACGGCCTCAGGAGGTCGAAGCCCCATTGCACAAAGGGCCATGGGCTGGTGAGATACTTGAGGTCGGCGGCAGGCTGATGGTGGATGTTGGCAAGCTTCTAACATTTGTCGCATTTTCTGACGAGCTCAACGGCCTCTGCCTTCATCGTTGGCCAGTAGTACCCTTGTCGAAGTGCCTTTTGGGTGAGGGCTCTGCCCCCCAAGTGTCCACCGCACAGACCTTCATGAGTGTCACGGAGTACGAGCTCGGCTTCGGAAGGTCGCAAGCAACGCAGGTAGGGGAGCGTGTAGGACCGTCGGTACAATCGTTCGTCTATTATGACATATTTGGCTGCCTGGCGCTGCACCCTCCTGGCTGCATTGCGGTCCGCAGGGAGGGTTCCATCTAGCAAGAAGCTCGCGAGTGGGTCGATCCAGCTCGGCTCTGCTTCAAGGACGAGAGCGACCCCCTCTGCCCCACCGAGAATGCTAGGCCGAGGTAAGTCCTCTATGTACACGGTTCTCATGGCGTTGTGACTGATGCTGTCTAACCGGGATAGGGGGTCGGCCTCAGTGTTCTCTGACCTTGGGATTTACCTGATGAAGTGTGACTGGAAGTTGAGCAGAGCCTCCTTTACTTTTGTCAGGTAGGCGGTCATAGTTAGCTCGCATGCTTCGTATTCGCCCGTAACCTGGTTGACCACAAGCTGGGAATCGCTGCAGATAACTATGTGTTTTGCTCTTACCTTTTGTGTTAGGTTCAGCCTGGCTATCAATGCCTCATACTCTGCCTCGTTGTTGGATGCCGTGAACTCAAAGCGCATTGCGTATTCCAATTTCGTGCCACCCGGGCCGCACAACACTAATCCAGCCCCGCTGCCCTGCTGGTTCGAGGAGCCATCTACGTGAAGGATCCAGGGCTCCTCATCCCAGTTCGCGTTTGGCCTAACCAGGAGAGATGCCACACTGGCTGCTACTTCACGGGGTTCAGACTCTATTGGCTTGGGAGCTCCGGGCTCAACCAGCCTCGGGACTTCAAGGCTGTGCACTCGACGATAAAATCTTTTAAGGCTTGGGCCTTAATAGAAGTTCGTGGCTTATACTAGAGGTCATACTCGCTGAGCTCGATGGCCCACTTCGTCAGCCGACCAGAAACCTCGGGCTTGAGTAAGACTTGCCTCAGAGGTTTGTCAGTCAAGACGATGATAGTGTGAGCTTGGAAATATGGGCGGTGTTTCCGAGCTGCAATTATCAATGTGTATGCCAGATTTTCTATCTGCGGGTATCTCATCTCTGCTCCCTGCAGAATTTTACTAACATAATAGATGGGTCGTTGGACCCGATCTACTTTTATTAGTACCGAACTGACCACCTCGTCGCTTGTCGAGAGGTACAGTCCTAAGACCTCACCCTCCTCGGGCCTGGTTAAGACCGACACACTAGCGAGGTAGTTCTTTAGCTCATCGAACGCGAGCTGGCAGTCTCGGGTCCATTCGAACCCTTTGCCTTTAATTGCTTTAAAGAAGGGCAGGCAGCGGTCTGCTGACTTGGACATAAAGCGGCTCAGGGCGGCTATGCGGCCATTTAGCCTCTGAACCTCTTTTACTTTTCGAGGTGGTCTCATATCTAGGATGGCCTTTATCTTGTCCAGGTTGGCCTCAATTCCGCACCGGTTGACGATGTACCCTAGGAACTTACCCGAGGTGACACCGAAGACACACTTGTTTGGGTTTAGTTTCATGCTAAATTGACGCAGAATTTG